>CM032409.1:1718212-1991123 GCA_019049475.1 Eueides isabella | reverse complement strand
AACTGTTGAGTGGCGGAACCTAATGCTGTTTGCTTTGTTACCAGAGTGAACGAAAACATGAAATATGTAATTTAAAAATATTAAACAGTACATCTTCTTTAGTGAGGTTTGAACTCACAGCCGTTAGAGCTAGGAAATCAAAATAATTTATTGTATCGAGTGAATATCGATTTTACAAATGCTTATAGTAAAATGATGTGTTGTCGCGCTACAAATAATTTTTAAAAGATTAGATCTAATTTTAATAATAAATAATAATCTCTCTCAGCTTCACGCTGATGATCTCACATATGGCAGTGTAGGCAAAGGGAATTTGTAGCATTGTATGTGGATTCCATTCCGTTCCCCACTTTCCACCAAATTTGAGGTATTGCATGTTGAGTGGCGGAACTTAACTCCGCGCAAATGAGAACATTATCCGAAGAAATGAAAATATTAAATATTTAATATGAAAATATTATATATTTCATTTCCTCGACTGGGGATCGAATCCACAACCTATATCGTATTACAGGCCTCAAATAATCATAATAATAATAAATTCTCTCTACCACAGGGGTTATACCTTATACATTTGCAACAAAGCCTTAACATGCTTCATATGCCACCTTTTACATATCATCTTTTACAGAAGGCAGTAATCTCACATACATGCGGAATAGTCTATAAGTTTTTGTGTCAAATTTGAATCCTGTATTCTTTAAATCAGTAATATTTTTCAATTTTATTTCACCAAAACTGATTTCTTTACCTTGGCCCGAGCTAAATTATTCATGACCTTCATCCGTGAAGAGATTTTAAAATAATAAAAAAAGAAACAATAATAATGAAAAAAAAAATATTTTTAAAAATATTACCAATTCCGTCCCTGCGTCGACACGCTTCATTACCAATACGTTCGGTTCAATAGTGTAAAAATGTTCCCACTATATATTTTGTGTTCTGTTTTTTAAAATAACTTTGTACGCTTTTTACGTTTTATCGTGTATTGTACAATAATATCGATGTAACGTTGCGAGAATGAAAGAGATATGAATGTTAAACAACATGTTATGTCAATATTGTATTTAACGAATTTCTCTCGTAACGTGTTATTTCGTTTCTACGTTCTGGTGGGTTTAAGACATTGTGTGACGTTAAGTTACGCCACGTAACTCACAATTTCTCGACAATTTGGTGGAAAAATAGAGAAAGCGTTGCCTATGCCTACCTTGTTACATGTGCGAAATTAAAAAAAATCTAAGTTGCGACTTTTATCTTTTTTTGTAAAATAAATAAGCTTTAAATGTCTCAAAGCTTATAAAAGCTTAAAAAACCCCTAAATAACTTAAATGCATAATAATAGATATAGATGAACTTTGACCTGCCACTCCCAAATTTTCTTTTCACCTTCACTCTGTATCCTGCATATGGTAGGGCAGGCAGAGGTAACTTGGGAACCTAGTATTAGTGCACTTCGTTCCCACTGAGACACTTCCATTCTCCACTTTATGAAATTAGGGCATTGTGTAAGTTAGTAGTGGAATTCAATCTACATTTTTTTTTTTGGAAAATTGTAAGCGTGGCGTTGCGACACATGCGTGTGACTGTAACCGACAGGTTGTATGTTCGATCCCCACTCGAGAAAACGAAATATTTAATATTTAAATATTTAATGTTTTCATTTCTTCACTCTGGTACAAGGCAAAACGCGGCGTTGAGTTGCGCCATTCAACTCGCAATGCCTCAAATTCTGCAGAAAATGGAGAACGAAGTGGAACGAGTGAGTGGAGTGTCTTAACACTAGGTTCCCAAGTTCCCTCGGCCTACCCTGCCATGTGCGAGATACAGCGTTAAGCTGAGACTACGAGAAGTGGGGATCGAACCCACATTTATATAGTCTTACGCTTGTATTGCGCCGTGTCAGGTCTCAAACAAAAACGTGACAACCGGAAATCGAAATCCATACTATCTGAATACAGATCACACACACACAGTCTCAGAGATATCAGTAGAACTCCAACAACTACAGTGCTTAATGGCACTGGAATTAGTTTTCAGTAGTTTTCTGACAGGTTATAAATGACTTCTGTCTATAAAGTCCCCGAGGTAGCCGAGGTGGCTTTCTCATTTATATATTTAAATGCGATAAGATGTTTATTTTCCGCGGAATTTCTTTAGTTACGTTAAGGAAGATAAATAAATTTTCTGATGACGTTAATTGTTTATTTTTTGGAAGATCTGGGAGATTTTATGGATTGGAAATGTTTTAATAAGTTTAATGTATGAAACAATTAATTTAAATTTATTATAATAAATATATTCTTTTTTTTTCTTTTTATTTTCTAATTCTATCTCGTAAGGTAGGAAGCGAAAGTCTAGAGCTAAGACACTCCATTACGCTCTGGTTGGCAATAAACCTATCGTGGCACAGGAGCACAAGTGCGTGACTGTTACGCGACAAGTTATAGGTTCTATCCTCACGAAGAAAAGTGAAAGTGTTTAGTATTCTCAAATTAAATATTCAATGATTTCATTTTTTGTGTCTAAAAGGTAACAACGCAAAGCCTCAAGTTTAGCTGAAAGGGGGGAACGAAACAGGGTTGCCTTAACACTAGGTTTCCCAAGTTCCCTCTGCTTAAAAACCTTCTCATGTGTGTTCTTCTCATTAAATATGTGTATAACTCGTTCTTACTTAATTTAAAATAAATCAATCATTAATTTCTTACAATTTATCTTTAGATAGACATTTTAATCAATTTATCTTTAAAAATATATAAAGATAAATATAATAAAATAATTATTATATAAATAACTTGAAAGGCAACGGCATTAAATATAACCGAGAGTGTTAATTTCCCGCGAATTTATTGTCCTCCGATCGTGAATATATTAGGGAGTAAAAGTGCTCTGATTTATAACTGAAACGCGTAATATAGTATAAGAGTCGATTGCTTTGATTATTATTTCTTTTTATATTAATAGTAAAATATTACACAAATTTATTTAATTTATTAGGTCAGACAATCTGTTTGTCAGTTGCCCATTTTGGAAATATTTGGTGATAAAGTGAAGGGTTCTAGATGATTGTGTTAAGGTAAACGAAGATAAATTAACTAATAAGCAAACAAAATTTTTAATAAAATGTAACAATGCTTTTTTCGATATCTTCACGCTGTATCACGATAATTGCAATGTAGGCAGAGGGAACTTGAGAACCTATTAAGACACTCCGTTTCCCTTCCGTTCCCCACTCTCCGCTGAATTTGAGGCATTGCGTGTTGAGTGGCCGATCTCAACGCCGTGCTTCGACTTGTAACGAAAGTGAAGAAATGAAAACATTAAATATTTAATTGGAACATATTAAACATTTCATTTCCTCGAGTGGAGATCAAACACACAACCTGTCGTTTACAGTCACTCGCCTGTGTCGCTGCGCCACAACAAGTCTCAAATAATAATTCTCCACATTGGCAAAGTGCTAGTAGCTCTTAACCATTATACCGATTTTCATAAAACATAGCTAAAACCAACCGTAGCTTACAATTTAAAACAATTATTCTCAAATCGGTCATTAATTCAATTTTCATAGTCAAACTTATGACACATCTCTTTTTGTGTATTGATACAATAGTAATAATAGTAATTTTTACTCATTGGATTAAAAAGTACAAGTTCATATGTATCATAAACTTTAGAATAATCAGTCATATGATATTACTCTACAAAATGTGACGCAAAAGGACTCTTCAATATGATTTGTTCTTAAACACTTGCACAGCTTAAGGTTTTCAGACAGGGAGGGCTGTTAATGCACAATATATATATATATATATATATATATATATATATATATATATATATATATATATATATATATATATATATATATATATATATATATATATATATATATATATATATATATATATATATATATATATATATATATATATATATATATATATATATATATATATATATATATATATATATATATATATATATATATATATATATATATATATATATATATATATATATATATATATATATATATATATATATATATATATATATATATATATATATATATATATATATATATATATATATATATATATATATATATATATATATATATATTATATATATATATATATATATATAAGACGGACGTGAACCAATAAAAAATACCACTTACAATTATCGCGTACGTTAAATCCAGTTACTTTTACTACGCTTGAAACATTATTATGTAAAATAGATTAACTCGTAACCTTCCCAGTCAGTGAACACGTTAGTAAATACTAATTGCATTTGAAATTAGGTATTAAATTGACAGATATTATAGTCTAAACATTGTGGTTTTGTGACCTATTTCGCGTTCATGTAATTTATTAACGGTATTCCGGTGTAGTAGTTTCCGATTTTAAATCTGTTAATTAGATTTTCTCTTTAGAAAAAAATAGTAGGGATTTTGCGACGTAGCGGTTAAAATGTAAATGTAAATGCAATGGTTATGGATGAAGTTCTTACTCAATGAGTGTATTCTTTTCTTGAAGCGGTTTTGTAACAAAACACGTTGAGTTTCGCCACTCATTACGCGGCGTCTGGAAAATAGAATATGGTTTATCTTAAAGCAAGTTTTCTTAACCTATTCTATTTTCAGGATACAGCCTGAAGCTCAATATATAATAAAATAAGATATTTCATATATCTTTGTTTATTTGGTAACGAAAATAAATAAATTAACATAGAAAATCCAATCGTAGATATTTTTTTTTCCATTTTCTTAATTCATTTTTATGTTAAGTATTAAAGAAAGATTGTAGTGCCGCAGTGGGATAAGTCATAAGCTCAATTGTCACTTGGAAGAATAAATAAATTTAAATTATCCTCTTTTCCCCGCTCTGGTATAAAATGAGCACCGTTAACTCAATAATCAACATGCAATCTTAAAAATAGATCATAAAATGAGTGAATATTCTTTTTATATTAGATTCCTTTTATCTTTCCTGCCAAGCAGAGCGTAAAAGGCGTATTCCAAAAAGCGTGTTTCATATGTTTATAATAATATTAAACATTCCTCAAGACAATTCCATACGTCACCTCTTAGACTATAACCGGGGCTATCCGGTTGGAAGCAGTTTTATCCGGCAGACGTTCCACAACAAAATGGCGGCGTAATTTAGATTGTTGGTAGCGAGCCGCAACTCGATTTCGGTTGCCTTTTGCCTGGTTAATGGTGTTTGCTGTATAAAGGTGAGGTTTTAAGATATATTCCAAAAGCTTTTACGTATTAACTGACGGATAGGTATTATTTTATTTCTCTTTTCTTTTTTTTTTTCAGATTCACGCTGTATCCCGCGCATAGCAGGGTAGGCAGAGGGAACTTGGGAACCTAGTGTTAAGAAATTATGTTTCCCTGAGAAGACATTTGGGTTTCTCATGTTCCTCCGAATTTGAGCCGGATGGAATGTTTTCAAAGATTTTATCGTTTCCTCGAGCGGGGATCAAACCCACAACCTGTCATGTTTGATTTAGGTCTCACTTTTTATTTGCCTAGTTTAATAAAGTTGTGAATTCAAGTTAAGAAAATTCTATTTGACGTACAATCTTAATAGTCTATTATTTTTTTCCATTTGTAATTTTGTCAACATGGTGAATCATGAAGCATCGCTAGATGCTCAACACCTTTATTTATATCTACTGAGTAATATAATAAAACGGCCTGTCGTGGCACAGGGATGTGATTATTAGCGCGACAGATGATGGGTTCGATTCGCACTTGAAGAAACGAAATACATAATACATTGTTAAACGCAGCGTTGAGTTCCGCCACCTCAATATTTAATACCTCAATGCGCCGGAAAGTACGGAATTGAAATCTTTATGTGACCGGGAGCAAGGAGTGTCTTAACACTAGATTCCCAAGTTCCTTATACAGCTATGAACTACACAATAATTTCCCTAAATAGAATCGAATTGAAAACCATCGTCAAATTTTCAAATTATTTGTGAAATGTAGCATTAATATTTTGAAATTCAAACAAAAAACTTTGAACTTTACCCTTTACGTACTGTAGAGGTCGAAATGGTTGTCTGAAGACTGATCCTAAAATAAACAAGAATTTTAGGTGAGTGATATATTTATTTGTAGACTTGTTTTTCTTGATAAAACTAAATAAAAATAATTTATTTATTGTTTGTATACATAGAAGGATTATGGGTTCTAAATTATATATTTAATATTTTCAGTACTTCACTCTGGTAACAAGGCGAAATGCGGTGTTAAGTTTCGTACTCGACACACCAATTTCTAAAATTTGGCGGAAAGTGGGATACGTTTCTTGATTGGAATCGAGTATCTTAACACTAATGTGGGATGCAGCGTGAAACTAAAAAAGGCAGCATTAATTTATAACTAATCATAGAAAATACAAATCATCATATTTGAATTGAAAATGTTAAAAACATTTGTATAATTAACGTTACGATTTACGATCATCAATCAAAAGTAAATAATAACAATATAATATATTTATTTTCAATGAGTTTTTACATGACCATAAAAACTGAAGTTGGTAATAACTGCATAGTATGAAATTATATCGCACTTATTAACAATCCCTAAGCGTCGTTTCATATAGTAATGTACACTCTCTCTCACTCGCTCAGCTTCACTCTGTATCCCGCACATGGCAAAGTAGGCAGAGGGAACTTGGGAACCTAGTGTTAAGACACTCCATTCTCCACTTTGTTTCCAAAAGAATGAAAAAAGATGAAGTAATGATTATGAAGTAAGTATTTAAAATTAAATTATGTAAATTAATTATTAATTATTTACATTGATGATGGGTTAAAGGATATGATTAATAATATTCATTATATTAATTATTATGTACAATATACGACTTATATAAAATATTTTTGGTTGAGAGAAGCTGTGCGCCTCGATTTGACAGATTTTTATAAAATCTGCAATTTTTGTATACGGGATACGGATACGTTTTTTAGTTTCGTATACGGGGAGCCCTAGTATGAATATGTTTCTTCTAGGTCGATTTTTTGTCAATAATGACCCCTACATACAACGCTTACCAAAGTAAGGAGCATCTGTGACCAAATATTATTAACAGAATTTTTCCAAATTTTTTAAGGTGATGTTACAAGAACCAATTCATTATTATTGAAACAGCTTGTTCACCGTGCTTACGCTTATCATTGTAATCATTGCCATGGATAAATAAGGCAGTATCATTTGCATATGAAATAATTTAGCAGTTTGGTATTTTGTGATGGCAGAGTTCATTCATATAAATTTAAAAAAAAAGAAAAGGTCCCAATACACTGCCTTGTGGTACTCTGAATGAAAGATTTGTCTCGTCACTTAAATGATTATTAATCTTAATTGTTTGTGTTCTTTAAGACAAATAGTTTTAAAAGATGCAAGGTGATTCCCCAAATGCCAATATTTTCCAGTTTTTTAGGCAGAAAAAGCAGCGAAACAGTATCAAAGGCTTTAAATATATCTAGAAATGTACTTAGATGATATGTACCTAGTCTTCTTTTTCCTGTCAACGCATTGCATTGCATTGCCTACCAAACTCATCAGTAGATCCTCTGTTCTGATATTCCAGATCTAAAGTTATTTGGTTTGATGCAAATAAGTCAAATTTATCTTAATAAGACACTAGTCAGTTTTCCTTTAGGATCTTAGAAAGAGTAATAAGAAATGATATGGGTCCATAGTTACTAATGGTTTCTTTACACCTTTTTTAGCTTTTATGATCACAAACCCAAATTATAGAGAGAGTAAGAATGTCTACTGCAGTTCTAATAATAGACGAAGCTATACCGTTCCACCCCAGTGTACTTTGCCTATTGATATTGCTGATTAAGGATCTTATTTCTGAGTAGTCCGTTCCATTTAACATCACTGAATTAGGCGTTATTAAGAAACTATGTAGAGGAAATATTTCTGAGTAACATCTTTAAAGTGAGCAACGGATGCAAATTGATTGAACGTACAACGTAATACATATAGCTTACGCTTATGTTTTGGTAGCAAGGCAAACCGCGGTGTTAAGTTACGCCACTTAACACGTAAAGCGTTAAGAATTCTACTCATATTCTACATATATTCTTGTAGTTCGCGACTGTAAAAGTGGTGATTGTGTATTGGATTTAACTGGGACAGCAACTAATCTCTGAGACTTTACAACTGTCGAGCCGACAAACAGCAGGGTTAAGTTAGTATTGTGTCAAAATGGAACCATGCACAGGGAACCTAACTTAAACTGAGTTCCTTTTACGTATACGTGCTATGCGAAAAAGCTTGAGGCTGCTGTAATTATTTTATCAATATTTTTAGTAAAACAATATAAAATTAATTGATGAAGCGTTACATTTTAATTAATACCTACAACGTGAGTTTTAACTTTTAAAATACAATGTTCGCATCATTTATTTAAATCAGAGAGAGTGTTTATTGAATTTTGGAACTCAACAACTCGTAGTGATGAAGAAGAAAATAAAACTCTAGTGGTATGACACTCTGTTCCCATTAAGACATTTCCGTTCCCCAATTTCCGCTGAGTTACCAGAGCGCCTTTTCTCGACTGGGGAACTCAACCACGACCAGTTATGTTTACAGTCACACGCTTGTGCCCCTGGGGCACAGTACGCCTTATATTTTGTCACCAATACCAATATAACATTGCATTGCATGATAACTACTACATTGTACAGCCAAGAAAATAAATATAAATAATTCCATATCAATATACTATGATTATGAATAAGAAAAATAGTACCACCATTTTACAATAGGGGAAAATACCACTTATTCGGGAAGTGAGCGTTAATTAATCAAAATTGCATTCTATCTCTATATAGATATGTAACACGTTTGAAGTTGAGAAACTCAGAAAAGTACCTGGGCATTACGACACAAGTGCATAAGCAATTCACAGGTTCCCTTGTGGGGAACCTTTAAGTTATGGGTTATTGCTGACCTCCATTGTCCGAGACTTTGTTAAACAGCAAAATTACGATAAAACACATATGTATGTAAATTGTGTGAAAACTTTTGAATTCAGCGGATTTGCGGTTAAATTTTAGTTACTGCTATTGGAATTTTGTTCTGTAACTATCATATTGAGAGATAATCAATTTGTATTTAACTAAATTTTAATTAGATATTTAAAAAAAAAAAGTTTAGGGGACTGTGTTAAGAAACTTATTTCATCTCTTATTAGAAATTCAGACAGTGTGTGTAGCTCAACACCGCTGCGCTTATTACTAGGTACTTTCACTAATATGAAAGAAAAAAAATGTGATAAAGAAATTAAAATCGTTATATAACAAACAAATATATTATTGTTTCAATAATAAAATTTTGATTCATTTCTATTTTAAAAATATTAAATATAATATTAAAATGGTGAAACCAACATGGCATTTCGACAAAAAGACAGCAGACCCAACCGCGGAAAGACAAGGGATTTGCTTAAACAAAATTATTAATTCATAGCTCTAACTTTGTAGCTTCCTGCTACAGTTTTACAGTTCACTGTTATAGGATAGTTTTACACTTTGTATGGAAATTGTTTTAAGCATTTGTATAACAATAGCTTTGTATAACAATGGCGGAGGGAACCTGGGAACCTAGTGGGGATATTACGTGCCCAACGTCCTGCCGAATTCTTGAGGCATTTGGTGTTGAGTGGTGGAATTTAACGCCGCGCTTTGACTCTTTCTCGGAGAGACGGTATGATATTATGAAACATTTAATTTATTCTATAGTGGTTCTTCTAGAGTGGGAGACGCTCGTTTGTCCTCAAGACAAAACATACTTAGTTTCACGCTATATCCCTAACGGGGTAGGCCGAGAAAACGGAGCGCCATTCGTTTATGACGGGTGAAATGAATTATTTTAATTTATTCGTACTTGCAAAACGAAATAATGTAGCGTTAAGTTCCGCCAAACAGTTTACCTTTCAACGTGCAAAGTGTCTTAATCTATGTGGTGAAGAAACTGAATATATAAACAATCTTCGCTCTGGGAAAGAAATGTTTTAATGGGAGTCTCAACGCGAGGTACATAAGTTTTCTATGTCTACCTTATTACATACGGGATACAGCGTGAAAATAGAAAGCTACATATACCCTTTTTTATCGCTTCACGCTGTATCCCGCACATAGCACGCCAGAAGGAACTTAGGAATCTAGTGTTACAATACTCCGTGTATTACGTGTTGAGTGGCGGAACTCAACGCAGTAATACATATACTAAAAACAGTAAAAAAATTAATTAGATAAATGCAAAAAACGCAAGCTTTTATATAAAACCTTTGTTACACAAAAGAAAGCACTCTACAAATGTAAGCCGCCCCTTAAAATATAGTTCAAACCAAATTTTAGCATATCTTGTACAATTTAAAATTTAAAATTTCAAACTTATTCATTGTAGGTACTTTCGTTCAGACGTTTGTGTTAAATGTTACTTGTCTTTGGTACTGTAAATCAGTTTTCAACGTTTATTTTTATTATGAAAATGGATATAAAATGTCTTGATTTTGTAGGGGAATTCAGGTCGAGTTCACTGTGGCTGTGGATTCTTTCTTACTTTAAGAAATATTGAATACTTCCATTTCTTCGCTGGTGCAAAGCGCGGCGTTGAATTCCGCTAGCTAGCTAGCAAACAATGCCTTCAGATTTCGGCGAAAAGTAGATAGCGGAGTGTCTTAATACTCGTTCTAATACTGTGGATTCCTACACAATGAAACGAAATATTTAACGTATCCATTTATTCCCTCCGGTGGTGATACAAAGCGCGGCGTTGAGTTTCGCCACTTAACACGCAATGCCTCCAGAATTGGATGGAAAGTGGTTACATGCGGGATACAGCGTGAAGCTGAAGAAGATTTTGTAAAAAAATTGAGATGTTTGCAGCGCAATCGTATAAGCGAGCGATTGTGAATACGACGGTAGTAGTTTCCAATCTCACTCTAAGGACTAAATTATTCAATATTTTCGTTTTCTCGCTCTGGTAGCGATATAAAGAGCGGCGTTGAGTTACGTCACACCATGGAAAGTAAAAACGGAAGTATCTCAATGAGATCGAACTGTTTTATCAGGTTCCCGATTTCCAGTGCATGAACCTGCATCTACTTCCCTTATAGCAAAACTACATAACTCTCATACAAAAATATCCTTCCACACAATATTACTGATCGCCAAGACCAAACAAAGTCATTATAATAACGACTCTCGCACCATTAAATCCGTATAAATTTAATTGCTCATATAAAAAGGTTTAAACGCCATATTTACTAGACAATGAACCGCAAAGCTATTGAAAAATCTTTTTACTGTATTTATATATAAATGTAATGAAATGTTACTCAACGATTTGCTGAGTGCGAGGCCTGTCGAGGCGCAGAGGCGTAAGGTTGCCACTGTTCGACTGACAGGTTGTAGGTTCGATCCCCACTCGAGGAAATGAAATACTTATTATATTCAGATTTAATATTAAATGTTTTCACTTCTTCGCTCTGGTACAAGGCAAAGCGCGACGTTGAGTTCCGCCACTCAATTCCCTACAATTTTGTCGGAGCGGAATGGAAGTCGAACGGAGTGTCTTAAAATTAGGTTCCAAGTTCCCTCTACCTATCGTACCATATGTGGGATACAGCGTGAATCTTAATGAGTGAATTAAATGTCTTCACTCTGATAGAGGCAAAGCGTGGCATTGAGCTGTCGTCATGGAACATGCAATGCCTCCACATTTCGTTAGAAAGGGGAGACGGAAGTGACTTAATGGGAACAGAGTATCTTAATACTAGGTTCCCAAGTTTCCTTTGGTTATTACAGGGTAACGCAAAAAAAAACCTTTTTTTCCAGTTCAATTCAACGAAATCTATAATCACATGCCATTTATTATTTATTAAGAAAGTCAAACGAAACCTAAAGTTCAGTCACTCTGTTACACACACAGCGCTCAATCATCAAAATATTTTATATTTGGAACGAATTAACGGAGCACAACGCCGCGATGTCTTATTGCCTTAGCGAAGAAACTTTTTCTCCTTCCGGGGAACCTTCCGGAATCGATTCCACAACCCTTAAATACAGAATGTACTGAATATTTCATAAGAACATATAAATATTTATACAAAGAACACAACAATACGGCTCATAAAGTAATAAAGCAAATATGTTATAATCAAATATTTATGATTATTTTCAATCTATAAGCCCGGATTGTATCGACTATGGAGTATGGGCGTGCAATTTCATATTTCAAACGTTGTAGCGTCAGCAGAATAGTCTTTTATAATAATTATTATTTATATCCTTCTTTTTTTTATGGATTTTTTTTTGTTGTTTCATGAACATGTCGTTTAATTCACAGTTAAATATATTTCTGACGATGAATTTTTTAGCTGATTTTTTATTATATGACGCACATGGCAGAGTAGGTCATCATTAAAGTCTCTACTTGGTGGTGGATCTCAACGCCGCGCTTTGCCTTGTTCCCAGAGAGAAGTATGATATATATATATATATATATATATATATATATATATATATATATATATATATATATATATATATATTATATATATATATATAAATATATATATATATATATATATATATATATATATATATATATATATATATATATATATATATATATATATATATATATATATATATAATATATATATATATATATATATATCTATATATATATATATATATATATATATATATATATATATATATATATATATATATATATATATATATATATATATATATATATATATATATATATATATATATATATATATATATATATATATATATATAAGCCATCTAATCTGCAGTTGTTACAATATCTTATGCTTATGTGTCGTATACAAATGTTAGTGATATCTATATTTGACAAATCGGGCGGAACCGCAGGTAAAGGTAAGTTAAAATACAAATTTATCATTATTGTTTCTTGATAAGAAAATTAAATTATGATCCGGCTTTGTCCGCGTAGTTCTAGATTTTACTATGATTTCTTTTCTTATGAACTTGACCAGCATTCAAAAATGATAATGATAATCTTTTTTATTTTTATTAATTAAGAATATTTTTTTATCAGGGATACAGCGTGAAGCTGCATCCCTCACATAGCAGGGTAGGCAGAGGGAGCGGAAGTGGAACGGAGTGTTAAGACACTCCGTTCCTTACTTTCTACTTTCTTTCAAATTGAGACATTGCGTGTTGAGTGGCGGAACTCAACGCCGCATTTTGCCTTGTACCAGAGCGAAGAAATGAAAACATCAAATATTTAAATTTTTAATATAAAATATTTCATTGCCTCGAGTGGGATTGAATCCACAACCCGTCGGTTACAGTCACACTCTTGTGCCGCTGCGCCCCGACAGGCCTTAATATATTAAGAATATAATTGTGAAAATATCTGTTTCCTTGAAAAAGACGATATTTAATACTAATTTTATTTGACATTTTTGGTTTTTGACTGAGTCAAATATACTCGTATACTGTAAGAGTGTAGTTCATTTTTTATTAAAGAAATTAAATATTTAATTATATCATTTTCTCATCTTGGTAAACCTTATTGAGTGGCAAAATTTGGCGCAATAGTTGGGAACGGGAGTGTTATACAGGGAAAAGAGTGTCTTAACACTAGGTCTACCTATGTATATATATATCCCGTGCGGGATACATCGTGAAACAAAAAAGAACTATATATTTTAGTTTTTAATAAGTTCTTTATGAGGGACAGTACGGGCTTGAGGGGTACGACAGAGGTCAGCCAAGCGTTCCGATACTTGCTGATAAACGAAAACCTTTTAAGACCCTAAGATTTTGAAGGTCAGGGCGAGTTGGGGTCACGATTGTTAGTTGAAATTACGTAAAGAAATATTGCTGTTAAGAATATTTTTCAACGGAAAGTGGTGAAGAGACGGAGTGACTTAACACTGAATCTCAGGTTCCCTCTGCCTACCCTGCCATGTGCGGGATACAGCGTGAAGCTGAGTGAATGAGTATTTTTTTTGTAGGACATAGATTAATTTGAAAGTATCAGGTTAACAGAAAATACAACTTATAAAAGTTGAAATCTTAATTTTGCGTTCATTTTGTGTAAAATAAACTACAAATATGAGTTTGTAATATTTTTTATGTATAAATAAATTTTTATTTTCTGTTTTATCTTTTGTTCTTTAGTTGTTTTGTTATCACGTCGTATCATATTTTTCATAATCGTAAGCTTACAGGAAGTAAGTACCCTATAGACTTCAACAACTCCATACAAAATATTATAATATATGAACGATCAACAAATCTGCTCATATCGATTAATTCCGGTGATTTAGACGTTTTTTGACCTTGAAAAGACACACTCCCTCTCTCGGTTTCAAGCTGTTTCCCGCAAATGGCAGAGAGAGGGTAGGAAGAGAGAACACGGGAACCTAGTGTTAAGACACTCTGTACTGTTCGCCCCCAAATTTAATGTTGAGAAAAAAACGACACACAACTTCAATATTTATGATGTATCGATACCTCTAGGCAATGTCGAGATAAAGAGTCTTAGCCAACAGACGAGATAACAAAGTAATCCTAAAAGATTTTTGATTTACCTTTCGAGGTATGGAACTCTAAAATCCTAACAACGATTTTCATACAATTGTATAACAAAATTATATTACAATAAGGACCCATGATAATTTCAACATTGTCAAGAATTCCAGCGGAGCATTTCAGCCGTCTGTAAACCAACTACCTGCACTGTATTGCGTACTATTAACATATAATTACGTATAATTTAGTGCATAACGGTGTTGTAATTAATGCATTTCTCTTGGGATGTTAACTTGGGTTAAATATATATATATATATATATATATATATATATATATATATATATATATATATATATATATATATATATATATATATATATATATATATATATATATATATATATATATATATATATATATATATATATATATATATATATATATATATATATATATATATATATATATATATATATATATATATATATATATATATATATATATATATATATATATATATATATATATATATATATATATATATATATATATATATATATATAAATATATAATTAGGGTATATTTAACCCAAGAGAAATGCATTAAACTTATTTCTTTTTTTTCAGCTTGACGCTGTATACTTTTCTTGAAGATTTCTTGCCGCAGGTAGGCAGAGGAAACCCGGGAAACTATTGTTAAGACACTCCGTTCCACTTCCATTCCCCATTTTCCGCCAAAATTGAGATATTGCGTGTGTGTGTGGCGGAACACAACTTCGCGCTTTGCCTTATTACCAGAGCGAAGAAATAAAACATTAAATATTTAAATTGAAAATATTAAATAATTCATTTTCTCGACTGGGGATCGAACCCAGAACCTGTCGGTTACAATCACACGTTTGTGCCGCTGCGCCACGACAGGCCTTATTTCATTTAAAATGTGTAGTAAACGCGACAATCACACATCGTATTCCTTTTCTGAAAAATATGTACTGACAATTGTGTAAGGTTGTCGTGGCGCAGCTTCTGGCTGTAAAAGCGGTGGTTGTGGGTTCGATTACCATTTGGCGAAACAAAATAAAAAAATCAGTGTAAAAATAAAGCGTAGCGTTGACATCTACCACGGAACAGGCAATAGCTTGAAAATTGAATGGTACATAGAGAATGATAATGACTCCATAGAGCCCTAATCTATCACGTTATTTGCGGGATACAGCGTCAAGAAGCTTCACGTTGTATCACGCAAATCCCGTGATATCTCACCTTCTATCACTACCCATTAAACAAATTTAAAAGACTGTATCATAACCACATCAACTCTCAACTGAACTATTGATTCCAGAAAGTGTATGCTTATATTTCATTTTGAGTAATTCAATCGCGCCCGAGTTAAATTGGCCTAATTTTGCTCTCGTTCGTTCATCTGTAGTTTTTTATTTACGTGTTTGTTTTTTTTTTCTCCACTTTTCAACACATTAAGTACAAATTTTGTTTTTATTCGACCATTCGAGTATAAATTATATATAATTTTTTTTTTGTAAAGTAGCTACACAGGATATACCTGCACATGTCAGGGTAAGCAGAGGGAACTTCGGGAACCTAGTATCTGTCTAGAAACTTAGTTCCCAAAAGATACACTTCTTTTCTCCACTTTCCGCCAAATTTAGTCATTGCGTGTTGTGTTGCGGAACTCAACGCCGCTATTGGTCTCGGGTTATAATTTTACACGTATAATTTAGTTTTGTTTTCCCTTAATATAAAAGGATGCTTCATTTTATATTCATTGTACTTTTTTACTGTTTGTTGTTACATAGCGGCAACAGAAATATATAATATAAGAAAATTTCAACCATCTTGCTATCACGGTGAAGTGAGATTAATTATACTTTTTAAATTTTTTAGTGGACAGTTCTTTTTTTTTAAGAAAGACATCACTCATCGGTCATACTAGTACCGAGAAATCTGATAGAAACCCTTAATTTCAATTTACACATGAGAAGCAAGAATCCCGTATCGAACAAAGATAGAGAAGAGAAATAGGATCCAAGGTTATATATATATCCACTCATCTATAAGGAGGCTCAGGACCAGCGTGACTTTCGCTGTAAAAGTAAATTAATTTACAGTAGTTTACAGTTTACAGTTGCTTGATAGCATTCTTCATACCGTGGCAATTTCACGACATTCACGACAAGTTTCGGTTTTACCCTTTACAAAACCCTAAAAAGATTACAATTATTAAATAAATAAATTGGAAATGATTTAAAATTTTGATTAAAGTCTAAAATCTCTATTAGATTGGTTTAAAATATCAAAGAGGACCACGGATTTGCTGGAACCGTTCGTAATATCTGATTTTTTGAAATATATAATTATTATTACACAACGCGATGATTTTATTTTTTGTTTTTTTTGCTTTTTTTTAAGCTTCACGATGTATCCCGCACGAGGCAGGGTAGGCAGAGGGAACGTGGGAATTTAGTGTTAAGACACTCCGTTCCACTTCCGTTCCCCACTTTCCGCCGAATTTGAGGCATTCATTTGAAGCAAGCATTTGAAGCATTGCGTGTTGAGTGGCGGACAACAACGCCGCGCTTTATCTTATTACCAGAGCGAAGAAATGAAACATTTAAATATATTAAATTGAAAATATTAAATATTTCATATCCTCGACTGGGGATCGAACCCAGAACCTGTCGGTTACAGTCTTACGCTTGTTCCGCTGCGCCACGACAGGCCTATTAATCTGGTTGAAAATTTACATTCAGTGTTCAATTTTGAATAGTCATAAAACTACCGCTAGCTCGGAAGGCAGTTCTGCTGAGCCGGCTAGAAATTCAATAGATGCTCTTCCAATATTGAGGCTACAATGTTATTATTATATATAAGATAATGGAAAAGAGTGTTTTAACACTAGGTTCCCAAGTTCCCTCAGCCTATCCTGCCATGTGCGGGCTACAGCGTGAAGCTGAGTATATATATAATACAATGGTAGCTAAACTATCAGTATGAAATTTAAACGATCTTAATTAAACATATTTTTAAAACATTTTCCTTCAAATATTCTTGGACTGTTGTAAAAAGATTTCTTAATTAACGTCGTTTTATAATTTACTTTAAATATCTGTGGGCAATTTTAAAATCCTTTTCGGAATATTATATTTTACTATCGTGGCGCAGAAGCATAAGCTAGCAACTGTAAACGCGATATATTCGGGTTCGATCCCCACTGAGACACGAGACCATGAAATATTAAATATTTTCAATTTATATATTTCATATTTTTATTTGTTTACACTGGTAATAAGGCAAAAGGCGGCGTTGAGTTTCGCCAATCAACACGAAATACCTCAAATTCGGCACAAAACGCAACGGAGTGTCTTAACACTAGGTCCCTAGTTCCTTCTGCCTACCCTGCAATGGCTGGGATATAGCGTATGAGAGTATTCATTTCTTTCCTCTTGTAACTTCGATCACTCAACACATTATGCTCAAATTTGTGTAAATTTGGGAGCATTCCGTTACCTCATGTGTCCTTAACAATAGGTTCCCAGGTTCCCTCTGCCTGCCCTACCATGTGCGGAATACAAAGTAAGGCTAAATACTATGTATATCATATAGGTATATTTAATATTCCATTGCCTTCAGGAAACGCTCGAGCTGATAAAGTGCCTCCATGGAAAAATATAGAAAACTGAAGTAATTCGTCATATGATCGACATTCACACACACACTTACATACATACAATACATACATAATGCAAAAACAGCAAAGTTTCCCGCCAAAATCTTTCAGGTACGTAATCCCATACATTTCACGGATCACTAATAAAATTGCGTATCAACAAGATTTGGCTTTTACGCAGCCTTCTGTACGGATATAGGATTGATAGATGCGTCCTGCGGGATTTTATTGAGAGAAAGTTTTGTTTCGGTAAATTATGTTAATTTTTATTGGTTTATATGTCTGGCGGTTGTGGATACGTTTTTTATTCGAGAGAATTTACGGTTTTATTTTCTTGTTCTGGTAATAAGATCACACGCGGAGTTGAGTACCGATACTCGGCACGCAGTGTCTCGATAATTTAATGATATATGGATATCAGAATATCGTTATAAATTAGTTCGTCTCTGGCTACATTGACATATGTGGCATAGAGCTTAAACAAAAGTAACTTTAAGTAGTATCACCTCTTCATTTCCTCTATAACGCTTAAAATTGATAAAAAAAACCCCTTACTAAGAACCGGAAGTGGTAATATGTACATATAAAATCAAATGAAAACATTCTTTATTCAAATAGACCATTACAAGCACTTTTGATTCCTCAAGTTACATAGAAATGTTTGTAGTGTCAGTTCTATATGAAGCTACCATCGGTGAGGAAGGCTCTGGACAACAAGGATATGACAGGTATTTTTTATATGCGAGCATAGTATAGAGTATTTGACTCCAATTTCAAGACATCAATTGGTGTATCTTAACGCTGCAGTTTGTGTTGTTACCAGAGAAATGAAGATGTAAATTTTTACTTCAACTTCAAGATGTATCCAGTAAATAAATCTCCTATTCTTACGCAGCGTAGAAGGAAATCTAGGAACCTTTTAAGTGAAACATTTTTAACCGGATTAATCGCGTATATTGATTTTCGAACACTTTACAGTAGTCCGTGGTCACGGGTAGACTGAGGTGGCATTTGTCTGTCATTTTATATAATTATTATATCAAACTACCGCTAACTTCCTTAATTGTATCGCGTACTGCCTTGGATTCTTGTGGATGAGCTAACTGTATCTGGTCCTCTAGTGTACTTGAGACTTTCATTTTTTTAAGAGTGGGTCTCAGGGGGGTTAGAGTTTCCAACCATTTTCTCTATTGAAATTAGGATGTTTTTGTATTTCAATAGCCTCGCGGATCATTGTAAGGATATGCTGAATTAAGGCATTGCGTATTAGGGAAAATCACCACCAGCATCTCGGTACCAAAGAATACATATATTATAATTAAAAGAAATATTTTATTATTATTTATATTTATAGCGGTTTGAAAACACAACCTATCACGCTTCCAATCAAGGGCCTTGTGCCTCTGCGCCTTGACAGGCTCCAATAAATAAATATCTCATGTGTCCAAAGGAGATTTGGTAGAATTTTCTTTTGGGGGAATAAACAGCTATCACGTCATCTGTTAGTCAGTATGCCGCTGGTTCACGACCAGCCTGTCTGTTTACGTATTTTGAAAAAAAACATTAATATTATTTAAACAAATTCATTGAAAAATATTGCTCTTATATATTGAGTAGGTTGAAATAAATACTAATATATAACTAAGTATTTTTTTTAAATAAGCTTTCGCGGCAGGGTAGGCAGAGGGATCCTAATGTACTGACAGTGTGTACCCTCCTCATTATATGCCCAATTTTCAAGATCATATGTGAAGTGGTGGAATTCAACACCGTTAACGCTGATTTGAAATATGTACTGCTGGTTTTATTTAAACGATGGGCTTGGGTCTGTCCCAAGTGCTGCATTGAACTCCTTATTTGAACCTTTGAACTATCAAATTCAAGGTTAATCTATAGAATAATAATTCATTTTTATAAGTAGCTGGATTGATTCAATTACTAAGCTTCACGCTGTATCCCGCACATGGTAGAGTAGGCAGAGGAAACTTGGGAACCTAATATTAAGACACTCCGTTCCTCTTCCGTTCTCCACTTTCCACTGAATTTAAGGCATTGCGTGTTGAGTGGCGGCACTCAATACCGCGATTTGCCTTCTCACCAGAACAAAGATATTAAAACATTTCACATGAAATTTAGCAAAAATTAAATATTTCATTTCTTCGAAATGGGAATCGAACCCACAACCTGTTGTTTACAGTCACCCGTTTGCGCCGCTGTACTAGGACAGGCCTCAGACATTATAATATTTTTCATAAACGCGTCTCTTCCAGTTCCGCTGTATTTAATCTGACAAGTAGATCTTTGTTTCTAACATGCTATTAACATATGGTATGAAGTCAATCTTGAATGTTACTTGTGGTCCAATATATATTATATATTTTATATAAAATTGATTATATTTCTTATTTCTTTGATATTTCTTGTGTTTAAATAAAAAAGAGAAAATTTATGAAAAAATATTATTTTTAAATTTAAGTTATTACTTTACTATAAACGTGTTACTGTTTTTTTATTATTTTGTAATGAAATATTTAATGTTTTCATCTTCTCACTTGAGTATAGAGGCGGCGGCGTTGAATTCTGCCACTCTACACGTAATTCCTAATATTCGGCGGAAACTGTTTGAAGCTATTTTTTTTTTATGGAAGAGACGGCGAACGACGCGTACGGGTCACCTGATGGTAAGTGATCAACGTCGCCCACGGCCCTATGTAACTACAGGAGCGTTGCCGTCTTTTAAGGTGGATGGGCACCGGGGCCCGGCATTACCTAATGCGAAACGCAGTGGCCAAATCCAAAGAACTACTTAACGCCGGTCTTAAATGCCGGGGGTGGTAACAATCCGGTCGAGTCTGCCCATGCGTGTTGCCATTGCTGGCAACGTGACTCTACCACACGCACTTTAGTCGCCTCTTACGACACCATCAGTACCAGGGTGATCCTATTCTAAGCCACAGGATCACACGGCAAAAAGATTATAAAATAGTTATTTTTTAAACATTCGGTTAGCTGGTTTTCTCTCTAAATCGATGATATTGGATATATCTTTGGTAAACATACATATGAAAATTACTTCATATCACACAATTGTAAAAAAAACTATAAGAAATATTGCTATTTTTAAAGTACGTACGTACGTTTTGTACGTTTATTTTTCAAGTTACGTATAAAAATTAGAATGTTTTCTAAATAAATATGTTTCTTTCATAAGTTAATCCACAATTAACGCTTCAAAAAGAGATACTAGAGATTTAATAAATAGAGTTCTCTCTTGTCAAGTTATAATTCTAAGTAAGTATATTTATGTCAGAGCGCTTAGACGGTTTCCAAGGGGTGCGGGTTCAGATCCTGCTACGTAAAATTATTTATACGTTATTTTAATAAGCACTCTACACAACTAATATCATTCATTGTCTAACTCAATGTTTAGTATCTCTGTATACATCGTAGGACGGACATATCTAAATACGCTCAGTTCGACAAGGTTCCACCTTCTATAGGAATTTGCGTTCGTTATAATCCCCTCAAGCTGTTATGGTGCATGCCACAAGCATAGAGCTGATATTTTTATATATATTTTTTTCAGCTTTTTCATGACTGAGACAACTTAAGTACTTAGTGTTAAGACACTCCATTCTATTCCTCATTAATGGTAATATTTAAAGTAATCCTTATTAAATTGGGGCACAGGGTCACTAGCGTGTGACTGTAAACGTGAAAGGTTGTGTAATAAAATATTAAATATTTTTATTTCTTCGTTCTAGTAATCAGGCAAAGCTTATCGTTTACTTCTGCTATTCAATACGCAATATCTTAAATATGGCGGTGAGACAGAAATAGGAAGAGTTCGGAGAGAACGGAGTGTCTTAACACTTCTTAGACTCTCATGTTGTACCTATGTATACTGCCTTCTCACGTCCTTGTTCTGGTACCGAGGCAACTCGCAGTGTTGAGGTGCACTCAACACGCTATGTCTGTCGAAAAGAAGAAAAAAAACAGTGTCTTTGTGAGAACAGAGTGTCTTAACACAATGTTACCTGAATATCTATGCGGGATACAACGTTAGGCTATAAAAATTATAATAATTTAATCTAGATCGGTAAAACCGTGATCAGAACGATAGCAGATGATAAATTAAATATTTCTTACAAGTAAAATAAATAGTGTAGAAAAAGTTTAGAAAATAAACGAAAATGGAAAATCATTTTCGTTTTTCTTCTTTAGATGACTCAATTTCAAAGAATCTTGCTTAAAAATTCAATACACAATATCAAGTGTTCATTATCGGCATTAAGTATTTGTAATTTAATACATTTAAAAAGCCTTGAAAAAGATTATTATATATAAAGGTCCCTCCCTTAAATATAATAACCTTTTTATATTTAAGGGAGGGACCCAGGGGACCCAGGGAAACCAGGGAACCTAATGTTTCGACACTCAGTTTCGTTATACATGTACTCTCAAAACATGAGTATTACTCAAAAGTCACACTCAAGATATAATCGCTGTACGGTCTCCGTACAAGCCGAAGTTCTGCTATTAACATATCAATATGAACTCCTTCACGCGTTCGGCTGTGGTCCGAGTTACGAACTGTTGGTTAGAGAGAAGACTAAGACGTTAGAGTGCAATATGTGTGTAAATTGAATGTATAAGTGTCTAATGGTTTTTTTTTCTTCAGTTTCACTCTGTATACCTTAGGAAAATTAATGGAAATATTAGATTTCCTCGATTAGAGATCGAACTCACAACTTGTTGCCTTAGACACACACTTGTGCCCCGCCACAGCAGACCTAAAGCTGTAATAATTTTATTAGTTAAATGTTCATTATAAATAAATTAATAAATAAAATAAATAAATAAATAAAAAGACTTTTATTTCTAGAGAAAATTCTTACAATACTTTACAGAGTTGAATGTTCATTACACACAGTAAAATATGTTAGCATAAATTTATTTTTTTGTCTTCGACATTTGTTTGTCGTGAAGACTGCAAACCATGTGGTTTAATATACTAAATTTCAAAATGTACAAAAGTTTTAACGAAACAGGATTTGAACGCGCGCCTCTCGGAATCCGTCCAAGCGCTCTGACCAACTAAGCCATTCGTTCTCACCAAGCTACGTCGAAATTCTTATACGTTTATAACAACTTATTTACAAATTTCCGCTACCCAAAGACAATTTTTATACGTTTTTAAATTTACTATTTTTCTTTTTTATAACACTTTAATAATAGTAAACAGGTGGTTTAATTTTTACAAAAGACTACTTTAGTTTATTAGAAATTTACCATTTATTTATGAGCTGAAATGTGTTAAAAGGGATGACGTGAATTCATTGTCCAGGTTCCATCTGCATACCAGATGCAGAATACAGCATGAAGCTGAAAGAAAGTGTCGTGGCGACTGTAACCGACAGGTTGTGGGTTCAAAGCCCACTCGAGAAAATGAAATATTTAATATTTTCAATTTAAATTTATAATGTTTTCATTTCTTCGCTCTGGTAAAAGGCAAAACGCGGCGTCGAGTTCCGCCATTCAACACGCAATGCCTTAAATTCGGCGGAAACTGGAGAACGAAAGTGGAAAGGAGTGTCTTAACACTAGGTTCCTAAGTTCCCAAGTTCACTCTGTCTACCCTGCTATGTGCGGGATACAGCGTGAAGCTAAGCTGAGAAGAAAGAGAGAGAGAGAGGGAATTAAAGAAAGTCAAAGAAATTCGAGCCAAAACCCGCCAATCACACTTCGAGACACTTCCTACTGAAAACGAGTACAAAACCACATTTTCTTTTTGCTTTACCATAACTATACTGCCACATAAATCTGCATAAAATTATATTGTATCGAGAAGCGTATATCTTGTAATGCAAGCAAACAGTATGGATATCTGCATTTGACGTTAGACCTGTATTTAGCATATTTGGTTATCGCCTCAGATTTTAGACCAGAATATTAATGTCTTTCACACGGTTGCCGTGAAATTTCAGTACCTGTAACACTTAAAACATATATATATGTAAGTGACACATACATATATATATATATATATATATATATATATATATATATATATATATATATATATATATATATATATATATATATATATATATATATATATATATATATATATATATATATATATATATATATATATATATATATATATATATATATATATATATATATATATTATATTATTATTACCAAACCTATCCGACGTGTAGAACGGGCACGAGCGTGTGACTGTAGACATGCCAGATTGTGGGCTTGATCCCTACTCGAGGAAATTAAATATTTCATATTTTACTCAAACTCATACTCAGCTTCACCCGATGTATCCCGCACATGGCAGGGTGGGCAGGGGGAAATTGGGAACCTTGTGTTGAGACACTCCGTTCCACTTTCCGCACCACGAGGTACTATTTGAGGCATCGCAAGTTGAGTGGCGGAACTCAACGCTGCGCTTTGCTTTGTTACCAGGGTGAAGAAATGAAAAATATAAATATTTCATTTGAAAATATTGAATATTCCATTTCCTCGAGTTGGGATCGAATCGACAGCCTATCGTTTTATAGTCAGTCGCTTGTGCCGCTGCGCCACAACAGGCCTCAGCTATATAATATAATCTAAGTAAATGAATTTGACCTTCTCATAAAAGTTAAACCGTAGGGTTTGGCGCTCCGTTCTCTCTGCCTACCCCGCTAGGGACATAGCGTGAAGCTAAGTATAGTAAGTAAGTCATAACAGTTATATCACCATAAAACTTGGCAGTTATATACTAATTAATGATATAGAAAATACTGACCATATTGATATGACATCTTATATATTTCTTGTTTAATGATGTCTTTGATTTTCGCGATTGTTATGTTTAAATGAAACACTTTTAAACGGATTAATCGCGTATATTGAATGGTAAACATTTTTGGGTATTTGAATGGTAAACATTATTAGTAGACCACTGTAAAGTGTTCGAAACGTCGGGTTTTCCAAAAATGTTTACCATTCAATATACGCCATTAATCCGTTTAAAAGTGTTTCATTAAAAATATTTCTTGTTTTCTACGAGAACGTAGAAAATTACTACTTAAGTCCTATATAGAATTTAACTGCCTACCCTGCCAATTGCGAGATAGCAAACAAATTATTTTGTTTGCTATCTCGCACTTGGCAGGGTAGGCAGAGGGAACTTGGGACCCTAGTGTTAAGGCACTCCGTTCCACTTCCATTCCCCACTTTCCGCCAAATTTGAGGTATTGCATGTTGGGTGGCGGCTCTCAACGCCGCGTTTTGCCTTGTACCAGAGCAAAGAAATGTTATTAAATATTTAATGTCTTCGAGTGGGGATCGAACCCACAACCTGTCGGTTACAGTCACACGCTTGTGCCGCTGCGCCACGACAGGTCTCATTTGTTTATATTTAAAAAATATAATCTGTTATTTATTGAGTATGTATGTATGTATAAGAAATAAAAATACGTATTTAACATATATGCTTTAATCCAATTTATGCTGATTACACATCATGAGCATTATTTACGTAATATCAAAGTCACATTTGGAATTATAGAACAATTTACAACCTTATTACATTATTAAGAGGAGATATTTTACAATGCACGAGAAATGTTATTTTATCAACGTGTAAAATAGAAACCTATAATCGTATCAAAAATCAAATTCATTTATTTTAAATATAATCGAAATAATTCATTTGGATTTTTCGAATATAATTGAAAAAAAAAAAATAATAATTGGATTCATTGAACCGATACTCCATAAATGTTATAAAAATATTACTCTTTATTTTACACGTTCATAAATATATTTTAAATATGACTTTTTATACAAAACTTCAATGGAACCATTGAGCACGCATTCATACGAAAAACTGAAATATTTTTATTCAATTAATTGAATATAATAATTAATAATTAGTAAACGATAGACGTACTTTAAGTGACGTTTAATTTCAAAAGTTTAACATTTACTTTGTTTAAATTTAGTTTTACTTTAAGAAATATTGACAAAATGATTTGAACATTCGTGTTCCTATAATCTATATGACAAGCTCTTGAGTTTTTAAACAAACATCAACGTTTTTATATAACAACAACGTATTCTATGAGCAACACAACTGGCATGGTTTTATTTATTAATTACATTAAAAACATGATTTTTACATGAAAAAGTCAAAATACAATTATTTCATATTATTTCTATATAAAATAGCAAAAATTAAAAATGTCTCAATCAGTCTACGGTAACATATACCTCGCTACGTATCAGGGTTTAGTTATAATTATTATTAGCAAATGAACATAGTCAATGTGAATTTATTCCAGCTAAATCATTTAATAATTCTATAATTTATATCTAAAAGTTCGTTTCATTTAAGATTAGATTTTGGCAATATCTTAATTGATATTTTATTCTCAAAATGGCGTAAAATTATAAGGCACGGTTTGAATATTTTACTAAATTTACGTTTAATGTAGAAGGACGTAACGTAGCTACAATGTTATTCTAAATAACGTTAATTAAAATTAAATGTACCAAAAAGAAATGTAAAGAAATGATCTATTTTGGCACTTTTAACATTGCTAAAGTTAATCTAAATGAAAATTACATTCATTTATTGTTAATAAATGAATAAATTCAATAATGATATGTTTGTAATAATTAGAGGGTTTTTGAAATAAAAGGGGAGGAGTGATGGGGACAAACAAAAATAAAACAAAATAATATAATATATTAGATTTTTTTATTTAAATTCGAAATGTAACAGTAAATATTATTATCCATCTGTAAATATAATCGTATTCTCATTGGATGGATTTTGTGAATTTCGAAAATGTATCCAACAATCGTTTTTTTTTTAAAGACAAATCAATCAGATTAATTTATTTATTTTGAATGTTACAAAACGATTTTTGAAGAAAAAAAATAATAATTAAAATAAAATAAAAAATAGCTTAAAATTAAAATATGAGACATAAAACTTTGGTATCTGTTATAACCGATTAAATTTTGTAGTAAAAGGCTTTGTAATACAAAATTACAATAACTATGTACAATTAAAGTAAGCGGAGATTTAAATTAATAATAATTAATAGAACTTATTTTTATTGTCAGTTGAGTATTATATTGTTTATTTACATAATGAAATGCAACAATAAAACAGTCACTATTATATTACAGACTCATAAATTTAATAAATCAACGTAAAAAATTATTCAATTGATTTAAATCAATAAGCAGAGTTACATGAATCGTGATTCATATTTTCAGAAAAACAATTGTGGCATTATTTTATTTAATATTTGTTGTTTAAAATCATTTTTATTTAGAAAATATAAAGATAAGATATCTTTTAGATGATTTTCTCATAATGTAATAACAATTTGATGATAATCAAATACATTTAATTTGAGAAAACTTAACGATACAAACGTTAGGGTAAATTTAAAATTTTCCCATAAAACTCCATATTCGAATATTTAATAAACAATTAGTAAAACTAACCAAAAGAGATCCGTCGCGGGAATCATTGGATTTTATATTTCCTTAACATTTCTTTCATTTCAAATGAAATTATTAATAGAGAAGAGTCTGGACGTATTATCTAACAACAAAATTATTCATAATTCAGTCAAACAATTACTACAACCAGACATTATATCACCCATCAATCATAATTTGGGCACAAAATCTTATATTAAGTAAATTCTATCTAACTTCTGGACACTTAACACTCGAAAGTTCGATCATCATTGTATCACAATCAATGAAAAATTGTTAAAACTATCTAATTTTTACTAGTCCATCATCTATTTACAATAGATTAATCGAGTTCGTCGTTTTGACACTTTGTTTACGTCACTTTGACACTGATCACTTCGTCTATGTCACTTTAAACTCACTTACACTTAAACACTTTATTGTTATTTATTATTGTAAAAGTTTAATTTGTCATGTCAAATTTAAACTACATGCGTTTCGCTGCGTTTGTTATACGATTCGTCTATAGTAACGTTTTGCCTCTTATTCTCCTTCTTAATGGTACCATATTGTGGAACATCTGAAGTTAAATTCTGAACTGTCAGTATTTGACTGGAATTTTGAGGGGTGCTTGAGGATATCGGGCTCCCATACTGATACTTGTGTCTAGATGGATCTTTGAGAATCGACTGTGGTTGCTTGATAGCTGGCGTTTGATTCATTGATGGATGCTGCAAAGAATATTGTATTATAACTATGTTTAAATTGTATGACGGATTAGTCGTTATTGTTTTCAATTTTTTTTATATCCTTCACACGGCAGGGCAGGCAGAGAGAACCTGGGAACCTAGTATTAAGACATTGCATTTCGTTCCTCACTTTCTACTAAATTTTAGGCATTGCGTGTTGAGTGTTGGAACTCATCAAAATACACGGCCACGTTTTGACTTGTACCAGAGCGAAGAAGAGAAGTTTTGTATTTATTTCTTTAAGTAAGTATTCTTTAATTAATAATTTAGAAAGTATTGTATCTTATAAAGTGTTTATTGTATGTAATTTATTATTTTCAGAATATAAGTATTTGGAAGAAAATACTTGAGAATTATGGCAATGATAAGTAGTAGCAATATTTATAAATAATTGAATTTTTAAAAAAATATTTTATATAAATGTTAAAGTGAGGTTGTCTGTTTGTTTCGCTTTGACAAATAATAAATACTGTCACGATTTAGATAAAACTATACTGTAGAAATACAAATATACGCAAAAAAAATTTGTAAATATTTATTTTAAATTTAAAATTTTTATTTCACAATAGGAAAGAAAAAAAAATTTATGAATACGTATAAATATTTGAACGGAACTTAAGGAAGTGTGGACAATTTCCAAAGCGACGCCGGTTCAAATCCTGACGTTAAAATGTTTACACGTTTTTCTAAACAATATTATGTACAATTTAGCTCTGATACAACAATACGTTCGAGCCGGCGAAGCCGCCGGTAGTAATTAGTATAAAAATACGATTTTAGGTACATCAATCATAATAATATAATACCTGATTGCAATTCCCCTGATGCAGCACAGTGACGTCAGGCGGCGGGACGGCCATTTTGTCGAATCTCTGTCGTCTCAGCGTACCCCCCGCGGATTGTCGGTCTAGACCTGGGCAAATTGGAAGATTGTCTGATTTTAGATTATATTATAATATATTCAGCTTCACGCTGTGTACCGCACAAGGCAAGGGAGGCAGAGGGAACTTTGGGAACCTAGTCTTAGGACACTCCGCTCCACTTACGTTCCTCACTTTCCGCCAAATTTGAGGCATTGCTTAAAACCGCGTATTGCCTTGTACCAGAGCGAAGAAATGAAAATACGAAATATTTAAATTGAAAATATTAAATATATAATTTCCTCCACTGGGATTGAACCCATAACCTGTCGGTTACATTCACAGCTTGTGCTATTATCATATCGAAATTTAATTTATTAATCATATCTGTTTTGTTTCACTAAAGCCGAGAAATATATATTAAAACATGCCATTTCCCAGTTTTTGTGTTCAATATTTTAAAAGTTGTGTTTGTTTAACGCAACGCAACGATTTTTACTATTACCAGAGTGAAGAACTCAAAGTAATTCATTTAACCAGTGAAAGTCAAAGTGTTCCGTGTTTTATGGCGGGTAAGTGGGGAATTGAACGATGTGTCTTAACATTAGGTTCCCAAGTTCCCTCTGCCTACTCTATGCGGGTTACAGCGTGAAGCTGAAAAAAAAAAGACAACTGTAGTACAATCGTTGCATTTACAATCACAGCAATAGGTGATATCGAAGACACTGAGTGGATACTACTCGGTCGAATCTACTAAATGCGGGACATAGCGTGAAGCAAAAATAAATTAATAATTAACTTACCATCTAACCCCATGTTCAGTGGTGGACTTGCCATATGTGAGGGTGACGGTGGTACTCCATTCATAAGATGAGGCTTGGGCAGGATCGAGGAATATTGTTGGGGCGGCGTTGGTGTGCGTCCTGCTTGCTGTTAAACAACAATAAAAGTTATTTTTTTACTAAAATTAGATAAATTACGTAAAATATACTAAAAGATAGAGATATTCCATCCCTTTCAATAAGTAGACATAAGCAATGCGCAGAGAATTTACCAGAAAATGGGAACGGAAGTGTCCTAATGGGAACACACACTATGTTTCTAGATTACCTCTGCCTAACTTTCTGTGTGGATACGGCAGAAAACTTATAAAAACACTTTTCATTGCTACTTGAATCAACAACAACCGCCTGTATTAGAGTCATACTATCTCACGTAATTTAATTTTTTTTTCTTCAGTTTTACGATTCTTCCCGAACTTAGCAAGGCAGGCAGAGGGAACGTGGGAACCTAGTGTTAAGATACTCCGCTTCACTTCCGTTCTCCACTTTCCACCGAATTAACTTCATTGCGTGCTGAGTGGCGCGTGCTCAATGCCGCGTTTTGTCTTCTTACCAGGATGAAAAAAAAATTAATTTGAAAATATCAAATTCAAATTTAAATTCAAATATTTTTATTCAAAATAAGAAGTTACAACATCGTTATTTGAACGTCAAACAATTTACCACCAGTTCACAAAAGTTACTGCCTCAGACCTGAGAAGAACCGGCGAAAGAAACTCAGCGGGATGTGTCCATTCTTTTTTTTTTTATCAAAAACTTTACATTATATAATTAAGTGACAATGATACACTTGAAACAGCCTGGAGCGAGCATTTTAATCCCAAGGCGTATTATCATTTATATAAACGTTAATATGGTAATATTCTTTAACACACAAACGTCTTTTCACAACTTTTTTAAATTGTGAAACAGAAAATTCTCTGACGTTTTCTGGGATCGTATTGTAAAAGCGTACACCCTGTCCTATAAACGAATTACGGACTCGATGCAATCGAGTTACAGACGCACTAAGTGTAAGCCTATTTCTAGTATTAATATTGTGTACATCACTGATTTTAGTAAACTTATTAATATTTTCCTTGACATACATAACATTGTCAAAAATGTATTGAGATGCAACGGTCAATATATTAATAAAAATTAAATATTTCATTCGCTCGAGTGGGGATCGAACCCATAGCCTGTACACGCTTGTGCCGCTGCGCCACGACAGGCCTCGATTTTAGTAATTTCAATGAAAATAATAATGATATATTTCGTGTAGGATGTTTCTGTGTATCCCAATTGATCCATTTTAGCTACCGGAATGAAATTGGGGATTCGAGAAATAATATAAAAAAAAAACCTATCAACTAACCCACGGGATGCCCGTCATTTTTTTTGGGATTCCCACGGGATCGCTAAAAACAATCTTTATTAAAGCTTTCTATTTTATGAAAAAGTTGTTCTTTTTTTTAACTTACGCTGTATCCTTTATATAATAACAAAGAAAACTCTTCTTAAAAGACACTCTTGTTAAGTGTTAAGTGGCGGAGCTTAACGCCGCGGTCTGACTAGTTATCAAAACAAGGAAATGAAAAAGCGGTAACATTACAATCAAGTTAAGCATCTTGTTTCGACTTTAAAGCTATATAGCATGTCTAAGACGTTATTACTTGGCGAGTTACATTATGTCTAGACTAGACTAAGTTTTAACATAAAGACGTGCATTTTGACTTTAAATTAAATTTGAAGTTAAATATAATATGCTTGAGCATTTAATTTATTTTCTCCTTTATATGATGCACAAACGAAACTACTGGAATGAGCAAGATGAAATTTGGTTCTTTAGGAAATTCTAGATTTCTGGAAATCACAAGAAAATGTAAATATGTATGTGTTGAGAGCAAATACGTGATAATTGCTCCAAGATAATCTGCATAGTTCTTTATTTTATCTTTAAAACTAGTCAAAAATCATTATTATATTATGGCTAAGTGCTTGTAACTATTAATCTTTTATTTATCCTTTTTTCTTTTTATTTGTTTTCAGCTTCACGCTCTATGGCAGGGTATGCAGAGGGAACATGGGAACCTAGTGTTAAGACACTCTGTTTCGTTACCCACTCTTCACCGAATTCGAGGCATTGCGGAACTCAACGCCGTTTTGTCTTTTTACTAGACCGAATAAATGGAAATGGAAAAGTTAATTAGTTCTCTTTACATATCACGCTTTGTGCAGGATATAGCTTGAACTTAAAAAAATATAGAAAAAGATTATTTTCAAATCTTTACACTAAAAACATTCAAGTAAAACCAACCCTTGAAAAGAAACAACGAAACCATTGAACCGAACGAAAATAAAAATCTTACGTGCACAATACAAATAGAGAAATATTTCATATCGATAATAAAACGGTACAAATTGCAAAATTCTAGACCGAGTTCTAGATGTTCGTTAGATAGACTATACTTATTGTGCTATTGATTCGTATACGCTCCCATTGTGTGAATAATTGAAAACGTACAGAGTATATGATACGTGTACGTCAGCTAAAGCCTGTCGTGGCGCAGCGGCACAAGCGTGTGATCGCAAACGACAGGATGTTGGTTCGATCTTCACTCAAGGAAATATTTAGTATTTTCAAATTAAATAGTTAATATTTTCATTTCTTCGCTCTATTAACAAGGCAAAGCGCGGCGTTGAGTTCCGCCGCTCAACAGGCAATGCCTCAAATAAGAATGTCTTTACTCTAAGTTCCCAAGTTCTCTCTGCCTACCCTTCCATGTGCGGGATACAGCGTGAAGCTGAGTCAGCTGAAGCAATGGATGAGGAATATTTATTGTAATTTTTTTAACTTTTAATGTACTAAGATGTTTGACAAAAATCGCGTTAGTTGTGGGTTCAATGCCGTTTTGGGGGATTTTTTAGCGGAAACTAATCGCCGTTCTTTTTTTAGCTTACTGGATAGAAAGTCCAGGTTCAAATCTAACTACCTATATATATATATATATATATATATATATATATATATATATATATATATAATATATATATATATATATATATATATATATATATATATATATATATATATATATATATATATATAATATATATATATATATATATATATATATATATATATATATATATATATATATATATATATATATATATATATATATATATATATATATATATATATATATATATATATATATATATATATATATATATATATATATATATATATAATATATATATATATATATATATATATATATATATATATATATATATATATATATATATATATATATATATATATATATATATATAAGCCCGTCTCCAAGCTACTTATAATACTGAAAAAGGAAAGCGAGAAACGTAATATAAACATGTAACAATGTCACATTCGCCTTTGTTGTTACACGAGTGTCTTTTCATGATATATTCATATATAATTTTTTCGTCAATTGTCAAATGAACATCATATTTTTCATACAATTTGTATTGTATATTCTATTTTTTTATACAAAAGAGAAAAATATATATTTTCAGTGGAATAACATTGAATGTAAATGCGATGATTTTGGCTGCTATTTCTAGTTAAATGAGTTACTTAATATTTACAAGACACAACGCGGAGTTAAGTTTCGCTATTAATAGCGAATATTTCAAATTCAAGCGGAAAATGAAGAACGGAGTGCCCCGACTCTACATTGTCTCCGTACATTTTTTTTTTCATTTAAAAATCGAACCAATTACAAACTGCACCCTAAAACTTGTAATTTTGTTCTCATTCATTTTTTATATCGAGGGTGTAATAAAGGACCTTCCTTTATAACGTAACGCGCCTTTCAAATAGTAATTACGATGAAAGGAGCTTTTAAAAAGACCATATGGCGTAGTTGCGCCAGTTCACGAGGGCACCAAGTTCAATACCTGTTTATTGAATACTTGATTGTGTTTTGTGTGAAGGGAGATTGAAAGTATTGTTGACTTTTTGTGTAATTAGAAATACCATGAGTTTTGGTAAATTGGGTTAAAAAGTTCGTTATAATAAATAATTTTATTACATATTTGTTAAAAATGAGGCCTGTCGTGGCGCAGCGGCACAAGAGTGTGACTGTAACCGACAGGTTCTGGGTTCGATCCCCAGTCGAGGCAATGAAATATTAAATATTTTCAATTTAAATATTTAATGTTTCATTTCTTCGCTCTGGTAGGTAATAAGGCAAAGCGCGGCGTTGAGTTCCGCCACTCAACACGCAATGCCTCAAATTCGGCGGAAAGTGGGGAACGGAAGTGGAACGGAGTGTCATAACACTAGGTTTCACTTTCGTTCCCTCTGCCTACCCTGCCTACCCTGCCTAGTGCGGGATACAGCGTGAAGCTGAAAAAAAAAATGTTAAAATATTTTATGTTCCGTTTTAAGATTCGGCGGAAGGAGGGTAACGGAAGTTTCTTAATGGGAACGGAGGAAACACTAGGTTTCCAGGTTCCTTCTATCTATTAAACCCAGGTTCCCTTTGTCTACTGTGGGTTGTAATGGATAAAGCGTTAAGCCGAAAACCTTACCATGTTTCAGTTTTGCTTAAAAAGAGACATTCTATGAAGCTGATAGTAATGAAAATATTATTTCTCTGCAAAACAGCAGTGAGTTCCGCAACCCAACCCAACATGTCGTGGCGCAGGAGAACAAGCGTGTGACTGTAAACGAGACGGGTCGAGGATTCGATGCTTATTGGAAAAAATAAAAAATTAAATGTTGCTATTTGGTATTTCCGGTAATGAAACAAAGCGGGGCGTTGAGTTCAGCCACTGTCTACGCAATGCTCCAAGATTTAGCAAAAAGTGAAGAACGAAAGTTGTTATATGGAAATGGAGTTTCTAAGCATTAGGTTCCCGATGACTTCCTTTTTATTCGCCGAATACGACGTGAGCATAATAAAACTTAACATATAACATAAACATAAGTTTATAATAATTTTAAACTTCTTATCAAGATTTTGAAAAACCAATTACTCATCTCAGTTTGTGGCCAAGTTTTGAGCTTTAACAAGCATCGTTGTAATTTAAGTTGTGCTCACAAACTTTATTATAACGAAAGGTGACATCTTTGCTTGAGTCCACGTTATATAAGTTTTGAACTTGTCTCGTTCTCTACTGTGTTCCCTTTTATAGGATCGGCGGTAGATGTGTAATGGGAACGAAAGAGACATAAGGTTCCCAGGTTCCCTCTGTCTATTGTGCTTTGTATTGGATACAGCGTAAGGCTGAAAATCTTACCATGTTTCATTTCCGTTATAAAGAGATATGGAGTTAACGGATTAATGGTCTAGTCTGATTGGTTAACGTCTGGCATCTAGCATGGGGGCAAAGGAAACAGTGTTATGGCACTTTCTTTACTTATTTTTTTGGCTTTTTTTCCGTTTCACGCTGTATCCCGCACACGGTAGGGTAGTCAGAGGGATCTTAGGAATCTAATGTTAAGACATTTCGTTCCGTTCCCCACTTTCTGCCACATTTGTGATAGTACGTATTGAGTTGAGAAACTGTTAATAGAGTGAACAAATAATACGTAGTATTATAAAAGCCTTAAACATTCTCTTACGTAAAACGGTCCTCGAGGCTATTTCTGTTATACAATGAATTAGAAATTTTATTACACGTGGATTGGCTCAACTGATATCATTAGAGTCTATATCAGTGTTTTTAACAGAAAATGCTCGTAGTATCTAATTGCTAACTAACCAAATATATCTAAACATATTTTTTTCTATGATCTTTTTTTTTTGTTACTTGTATGCTGACTCAATCTTCATATGGTTTTACAATCAAGATTTATTTGGCTTTTTGTAAATATATTTAAAAAAAAATCCAACACTTTTTAATTACTATTGTAGAGTTTCATATACAAAACATCGTACTATATTATTTTTTATATAGCATAATTTTTTTTAATTATTGCTGTGTTAAAACACATCGCAGTGTTGAGTTCCGCATTTAAAACCGTTTCAAATATGGATAAAAATGGCAAACTTTGAAATACTTTCATTAATATATTAATAAATATTAACAAAATCCTTATAAGAAGCAAATATTGAAATAACCAAGGCAATTCAAAAGGCAAAGCTAGTATCAATATGATATAAGCCATTGTAAGCCCTTAAGGACTCTCGTGTATAGTCTAATTGGCAATTATTGGCACGTTGGCACTGTACTCAAAGTGGAGGTGCCAAGACACCAATTACTACAATTTCTACTTCATACGATATATTATATAAATGATTTAAGATTTCTTATTATGTTATCGCGTGTTATTTCTTGAAATTTTCTTTAAAAATATTTAATATCTGCATTGTCTCCACTCAATGTCTCCAAAAATCGACGCAAAATGGAGAACGTAATTTAAATGGGAACATGGGAACATGGGAACAGAGGGTCATAGTATTAGGTTCCCAGATTCACTTAAAAAAAGTCATAGCACTTACCTGTTGCAAATATTCTCCAATGAGGGGTGGGTATGATAGGTAGGACTCAGTGTTGTTGAAGTAGGAACCGTCTAGCGGAGGCATTGGGCTGGGTGCCGGCATGTAGCTTGGTTTGCCTGTGGACAAATGTTATAAATAAAATATTTCATTTTCAGCTCCATACTGTATCATTCATGGTGGTGGGTAGTAATACAACTTATTTATGTTGTTAGCATCTCTGTAGCGAGATTTTTACAAATTTTCGCTACCCAAAGACAACTCGTAAGAATTATCGTTTGGCAAGAGAGAATACTTTTTATTTTGATATTTTTACTGTTTTTTAAAGTGTTATTCCACATTTAAGACAGAAAATACTAAACTTAAATTTATATATAATGCTAACAACATAAATAAGTTGTAACAAGCGTATAACAATTTCGACGTAGCTTGTTGTGAACGAATGGCTTAGTTGGTCAGAGCACTTGAACAATTTTCAAGAAACGCAGGTTCAAATCATGCTTCGTTCAAAATGTTTATACGCTTTTTAAAATTAAGTTTTGTATTTTCTATCCTAAGTGTGGATTAACATTTTAAAAAATAGTAAAAATACAATATTTTTGTTTCTTTCAATAAGGTATCGAACTCCCTAGCCCCAGTTAAACCTGCCAAATATATTTCTATAAGAACATAATCTTACCGCTACTCCTTCCCAAAGTACTGTGACCGGACATATCCTTGTTTCGGTGTGGATGTGGTAACGTTCTCGCGTGGTCTCCTTCATACACTGCGTAGTTCGGCGGGGGATAGTCCAGTGGGGGTGGTATCAACCCTTGGTCATCCAGCATGTAGGCATCCGTCTGTGGGAAATGAAATACTGTAAACTGACTGTTATAGGTTCAATTCCTGGAGGAAGGAAATGTTTATAGTTTCATTTTTTCGTTATGGTAACAAAGCCCAGCGCGGCGTTGAGTTCTGCATCACAACAATGTGTCGACGATCTTGTGCTAATAGAACGTAGTCTTAATATTAGGTTAGGTCTGACTACCCTGTCATTGCATTGCCATTAAAGGTCTTCCTTTCTCCATTTTCCGCCGAAGTCTGTCGGAATTACGTGTTGAGTGGCGAAACTTGGCTCGCTTAGCCTCTTTACCATAGCGAAGAAATGAAAATATTAAATATTTCATTTCCTCAAGTGGGGATCGAACCCACAACCTGTCAGTTACAGTCACACGCTTGTGCCGCTGCGCCACGACAGACGTCACATGGACTATATCAAAGTGATTTATGGTCGTGATATTTTGTCTATATCTCCTATAGCTTTCCATGCTAGTAATTCCTGAGATCAGTTTATATTAAATAAATCGTTTACTTTTATTTTTTTTTTCAGCTTTCACGCTGTATCCCATAAATGAAGGCAGAGGGAACTTGGGAACCTTGTGTCAAAACACTTCGACCCTTTTCCCAATTTAAAATAATAGTATATATTTAAGTTACCTGATTCATCATATGTCTATTAGGCATATTCGGTACTTCCGGTATTGGTGGTGGTCTTTCATCACCATCTTGGGAATAAGTCTCCGATTTCTCCGACACTGAACTCAAAGTTTCGCCGGTCATAGTATCATTGTATGAGGATGGTGCGTACATTTCTATAGTATGCGATTTTGATGATTGCCCAGCTTGTTCTGTATGAAAAATAATTATAGTATAAGTACTTTTTAGTTTTGTTCTTATATACCAGGGAAGTCAAGGGAACCTGCGAATGCAGAAGTAAGACCCTCCGTTCGCTTTCAACTTGCACTCACCATTCGTATTGATTGGCCGAATTCAATGTCACAGTTAGCCTTGTTATAAGAGCGAGGATTTTGTTATTTTTATTTATTATTATTTTTATTTATTTTTTTTTTATTTGTGGCAAGTTTACGTTAGTTTAATACAGTAAAAGATGAACAATTTTTGTTTCATAGGATTTCTTTTATAAAATAACGTATAATAATAATATGTGAATCCTATGTATATATATTCGAACCATTAAATGTAAAAATAATTACTTAAAATAACTTCTAAATACTATTTCTATTTTACACTTAACACTTAATACTACACATGACACGCAAAGCACATGAAATGAAAAAAATTAAAGAATAAAAATCTGTATCAATATTTAAAAAAATATATATTTTTCCAAGGCGTTTACCTATATCTCGATGGTCACAAATTCATTCCCGTTTAGGGTAACATTTTCCATTCTAACTCACCTTTAATTCTTCTGGAACGTCGAATGAAAATAAAGCATGCTAAGCAAGCCGCGTTGCTAGATATCAATATTATCGCTCCAATTATATAGACAGTTGATGATATTGATATCTCAGCGGTCTCTACGTGTTCAGTCACTACGTTTAGCTCGCCTACTTCCGAAGAAGCTATAAAGAGGACACAAAAAAAAAACGTAAAAAAAAAAAAATATAAAAAAGGTTTTTGGGAGGAATTTAAAAAAAGAGGGTGCATTGATAAAAAATGCAAAGGATTTTGTTAGATCATTTTATTTTGTAGTGGTTGTAGCTGTTTTTTATTATTGGAAGTTCAATAATAAAAAACTCTGTTAAGGTTCCTTAAAAAAAAATAAAAAAACAAAAAAATCGTACGTAAATTAATAAGACACAAAAAGAACCGCAAAAAGACACAAAAAAAGCGTTCTAATCATTCACCATTCGATCTAAACAAAGAACATAGACAAAACAGAAGTTCCATAAATATCAAACCTCGTATACGTTTGTTCGTCCGTCTGTGTAGACAGAATCCCACTAACAATACATTTAGTAGTATTAAAGCTGTACCAACTATAGTGCCAGTTATTATAAACACTCCGGGCACATTATAAGAATTATATTCTTCTGAGCTTGACTGGACTGATGTAGGTAGTATGTCTAAATGAGGGTAGATATTTTTAGTATCAATTTTTTTTATTTTCGCATTTCGGTAGGAAAAGGGAACTTGGGAACCTAATGATAATATACTGTTCCCTATTACGATACATTATTGTTTGTTTTGTATGAATAGTTTCTTTGATTGGAAATTGTAATTGTATATGCCGTCAATTTCATTAAGTTATTTTTTTTTATTTGCTTTTAGACATATCCAAGATTTCTATAAAAATATAATATAAAAAATATTGTTGGGCTTGTCAATAAACCCTAAAAACCGAAATATTTTTTCACGCTTTCACGTTTTAACCTGCCTTACAGTTATTTGTATCTATACATTCTGTTCTCCACTCTCCACCTAAATTATTTAATGAACACCTCAAATATTTTTCTTTTTTCCCTTCACGCTTTATCCCGCATATGTCAGGGTAGGTAAAAGAAACTTAGAAACCTAGTGCTAAGATACTCCATTTCCCTTACATTCTTCACTTTCCGCTAAATTTTAGACCCACTTCGTGTTAAATGTCGGAAGTCGCCTCGTTCCCAGAGCAAGAACAATGATATTTTTATGTAACTTGATGATTCGAAAGTGCTTGCAACAGCCTAATTTCATAAAGAATATTTTTATTTTTTATTTTAAATAAGGATTGAACCCGCAACCCATCGCGTGCCACGACAAGCCCCAAAACAAATCGTTAGTTAAAATTTTAAATCATCACTTATTATTCATTTGTTCTGCGCATAAATCATCTCTATGAATATTCTATGAACCGTTTTATTTAAATACACAAATGATTCCATACATTTACATACTTCATTATTAATCAAAATATATTATTGTGCAGTTAAATTATTTGCATTAAAAAGCTTTCGTGAAAGCTTTTTAGTGGAACTTTTATATAGTAATTTGTATTTATTTAAATAAGTATTAAAGTTTACAATACATTTTTCATTAGGATAATTAGAAGGTAGATAGTTCATTGTGAGTTCGTATTTTAATTTTAATTTTGAGCTTTTTTGTAAATTACATTTTTTTAAATTTTGTAACTAAATGGAGTAGCATTTTTTTTACAGCTTTACGCTAGATCCCGCACATGACAGGGTAGACAGAGGGAACTTGGGAACATAGTATTGAGACGCTCCATTTTCGCATTTTCCACCGAATTTTTCTATGGCGGAACGACGCCGTGCTTTTGTCTGGTTAGACCAGAGCGAATGAATAAAAACACAAACAACATTTAATTTGAAATTATTAAATATTTTATTACTTCGAGTGGGGATCGAACCCACAATCTGTCGTTTACAATCACACGCTTGTGCCGCTGCGCCACGACAGGCTTCAGTGATCTGAAGTAACATTTAAATACTTTTTTTTTAGAAGTGAACCAATTTAGGTAGAGGGAACCTAGGAAACTATTAAGACACACTTCCGTTTCCCACTCTCCGTCGAATTGTGGAATCATTGCATTTTTAACAGCGATTTTTTTTAAATTTTCGCTTAATTTCTTATACATCAGAGCGATTAATTAAAAATAAACATTCCCCTGAAAAGGAATCGAACCCACAACATTTTCAATCAGATATTTCAACATCCATTACATAATTATAATAAAAAATACTTACTAAGCGTCGTAGCTTTGGTTTCATCTGGACGAAATTTGCTTTGGCCAATTTTGTTTATAGTCGTAACAGAGAACACATATCCAGTGTTCTTCTCCAATCCGTGTACAGTATACGTGGTTGAGTTACGCGGTGTGACATCTTCATAGCGGTAGGACTCGTCGTATAGTTTACTACAGAAAATTGAAGGATGAACATTAGCGTTATTTCAGCATTTTAATTATCAATGATTTTATTCTAATTTTGAACCAAGCTAGATATTACATGTTCCGTTTTTTTTATTGAATTGTGAAAAATATTTAAAAGATTATCATTGTTCTTATTTATTTTAATTAGAATTGTACATAATATTTACTAACACAGTACTCTGAAACTATATACTATTATATATACACTTAATTTGATTCGTCCCATCTACGTAAATCATTATAACATTAAAAAAAAAACAACTAAAATGTTTTTACTAACTTCACGCTGTATCCCGAAATCTATCTAGAATAAGCAAGAATAAAATTTAGTATACAGACAATGTTCCCCATTTACCGTCATCCTGTCGTTAATAGCGGAACTCAACACCGCGCATTATCTCAAACAAGAGGGAGAAATCAATCAATTCGCTCGAGAATCGAATCCACAACTACCAGGTTGATGCACTAAAATTTGCCTTATTTAGTTTAAATAATAAATATACTTACCGATATCGTATTCTATACCACGAGAAGAGACCGCCGTCGAACCCAGGTACCCATGAGAGGGACACAGAGTTGTATGTAACGTTCGTTACAGCAATCGACAGTACTTGATCTGAAAAGAAAATCTATCTTTAGTTTTTTTTTATTTTCACGCTTTATACCGTGATGTAGGCAGAGGGAACTTGGGAACCTTGTTTTAAGACCGATGCCCATTAGGTGATTTCCGTTTACTACTTTTCGCCGCCAACGTAATTGAGACATGGCGTTTTGAATGGCGAAACTCAACGCCGCCCATTGCTTTGTTGCTAGATCGAATAAAATGAAAATATGAAATATTTCATTTCTTCTAGTGGGGATCGTACCTACAACCTGTCGAGCTTACAGCTACGAAGGCTTGTACTCACTTGCTACGACAGACTTATAAGATATAAAAAAAAAATCTATGAAAGAAAGAAAAACCTTACAGTTCCCGAGATAAGTTGCGTTTTACCAAATAACCAGTTATAAAATATTTAGTATAGAAAGTACTTTAATTATTATTCAAATACAAAACAAAACACTCAATTTGATAAGTAATTTAAAGACGTATTGAATTAGAATATGACAGCTCACTCCTGTTATGAATATCGAGTCTCTATTACCATATCATATGAATAATTTTGGGGAGAATCAACGATGAACAACAAAACGTGATATATATATATATATATATATATATATATATATATATATATATATATATATATATATATATATATATATATATATATATATATATATATATATATATATATATATATATATATATATATATATATATATAAATATATATATATATATATATATATATATATATATATAATTTCTAAGAATTCAGAAATTTGGCGTTAAATGGTGAGCGATGTTGCGAGTGTTTTAATGGAAACGGAGTGCCTAAGCACACTAGGTTCCCATGTTCCCATGGCTACTCAGCTATGTGATTACACATACAAAGGGACAAAGTAAAGATAGTAAAATCAATTAAAAAAAAGTCCAAAAATGAAAACTTAGTTATCGACTGCAGTCATTATGAACGTATTTGAAAGAGAAATTAAAAAAAAAACTTTATTTCATATAAAGTTGAAAGCTCGAGGGAAAGCTTTAATGAGGGTATTTCAATATAACTCTATATGACGATTTAATATTTTTACTCGCCAGATGTTTTTGAACTCAGTTATTTACTACTTTTAGCTCATGGCTTTGTCCCTGAGGCAAAAGTATGACACATGACACGCTCTAAGAGTACTAGGTACCTGTAGGTAGGTCATGCCACAGCATGCAGCTTGATTATGTGAAAATTAACTTCTACGGACCCACAAATACCTGTAACTTTTTTATTATAGATAAATTTCGTTTCCATTTAATAAGTACATTACGTAATAAATATGTTTTTGTATGTTTTTTTTAGTAGTTCCTAAGATTAGTGCCGCAAACCCATTAGTTTCAATATACAAATGTGTTATAAAGCTTACCAGGAGCGCTAGTAACGTCCAACTTAACGGACGCAGTACTAAAACCCAGATCGTTTCTCGCGCCGCACTCGTAGGACCCATAATCCATGGACCCAATGTCGTTTATGAGCAAAACGGAAGTATACGTAATGGGGTCATTTTTGTGGAACTCAGCGAAAAATTTCGTCGATGTGTTCACTGGTAACTTTGCGCCGTTCCTCGACCATGTGAAGTTGGGTGCCGGCGCTGATTTGCATCTAAAATTGTATGTTTTGGGTTAGAAATTATAATATTAGTGGTGACTGTTAAGTGGAGTTGTAGGTTCGGTTCCCGCTCGTGGAAAATAAATCTTGTTTTGGCAATGTATTGAAAATCGAGGGGAAAAACCAAATTTCCTCTTACTTCCGTACTAAATGATGGTGATGGAAAAACAAATAAAATTATATGTTAATATAATCAGATTATTATAATATTTAAATAACTTTTTTGTTTTTCAAGTATTAATGCATTTAATGTACTTCCTGTTCGTCTTGTATTACGTAAAGTAGACAGAACAAATTTGATTATGTATTATTAATTTTTGTATATACATTCAATATACATTGTATATACATTCAGTGAAATAGCCTATAGGTGGCGTAACTTAACACCGCGCTTTGTTTATTTTACTAAAGAAAACGGACCGAACGGACGGATAACAAAAAATAATATTCCAAGCTAAATTCTACACATAGATGCGGAGTAAGAGACAATACTTAAATCTAGTGTTCAGACACTCTGTTCTCACTGCTTAGTCTCTGTTCTCACTTTTACTTCTGTTCCCTACTTTCCACAAAAAAATTAAGTTCGTGCGTGTTGAGTGACAGAACGTAACGCCGGCTCTTTATAAGAGCGAGAAAATGAAAACAACATATTAAAATCATTTACAAATTATATTTCATATAAACTTTCACCGAATATCTCCAATAGAAGCATGTTTAGATAAGCTTTACATTGGCATTAGTGACGTTACTGGTTGTTAATTAGAACTAATCTGATAGTAAATAAAACGATAACCAGCTAACAATATACGCTGATATGATTTTGATTATGTTATTACTTTGTATTTGATTATTTTGACCGAAATGTTTAGGGAAAATTGTGAAATATATTTCATAATTTCCATAGAGTAGGGTAGACAGAAATAATCTTGAACTAAATGCGTCTTAAATATAGCCGTCCCCCTTTTTTCACATAGTTTCCGTTAAAGTGTGTGTAACTCAACGCCGTTATTTGTTCAACAGAACGTAAATAAGACAATAATGAAATATATGAGTGATATTTAGCCCCACTATCCTCACATTTATGAAATATCTCTATGATTCTTGTAATCTTTATGAGTTAAGAAAATACCATTTTTTGAAGAAAATAAGAAACATTCTCTTATAGTTCTTATACGCCTATAATTAAATTCTTGTAAAAAATGTAACAGGAATATTATAAATAAAATATACAAGCGGGACGTGGAAGGTTACGCTAGGGCTATACTTTTGTGCCCATGTGCCACGAGCTTTCTCTTGGTCTGTATAATATACGTATATTTTTTTGTAATATACTAATATCTCGATATCTTTACAAAGCAGACTACCCCTTCGAATCCTGATTGTTTTAAAGTTTTGAAATCAAATCCAGATTCTTTTTATACATGTGTAAAAAGGTATTAAGCAATCACTTACTTGCAAATCAATCTGCCAACTTGACCAACATTGGAAGCTGATTTGGCCAAAGTTGGTGACAAATCCATTTCCGGCTTAAACTTTACTACCAACATGACGTCCTCGCTCGCTTCCTGTCCAATCCCATTGTTGGCAATACATTTAAAGAGACCTACGTCTTGCCGCGTCGCCTTTTGTATAGTTAAGTAGCTTGTATGGTTTTTAGGATCAAATGTTATAGATCGTGTTGCCATATCGTAGTCGTTTCTTACCCATGTTATACTTTCCGCTGTTAGTGGGTTGCCTGTTGAAAAAAATATACATTATAAATTGTTTTATCACTGAGTATTGGTTTTACGCTTTTTCTCGCAAGTAGAAGAATATGACTAAGAAGTGCAAAGGGAGCCCAGTATTAGGGCATTTCATTAACCACACAGCTTAAACTTCGAGACATTGTGTGCTTAGTGGTGGAAGTTAACGCCACGTTTTGTCTTGTTTTACTTTTGTTGCTTTGCAAATATGATAATTATTTAAAGATAATACCTCAAAGCCTTTTATTTTTATTTTTATTTTTTTATTTATTTATTTAATGCCTCAAAGTCGGTGGAAAGCGGGGAACGGAGGTGGAACGGAGTGTGTTAACACTACTTTCCCAAGTTCCCTCCGCCTACCCTGCCATGTACGGGTGCGTTAAGCTGAGAGAGAGAGACAGATTTAAAAATAAAGTGAATAAATACAAAATATTAAGTATACATACAAAAATTAGCCAATTTACTTAAATTAATTAATGACATTAATGTTTTGTCAGAACAACAAACAAATCACAAAAGTCCTTCACTCCACCTAATAATTATCGAACCTGTGACCGTTCCGCAAAATCACACAAAATAACTAAATAAAGAGACACTTTTTTTTTCTAATTTACCACAAAAAAAATTAAGCAGCCATTTTAAAAAGCAAACTCAATGCACATAAAATGGTTGCGGTACGGTTATATTTAATACATTCTTCCTTTTGATTCTAATAAGAAACGTGGCCAGAATATAAGTTCGTTATACAAGAGTGACATTTTGTTTTAGATTTGCTCTCGTTCTATTATATAATATATATAAGAAATTTTTGCATTAACGATAAATTGAAATAGCCCAGCATATGATTATTTATAGCTCGATTGTTGTGGGCTCGATTTCCATTCGAAAAAATTTAGATATTTCTTATATTTCATATCGGTTTATGGTATCTAGATAAAATGTGGCGTTGAATTCCACCACTCAATATGCAAAGTCTCGAAAATTGGGTGTCTGCATCCTGCTATATGCGGTATACAGCGTGAAAAGTGCTAAGCTTAAATGTAAATAATATTGTTATGTATTTAATATAAAATTATATTAAATACAAATATATATATATATATATATATATATATATATATATATATATATATATATATATATATATATATATATATATATATATATATATATATATATATATATATATATATATATATATATATATATAAATTAAGATTAGTAACATTATGAACTTACCATCAGCTGTACAAGACAGTACAGCATCTTCATTGGCATCTACTATCTCGCTTTGGCCCATCGATTTTATGCTTGCTGGGTCTAAAACAAGTTAAATATTTATATTGACATTTATTACAAAAAAAGAGAAGAAGGGTCGCGTTGGGATAAAACCTGTGACTTTAAAAATGTTTTCAGATACTTGAATAAGAATTACCGTTCGAAATGTAAAAGACTTTGTTTTTTTTAAAAGCCAGTCGTGGTATAGGTTAACACTAGGTTCCCCAACTTCCTCTGCCTACCCTGCTATGTACATATGTGAATACATCGTGACTATGAATAAATTGTATCTGTTTAAAAAAATAAACTTTCTTTCAACAAAATTATCGCTATTTTAAAGTAAATCAAATACAAAAAGCACAATAAACACATTTTATACAATAAATATTGTATCAAACAACATTTCTCACAGTATCAACCGCGGTGTTACACTGAAAACTACTTACAATGTTCCATTATTAAGAGGATGTTGGTATTTCAGTAGACTTAACTGACAGAATGGTCTCTTGTTTAAATATTTCTAGCTTGAATTGTGCTTTTAGTTAATATTTATATTAAATTGGTTATTATTTAAAAAAAAACGTAGAACGTACATCAAAAATATATAATACATGATAATTTTTATCACGCTGTATCCAGCCAGGTGCAGGATACAGCATTGATCCAAATTCAACATAGGATAGACGCAAGGACTTGAGAACCTAGAGTTAAGACACTCCGTTCCAATTAAGATACTTCCATTCTTCATATTTCGCCAAAATTGAGGCATTGCGTGTTGAGTGGACGAACTTTACGTTCTCTTTTGTTACAGGAGCGTGGAAGTGAAAACATTGAAAACTAATATAATTTCATCGAACTAGAATCAATACCACAGTGTCCCAAGTGAGAAATCACAAGATTGGCCCAGCTTTATCTTGAAATACTTACAATGCACATTAACGGATATGTTAACAGTGGCCGCGCCTTGAGAGTTGACTGCTTCGCAAGTGTAGATGCCTGCATCGTGACGCGACAAGCGTGTCATGTTGAGCATACTGCCTTCTGATATAATTCTGTCATCTGGAAAAGAAATATAATATTAATATATATGTATAAGAATAAGTTAAGTTCCACCATAAGGTTTTGAAATTTTCAGCATATAGACAATTTAAAAATTTGTTTATATGCAGTTCAAAGGAAAATAACTGAGTAAGTGAATAATGGTTTCTGTTATATTAATATAGTCCAATATTTAGCTCTCTACGATAAATACACTGTACAACACAAAAGTATTTTAATAAAAACCAGAAATGTATTATTTCGCGGCGTTGAGTTCCGGCACTCAACACGCAATGCCTCAAATTCGGCGGAAAGTGGGGAACCGAAGTTGAACGGAGTGTCACGCTGTATCCCACATGAGGCAGGGTAGGCAGAGGGAACCCGGGAACATAGTGTAAAGACACTCCGTTCCACTTCCGTTCCCCACTTTCCGGAAAATTTGAGGCATTGCGTGTTGAGTGGCGGAACTTAACGCCGCGCTTTGCCTTATTACCAGAGCGAAGAAATGAAACATAAATATTTAAATTGAAAATATTAAATATTCCATTTCCTCGACTGGGGATCGAACCCAGAACCTGTCGGTTACAGTCACACTCTTGTGCCGCTGCGCCACGACAGGCCTCAAGGGATACGAGCGTATGGCTGTAAACGTGACAGTAGAATCCCATTACATACAATGTCTTAATTTTTTGGAAAGTGGGGTTCAGATGTGTCTTGATGGAAAAGAGCATTAGAACATTAGGTTCCTAAGTTCCCGCTATCTACCCTGCTATGTAAGGAATGAAAATAAAGTAAAAAAAAATATTTCCCTAATTATACATTGAGCCCACAAGTCCTCCTTTTCCCCATTCTCCCCTAATATGTTTTTTTTAATTGAAATCACGATGCAAATAAATCGTCATAGTCATAGTAAATATTGATCGCTCTCGCATTAATTACTTCAAAACTTGAAAGTGAACTTTAACAAGTTAAATTATTCAACAGGATTGAATTTACGATACAAACATACCAAAATATTGCTTTAACCAAGGTTTAAATAAATTATAAATGTGCTTCTCTATAGTAAGTATATGAGTGAATTGAAATAACACTAAAGGATAGGACGGAAGGAAGTGGAAACAATAGGTTCCCATGTTCCCATTGCTTTTTCCTGCTATGTGCGGGATACAGCGTGAAACTAACAAAAATGCACGAAAATAGTTGAAAATTCTATTCCTAGCATAGTTTCCAAAATGAGACGTTGAGTTTTGGCCGTTTTTTCTATTATGGCTAGGATAAGACAATGAGAAATAGAAAGGCAGGAGAACATAGTGTTAAGATACTCCGTCCCAAATGCACCAATTTTGAAAGTAGTCCTTATGAACGGCGTAAATTAACGCCGTTTTTTTTTAATATTATGAGTTATTTTTTTAAATTTAAAAAAAATAACTCATCCCCGAGTGAGAATTGAACCTACACCCGCCATATTTACATATGCTAGGCCATTACGTCAAGACGGTTTTTAAAAGTAATTAAATTTATATTTTAAATTCATTTACTGGCGTTTCATCGGTTTCGCTTGTACATCTTTTTACGTTTAAAATTTAACTATGAAAGGAATAAAAGCTTTCTTTGAGTAATTAATTAATTTAATGTAATTGAATAATTTTTTTATATCTGCGTTATTGCTCTTTCAGACCAGCAAGTTTTAATATTATCATATGATAGAATTTGATTACAAAATATATGAAATGTATGTTTATTTTTGCTATATCGGGAAAAGATTTCGGCGTTGAGTAACGCCATTCAACACGCAATGCCTCAAACTCAGCGGAAAGTAGGGAAAGGAACGGAGTGATCCCAAGTTCCCACTGCCTTCCGTGCCATGCCATGTGCGTGATACAGCGTGAAGCTGATTGAAAAAAAGGCTTTGAATATATTTTTTACAAGTCTTATTCTGACGTATAAGCTATAATTCTGTAAAGTTTTATCGAAATCTGTTCAGTAGTTTTTGTGTTAACATGAAACAAACATCCATACTAACAAATTTGTGTAGTTCAAGTTGTTTATATTAATATATGAAAGAAGATACCTCGATTTCTTTAAATATTTATATAAAAATATTATTTTATTTACATAAGTCATACCTGTTATTTATTTACTCGTTACATATTTCAATAGCTTTAAAGACTTTGCTTCATAAATATAACGATATTCTTATTTCATTGGCTAGAAACATTGCCTTTTTATTTGTTTATGAATAAATTCTCTATAGATATATCTATATAGCGGCGTTGAGTTCCGCTACTTAACAAAATATGCCTCAAAATTCGGCGAAAAGTGGGGAACGGAGTGCCTTAACACTAGGTTCCCAAGTTCCCTCTGCCTACCCTGCTATGTTCGGGGTACATCGTGAACCTGAGTGAGTGAGTAAGTATATTATACTTCATAGTATTTTATACTTCATTACTAGATATATGATATGATGTTATTATACGATATATCGATATATTACTTCAGAAACGACGCTTGGGGAATGTTAATAATTGCGAAATAATTTCATACTATTGCAGTTATTACCGAATTTAGTTTTTATCGTTATATATTAACTTTTGAAAATAAATTAATATAATAAATAAATAAATTACACATGGTAAGGTAACTAAACATACACTAGGTTCCTTCTACCTTCCTTAAAAAAACTAAAATAAAGAAAGTAACTCAGAACGCAAACAAATTGTCAAAGTGGATGATTTCGATACTTAATGTGTTAATATTAAGCTAAAAACTTATATGACATGTTAGAGTTAATATATATATAAAAAAAATAATGCCGAACTTATGGCTCGGTTGAAAGCTCGAGGGAAAGCTTTAATGAAGGGTTTTATATATAACTACAAATATATTATAACTGTATTGGTTTGTATGTTTCATGTCGATTTAATATTTCAAGTCACTCGAGACTTATGAACTTTATTGCTTACTATAAAATCCGCGCGGCTTCGCCCGCTTATGTTTGTAAAAATATTTATTTATTAAAATTTACGTGTATTAAATAAAATAAAGTGTATTTACTGAAATATCATTAATTATCTTTATGTCTGTTAATTTTGCACTTGCAATGCACTTAATAAACCACATGAAAATCAGTCCAGCTGTTCTATAGATAAGCCCGGACAAACAGAAGGACAGATAGTTAAAAAAATTATATCACTGCATTGAATATTTAATATGATATATTTCATGTCTTTGAGTGGGTATCAATTCACAACCTGCCATGTTTTCAAATGATATTTTCGATATTTTAGACAATACGCGGCGTTAAGTATCTCTCAATGTCTCAAAATTGTACGTAAATGTAATACAGAATGTCTTAATCATAAATAAACCTTATCTAACTTTATATATGTAAAATAACGTTATTTATTATAACAGAACACAAAAAGGGTTCTTTTAACTTCATCATTTATTTGGTTTAATTATTTTGTTTTCGATAAAGGATTTATGGTAACTTTTAATAGGATTAATATTAAATATGGGATTTAATAACGTACTCTTTTTGCTTATTTAAAGTTAAATTTTGTAGAAAAAAGTTATTTTGTATTGTTTTCATTTAAAGTTGTTCTTTCGTTGATACATACATATATGTATAAATTTGTATTGTATTATGTTTAAGTTGGTAAGGGGTATCTTGGGAATTTAGTGATTAGACACTCCAATTCCCACTTTCAGCCAAATTTAAGGCATCGTGTGTTGAGTGGTGAAACTCAACGCTTATTTTTGTCTCGTTATCAGAATATGGCAATAAAAACATTCCATTTCCTCGAGTGGGGATCGAATTCACAACCAGTAGTCTTTACAATCGCACGCTTATGCCACTGTGCTATTAAAGGCCTTATATATTTGAAGTACAAAAAATATTATTCAAAAATATTATTATTATTTTATAATTTTTAATTACGAATTAAATAATGAACGTGAGGCCTGTCGTGGCGTAGAGGCACAAGTGTGTGGGTTCGATCTCCACTTAAGGAAGTGAGATCTTAAGTATTATTAAATGAAATACTTCATATTTTCGTTTCTTCTCTCTGTTAACAAAGCAAAGCGCGGCGTTGAGTTCCGCCACTCAACACGCAATGCCTCAAATTCAGTGGAAACTGGACCAATTGCTTAACACAAAAGGTTCCAAAGTTACTTCTGCCTAGCCTGCCATGTGCGGGATATAGCGTGAAGGCGAAAAAAAAAAAATTACTTACTTAAAGTGCTATACGACGACTGCGTTATAGGAAGGCCGTCCTTGGTCCAGGTGTATGTAATGCTTCCAGGGTTGCCTTCTGCCCGCAGCATTATAACTAGGGGTTCGTTTTCAACCCCAACAGTTGTGAAGGGGGTAGTTTCATCGAATATTGGTGCATCTGTGGACAATGTATTTATTGTTAATCTTTTCTTCTCTTTTCTTAGCTTCACGCTGTATCCCGCACGAGACAGGGTAGGCAGAGGGAACCCGGGAACCTAGTGTTAAGACACTCCGTTCCACTTCCGTTTCCCACTTTCCGCCGAATTTGAGGCGTGGCGTGTTGATGTGCGGAACTCAACGCCGCACTTTGCCTTATTACCAGAGCGAAGAAATGAAACATTAAGTATTTAAATTGAAAATATTAAATATTTCATTTCCTCGACTGGGGATCGAACCCAGAACCTGTCGGTTACAGTCACACGCTTGTGCCGCTGCGCCACGACAGGTCATTTATTGTTAATAATTGTTATTTATATTATTATAAATGTGCTCCTTTTTTCTTTTGCATTCCCCACTTTACGCTGAATACGAGTTGTGTGTTGAGAGGTGGAACTTAACGCCGCGTTTTAAATGAAAATATGAAATGTTACTTTTCGTGGGGATCGAACCCACAACCTTTCGTTTACAGTCACACGCTTGTGCCGCTGCGCCACGATAGGCCTCAACATATTTTTAAATGAAATTATTCGTAATACTTTCAATCAATTCTTACTCTGTTAAAGTGTCTTAACATTAGGTAGGTATTTTCAATTAAAATATTTAATATTATCATTTCTTCGCTTTGGCAGAGCGCGGCGTTGAGTTCCACCACTCAACACGCAATGCCAATCAAATTCGGTGAAACGTGGGGAACGAAACGAAGTGGACTGTAACACTAGGTTCCCAAGTTACTTCAAACATCCCTGCTATGTGCGGACGTACGCGAACCAACACCACTGTGCCACTATGGCCACTAAAATGTCATTTTCATATTAAATTCTCAAAGAAAAAACGTACAAGAACTTGCCCGCGTTGATCATATCTACACCAGTGAAAGGCTAATCCCAAGAGCAAAGTCTTAAGGAACTATTCAAACAAGCGCTCAGTAAACTGTAGTAACGTCGTCAGTCAACACGCCATTATGTATAGAGATGAGGCCAACGGCGTTTTGCCACGAAAATATTTAGAAAGTAAATTGAATGTCAAATAAACTGGTGTTACGTTTATTTGAATGTTGGTTGAACCTAGTGGTTTGTGGTTCGATACCGGTTTTTTTTTTTTGTCTTATTTATTACATGGAAAGTGGGGAACGGGGTTGTAATGTGTGTATAGGGTTCCTTGAGGGTGAAGCTAAAATTAAGTTTTATTAAGTATAGCCGTTGTATATCTATTAATAGATATTTTGTTGGCCCGTGCATCTCAACACCATTGTTTATGTATGCGATTTCAAAATACGTAATCCTATAATTGTGATTTTGGATATTATCGCTTTGGTAAAAAGACAAAGCTGTGACTTTTGTTCTGTTGGCACACATAATGTCTTATTATTTTTAGGTTAATTGGGGAACGGATTGTCTTAACCCTAGATAGTCTCAGTCTAACCTAATCTATGAGGTATACAATGTAAAGCTAAAAAGGTTTAAAAATATATTTTTTTATTGTATGAAATTTACTTCAAATTTAGCATAATCCAAATTATATATATATATATATATATATATATATATATATATATATATATATATATATATATATATATATATATATATATATATATATATATATATATATATATATATATATATATATATATATATATATATATATATATATATATATATATATATATATATATATATATATATATATATATATATATATATATATATGCTGAAAATAAAAGAAATAATCGTATAAAAAATATATAAAGTAATAAATAAAAGAAATGTTACAGTTTCCAAAAATATATTGAGGATGTGTAATTTGCACGTACACGTGCGTGCGGAGTCCGGACAAGATTGCAGATTATTTAGACATCAATATTATGATGAGAAAATGTGAAAATCTTTTGTAGCTTTTCGCTGTACCCGCCATATGGCAGAGGGAACATGGGAATCTAGTGTTAAGACACTCCATTTGTTGCTTAATTTGAGGCATAGTGTGTCACGGAACTCAATGCAAAGCTTTGCTTTGCGCTTGTCACCAGAATAAAAAGAAGATTTTTTTTTGTTTTTTCGAGTGAGGATCGAACTTACAGTACCTAAAAATAAAATATTTCCAGCATGCTAAGTTCTACCATTCAATATAACTAAAGTATTCTGGAGCAATTGAACAAGAGAAGTGTCTTAATAGGAACAACACAAGGTGTCCCAGGTTCCCTCTGCCCCATTCTACCCCTTTTTCCTTAAAAAAAACGATATCAAGTTGAATGTAGGGTACTTACACAGTACTTTCAAGGTGAGCGCGTCGTGCACACTTCGCTGTAGCGCCTCGTTCAACGCCTGGCAGGTGTAGACGGCGCCGTTGTGCTCTTTTGTTATGTTCAACTTCAATTCTATAGTGGATACGGTGCCGCCGTGCAGGCCTTTCTTCAATTGCATTGGTAGACCTGTTGAAAGGATTAAATTATAATTACATTTTTTTTTTAGAAATTAATTGATTTTATTTTTTCTTAATACAATAAGACAAAGCGCGGCGTTGAGTTCCGCCACTCAACACTAGCGGAAAGTGGGGAGCGGAAGTGGAACGGAGTGTCTTGGCATTAGGTTCTCGGGTTCCCTCTGGCTACCCTGTCTCGTACGGGATACAGCGTGAAGCTAAAAAAAAAAAAAAAAAAATGTAGAAATTAATTGTTTATACTTTTTCTAGAAAAATTGGTAAAATACAATTTGTTTTGGCTGTAGTCGACTACTACAGCGCAGGCGCAGAGGCTCAAGCGTGTACTGTAAATTTGAGAGGTTGTGGGTTCGATGCTTACTTGAGGAATTAAATATTTAATATTTTTCTTTTCTAATTCGTGGCGTTGACTTTCTCTACGCGACACGTAATGCTACGAATTTTGTGGAAAGTGATAACGTGATAGAGCGTGAAGCTGAGAATATTTTACATTATTTCAAAATTAATTAAATTTATTTCATTTGATATTATTAGAAAATTTATTGAAAAAAATATATCGCCACATTGTAAATTATAATTAAAATATAACTACTTAATACTAAGGCCGTCTTAGCACTGTAATCCAACTGTTAAGCATTCGATTCCCGTTTAAGGGGAAATAAATATTTTTTAATTTTCTCGTTGTAGTAATAAGATGGTATGTATGGCATCAATATTTAGTACTTACCTTGCACAGGTATACCATCTCGCCACCACGATAGCACAGCCGGTGGGTTGCTGGACGCGGCATCGCAGTATAGTGTAGCTTCGATTCCCGGCTTAAGCTCTTCGGGTTGAGCTCGAACTTTGACAGCTTCTGGGGCAACTGTTTGGACAAAAAAAATATAAGATTTAACATCAAGTTTCCTTCAAAGTTTCCATTTTCCATTTCAGTTTTCAATAAGTTCCTCAGTAATAGATCTTGGCTAAAAAATAGTTTTTCAAAAGTCATGTACCATACGAGAAGTCAACGTCGGTGTATACGAGAGTAGAAAAACAAAACTATATTTATCGTCATATCGTATGATAATTGAATCCGCTACCATCAGGCTTTTTTCCAGACACTGTCGTGCTGCGCCACAAGGCGCTTTAAAGCTAGAGATATCGTCGGTTCCTAAAGTCGTTTTTTTATTTTATTTTATAATAGACGCCACGAATATTTTTTATAAATACCAGACTGAATAAAGTTCAGCTGTTCAGAGGTTAGCCCGGCAAAAAGATAGACAAAAAAAATTAATTGATACATAGTAGCGACCCGCTTGCGGCTTCGTCCGCTTGATTAACAGTATTTAATTATCATATGTCAATTACTTTCTTGTTCTAACAACCTTATCATTTTTAAAACAATTTGTATGTTGAAAATTAAAATGATATCTAAATAATTAAAATGATTTTGATAAAGAAATCAATTTTTTTTTATTTTTTTTAGCCTATTAACATAAAACAAAAACTAAATGTTAAGTGAAGGTGGTCATATGTTGTCATATGATAGTGTAAACTACATTCAAATCTATTTATCCATTTCTAAGATAAAAACAAACGCATAGAAAAACATACAAAACTTTTAAAAATCACTTTGTACCCTTTGATATACTTTTGAGATTTCGCATAAGTCAGTTATCAGGTTTTCACTGTAAGACAATACTTCAATAACGTCAACTGGCTACGTTTTTCAATAGAGATAATGCGGAACATCCGCAACAAAACAATTAAGAGTCGGGACCAAGTTAGAAACTAACGAACGATTTAACAGCACAAAGACTTTTACTTGAAATTAAATTCTCTAAGTTTGATATCAACTAATCGATATTTTCACTTGGAAATAGTTTGTTAAAATATAACTATTTCAGTTAAATGAAAGTTATTTAATTTAACTGAAATATGTGGTTATATATGGGTACGCGGATTCGCCCGCTTGAATTACATTATTTTATATACTTGAGCGCGAGAGGGTGAGGCTTAGAGCCCTGCTCGATATGTAATCATTACATTATCATTTTTAAGATAACATCTATACATAGAATGTTAAAATTTCAGCTAAAATATGCGCTTTTTTTTGTAATTTTGTCAAATTAAATATTTTAAATTCACATATTTTTTTTTATTCTCTAACCGAATGAAATAAGTGAAGAAGGAGCGAGATAAGGCCGCTAATATAAGACAATAAAAACTGCTTACGCACAGAAACCACATAGATAAATGGAGAAAAATTAAAAAAAAACACTGATTTGGCTCTATTGCCTTAATAAACGTACCGTATAAGGATTTCCCCTATATAGTTCCGCCACTCAACACGCAATGCCCCAAATTTGGCAGAAAGTGGGGAACGGAAGTGGAACGGAACGTCTTTACACTGGGTTCCCAAGTTCCCTTTGCCTACCCTGCCATGTGCGGGATACAGCGTGAAGCTGAGTGAGTGAGTATAAGGATTTTTTTATATATATATATATATTTGTTCCATGTAAAGACAGTACAATCTGTTACAGATCAATAATAAGTAAAGATTTATATTTTGAATTTAATAATGTTATATTTAATTTGTAACTCTTGTTTTAGGTTCACGCTGTATAACTCATATAGCTGGAAAGGGAACTTGGGAACCTAGTGCTAACACTTCCGTTTCCTACACACTATAGCTTTAAATTACTTTTAACAACTACATTAATATTAAAGTAATAATCGCAAAGGAAATCCGCGATATTTTAATTTTGCATGCGGTTGACCACAATAAAAATCGGTCTATTTTTGTTCTGTTTAATATTAATATCATAATATTAATAGCATGTTAAAGAGTCTACAGTGTACATGCGGTGGTTGTAGCTTCGATATCTTTACGGCTGAATAAGTTACTTTAATATTTTTACAAATTTTACTAAAGTGTTGATCTACACTTAGGAAAGAAAGATACTTGATTAGAAAACGTATAGAAATTTTAACCCCAATTTCTAAGAAACTGTCGAAGGGTTTTGATTGAACGTATGGCTTAGAGGTCTTGGACAGTTTCCAATAGCCACGGGTACAAATTCGCTCCTTTCAATTTTTTGTATAGGTAATTTTTTAAATAAGTATTTATTTTATTATTGTCGCTTTGACGCCGTCGCTCAGACAATGTATAACGTTTGAAATCAACATTTCAATGCGGCATGTCATTTATCTTTGCGGAAAGGGACGAATGGAGTGTCTATACACTAGGTTCCCAGGTTCCATCTGCCTACCGTGCAATGTACCAGATACAGTATGAAGCTGAAGAAAAATCGGATAAAAGAAAAATACCTATTTAAAAAACGTATTAGAAAAATATTAATTTAGAAAACATATGGAAAATTAAAACGTTTTAACTGTAAAAAAAAAAACATTAGGAACAGAGATCGTATGGCTCAGTTGTCAGAACGTTTGGACGGATTCCTAGAGACGCGGGTTCAAATCCCGCTGTTTTCAAATTTATATACGTTTTCAAAATAAGTATTTTTCTTTCTTAAGTGAAGATTAACTATTTAAAAATAGAAAAAAAAAAAGAAATATTTTTCAGTTTTTCTTTCTCTACATTCTCCACTAAATGATTTATGTAGCGACAAAATGAACACCGTGAAATGGATATTCGTGAATGTAGAATTTACATCTTATCAAACGTAATTGAGTATAAAATAGGCAATTTAAGTACAAATTTGTATAGAATTTGACAATATCATGGTACAGTGGATGGATTGTAAGGACGATAGTAGTTAGTTCTATTTCGATGTAAAATATATATAAAGAGATACAATTGTTTTCTTTTTAACTACTACAATAGATAACGTCTCTTTAATCGTTATCTTAATATGTTTCTAAAATGATTAAAAGTGAGAAAAAAGATGTCTTTACTTAAAAAAAATTAAAAGTGAGAAAAGAGAGGTCTTTTTTTTCTATGTACATTGTAATTATAGCCAAATGGCAATTACGATGGTCTTGTGTTCAATTCCCGTTGGGAGAAAAAAAATATTAAGTATTTTTCTCTCGCTCTGTAAACAAGACATTTCGCGGTGTTAACTTCCACTCAACTAAATTCAGCGTCGGGAACCTAGGTTCCCATTGGCTATCCTAAAATGTGCGTGATACAGCGTGAAGTTAAACAAATATATAAGAAATCCCATAGCCATTACATTATTTAAATGTTTGTACTCGTTTTCCTGGTAAGTACTTTGTTTTGTGACACGTGTAATTTTTTTTTTAAGATTTCCCTATATAGATGAAAACAAAATGCTTCACACCTTTTTCCTCATACATCATATTAAGTAGGAAAAAATATAAATATCCCTAATACATATTAATATAAGGTAAAATTCAAGACATGTATAGAAAAACGCAACTTAACACCGTGATTGATCTTTCTATTTATAGATTCAGTCCAAATAAAAGAACATGAAATATTAAATAGGGTGTGCATTGAGTTCCGTTTCTCAACACACAATGCCTCAATATCGGCTGAACTAAACGGAGTGTCTTAACACTAAGTTCCCAAGTTCCCACTGTCAAGATATTCCCATGTCTGGGATACAAATTTATTTATACTTACAATGTACATTCAATGTGACTGTTTCGAACAAAGGTATCTCCGTAGCGCTGTTGGTCGCCTCACATCTGTACTGAGCCTGATTATCAGTTACGTTAGTCAAAATAGATATTTCCGCTGAAACTGACTTGTCTGTAGTTTTTGTTGTTGAATGTATCTGAAATAGGGGAAATTATTAAATAACTAGATACCAACACGCGGCTTCGCCCGCTTATGTTTATATTATAGCTAAATTACAACAAAATATGTACACAAATTGTAGCTTATGTTTTATTCTAATAATTAAGCATAAGATATATTAAAGCGCGGCGTTGAGTTCCGCTACTCAACACGTAATGTCTTAAACTTAGTAGAATTTGCGGAACTGAAGGAGTGACTGAACACTAGGTTTTCCAGTTCCATCTGCCTACTCAGCCGTGTGCGGGATATAGCGTAAAGCTGAAAAAAAAACGCTATAAAATAATTAATTTATTAAAGTCCATTCAGTAGTTTACGTAGGAACAAATATCCATCTTTACATTTATCATTGCCTTGTTACCAGAGCGTGAAGAAATAATAGTATTACTCCTTCATTCACTCAACTTCACGCTGTATCCCGCACATGGCAGGTTAGGCAGAGGGAACTTGGGAACCTAGTGCTAAAACACTCCGTTCCACTTCCGTTCCCTACTTTCCGCGGAATTTGAGGCATTGCGTGTTGAGTTGCGGAGCTCAGCGCCAACTTTTGCCTTGTACCAGAATGAAAAAATCAAAATATTAAATATTTCATTTCCTAGAGTGGGTATTGGAACCCACAACCTCTCACGTTTACAGTCGCACACTTGTGCCGCTACGCCACGACATGCCCCATAGTGCTCATACATATACGTTATGCTATTATTTCTCTATCGCGAACAAATAACTTTAATTAAAATATTATTCTTCATTTATTCATTATATGGAAAATATATCTATTGTTGATTTTCCACGTTCTTTTTAATATTTTGTCTTTGTGTATATGTATAACTACTTATATGAAGGTCGGACGACTGTATACAATTTATTGCTTAAAAACGAAATTCTTAATTAATTTAATTAATTGATAATTTCAATTGTTTCAAGATTGAACACAATTATATTGTATTGTATATATGTTATTTCAGCTTCACGCTGTATCTGCATATGGCAGGGTAGTCAGAGGGAACTTGGGAACCTAATGTTAAGATACTCCTTTTGGTTTCCACTTTTCGATGAATTTCAGACATTGCATATTGAGTGGCGGAACTCTACGCCGTGCTTTGTTACCAAAACGAAGACCATTGGTCGCGTTTACAATTGTACGCTTATGGCCCTGCGCCACCAGCTATGTAGCTACTATAAGAAAAGAGGACTTAGCACAAAAGAATAAGTTAACTAATTTCCACGTGTATTCGAGTTATGTAACGGAGCTCAACGCCGCGCTTTGTCCCATCTATTACAATTAAGAAATTTCTGTGGTCGAACCCATAACTACCTTTCTGTCCTAGTGTACTATGATGTCTTTAAAAGCGATTAAATTATAATTATAACGATATCACTTGAATCCGCTTTCCATGTCAATATTTGTCATTTTTGTATGTAAACACTAATAACATAGCTTTCTAGAATTAATTATGTTGCCTTAGTATACTTAATGTATAAATTAAGCTTCATAAAAAAAGAAATTATACAATGACAAAGCTTTTTATGAACAATAAATAAATAAAGTATCAACAAAGACTGGTGTGGTGCAGTCACAAGCGTTCGACTGTAAACGAGACACGTCGTGCGTCTGTTCCCCTTACGACGACTTCAAAAAATGAATTATTTAAAATTTCCGTTTTATCGCCTCGACAAAGAGGCAAAGCGCGGCGTTGAGTTCCGTCTCTTAACAAGTAATGCCCCCAGATTTAGATGGAGAATGAGAAAAAAACGTGTCTTAATAGAAGCAGAGTTTCAAGCTACTCTGGGATTACAGCATACACGTAGAAAAGTAATAAAAGTGTTTAGACGCGTTGGAGAAATTTTGACATTACACTGATCGAATTAGACAAAGTACGGTAAATATCAAAATAATAAACATCAAAAAGAAAACCTGTCACATCTGTGAAATATTCAATACTACACATACATGAATATTTAATAGAAAACACATTTTAAAAATAAATTGCAAAAAGCGTATAAGAATTTCGACGTAGTTGAATAAGAGCGTATGGCTTAGTTGACGATGAACATTTGACCTTAGAAATTAAACGCAGGTTCGAGTTCCGCTACGTTTACTTTGCCGTATCCTAAGAATTTCTTTTTACAATTTTTGAGTTAAAATTACAATACAATTAATTACCTTTTTATCATTCTTGAACCAAGTTAACGTTGCCAAGGGATTGCCACCTGTCGATATGCAGGAGAGCTTTTGCACTGTGCCGGAAGAGAGAGTGGTGCCAGGTATATATCCGGTGATCATTGGTGCTGATGGAGGATCTACAACAAAACAAAATTCTTAGTGTAAGTTTTCCTCAGATTCACACTTTATCCCGAGCAGGGAGAGGGAACTTGGGAACCTGGTGTTATGATACTACGTTCCCATTAAGACACTTCCGTTCTATAAGTTGAGGCCATGCGTGTTGAGTGACGGAACTGAGCATCGCGCTATGTCTTGTTACCAGAGCGAAGAAATGACTTTTAGGTCGCGTTGTGCCTCGGCACCACGAAAAGTCTCTTACATAACATTCATTCACTTTAGAGGGGATCGAACCCACAACCTGTCGTTTACAATCACTCGATTGTGCCTCTGCGCCACGACAGGCCTTAACATACATAACATAAAACACTAAAAATAATTGTATTTTTAATTTAACGTCATATAATATAACAAAGACAGAAAACTGCTTGTACGTAACTCAACGCGCTGTTTAGATGTACACTAAGGACGTAACATTGTCCTACAGCTTTTTGGTAGTAAAACATTGTATATATAGTTCACGTTGTATCCGCACATGGCAGGGTAGGCAGAGGGAACTTAGTGTTAAGACACGCTCCACTTCCGTTTCCCACTTTCCGCCGAATTTTGAGGCATATCGTGTTGAGTGGCGGAATCCAATGCCGAGTTTTGCCTTGTACCAGAGCGAAGAAATGAAATCATTAAACATTTTAATTGAAAATATTAAATATTTTATTTCTTCGACTGGGGAACCCACAACCCATCGGTTACAGTCACACGTGTGTTCCGCTGCGCCACGACAGGCCTCAATATTATATATATATATATAGTTAAAAAACTGAATTTCTTTTTTTGTTTTTTATGTCGTGGCGCAGCGGCACAATCGTGTGACTGTAACCGGCAGGTTCTGGGTTCGATCCCCAGTCGAGGAAATTAAATATTTAATGTTTTCGATTTAAATATTAAATATTTCATTTCTTCGCTCTAGTAAAAAGGCAAAGTGCGTCGTTGAGTTTTGCCACTCAACACGCAATGCCTCAAATTCAGCGGAAAGTGGGGAACGGAAGTGGAACGGAGTGTCTTAACACTAGGTTCCCGGGTTCCCTCCGACTACCCTGCCTCGTGCGGGATACAGCGTGAAGCTAAAAAAAAGTAATGGAAGAGAGTGTTTTCCGTCTTGCTTACAGTATACAGCGTAAAGGCTATAAAAATAAATGAAAAAATATATAAATGTAACAGACGGTTTTAAATGAAACATTGTAAATAAAAAGCACGCGGTGTAAATCGGACCAATCTTTTGTCTTCGCAAAGTGGAAACGGGAAAACGGAATACAATTTAAGGATAAAGCAAACAGGAAGACGTTTATACGATACGATCTTTTTATCACGATACGATATTTGAAAACAAAAATGGTTTTAGGTTTGATTCTTTGTGAGGGGAAAGGGAATAAATATTATTGTGGTTCTCTTAAAAATTATCTAAGCTATCTTTTTTCAGCTTCACGCTGTATCCCGCACATGTTGGGATACTCCGTTTTGTTCCCCACTTTCCGTCGCATCCGAGGAATTGCATGTTGAGTGGCGGTACTCAACGCCGCGCCTTGCCCTGTTACCAGAGCGAACAAATCAAAACATAACATATTTAATTTGAGAATATTAAATATCTCATTTCCTCGTTTCAGGATGGAACCCACAACCTGTCGTTTACAGTCACACGCTTGTGTCGCTGCGCTACGACTGGCCTCGTTGTATATAGATAATCTAACCTAAAATAATTTTAAAACTAAATGTTAACTAACCTAGTTAAATTTAACCTTGTGTCCAATAATAAAGTGTAATGTAAATACAGTTACTACTTTTATCGACAGATTTACTTTTTACAGAAATATATATTCCAGTTCTGTTTATTTGATTTGTCTGTCAATATGTTGTTCTGTACAAATATTTCTATGTAAATTTTGTAATGTAGGTAGAAGAGAACTATTCAATTATTATTGAGGCCATGGTTCTGTGGCGTTAATAGCTTGGTTATGAGTTCCTGCTATATAAATGATGAGGAAATTTTGGGTTCGATTTCCACTCGAGGCTATTCGATGTTTTTATTTATTCTCTATGGCGTCATGACAAAGTGCGGCGTTAAGATCCGTGAGGACGGAGTGTCTTAACACTAGGGCTTCCTTTGCCTCTCCTGCTACATGCGGCATAAATACATACGTACATCGTAATATTAGAAGAATAGGTAATGAAATTTATATCAAATTAGAGTTGTCGCTATACGAATTTTTATCTAGTCTAGACAAGTTGTGTCTAGTTCTTTCATTTCAATTATCATAAATTATTTTAATTACACAATCGTGGCACAATGGCACAGCATATATATGTAAATTTGGCAGGCTATGGGTTCGATGCCCACTTGAAAAAATAAATATTTGATATTTTCACCACGCAAAACCGCGGGAACTAAACGGTAAGTGGGGAACAAGAGTGATTTAATGAGAACAAAGTGTCTTTACACTATTTGCTACAAATGCAGGGTAGGCAGAGGGAACTTGGTAACTTAGTTTTGTGACACTCCATTCCGTTCGGTTCCCCACTTTCCACTGAATTTCAGGCATTGTGTACTGTGCAGAACTCAACGCCGCGCTTTGCCTTATACCAGAGCGAAGAAATGAAAACAATAAATATTTCAATTGAAAATATATTAAACATTTCATTTCAGAAAATATCAAATATGTCGTTCCCCACGACAGGCCTCAACTAATGACTGACTGAAATCAATGCCGTGCTTTATGGTATATACCAAAGCGAATAAATAAAGATATTACCAGGTTACCAAAGCGAATAAATAAAGATATTAAATATGTATATATATGTAAATTAAGGCCTGTTTTGGCGCAACGGCATAGGAGTGTGACTGTAACCGACAGGTTGTGGGTTCGATTCCAACTCGAAGAAGTAAAATACTTAATGTTTTCAATTTAAATATTTAATGTTTTCATTTCTTCGCTCTGGTAAAAAGGCAAAACTTGGCGTTGAGTCTCGCCACTCAACACGAAATGCCTCAAATTCGACGGAAAGTGGGGAACGGTAATGGAACGGAGTGTCTTATCACTAGCTCCCCAAGTTCCCTATCCCTACTCTACCATGTGCGGGATACAGCGTGAAGCTGAGTGAATGCTGATAGAACTCACAACCTATCGCTATAATAATCACACGCTTCTGCCAGTACACCACTTACGTAGTTTATAAGGAAAAATTCCCTCAACAATCAAACGTACACTTACCAAGGACAACCAGCGCCAACAAACCTATAGTGACATCATCACAGAACGCCAAGTTATAATTTCTATATAATTTTCCAACCGTACAACAATTTGTATTACATGAACGTTTACACGCTCACACTATTGACTGAGCAAAGTGATGCTACTCTTTGAAAAGGGAATTAACAGACCATTCATTCATAATATACATACGGAGTTAACAAGGGGACTTTATGTACGGGCGGACAGTTTATATAGCGGTTGGTGTGGGTTGATTATGTATATATATATATATGTAAGTATGTATCAGATATTACTCATATGAAAATGTGTGATCTTTTTTGTTCTTGATCTTAACATAGCAAGTCAGAGGGTATGCAGGAACGTAGTGTTGAAACACTCTGTTCTCATTAAGACACTGCCGTTCCCAACTTTCAGTTTAATTAAATAGGCATTGAGATCAAGGATATCAAAATATTTAATTGTCTCAAACTCGTTACGTTTACAGTTGCACGCTTGTGTCTTTGAGCTAAGACAGGCCTAAATTATTTAAAACTATATTAAAGTCTATGATGAAAATATTTTTTTTCAGCTTCACGCTCTATCCCGCACATGGCAAGAGAAGCAGAGGGAACTTGGGAACCTAGTGTTAAGACACTCCGTTCCATTAGTCACTTATTATACATATGTGGGTTCGATCCCCACACGAGGAAATGAAATATTAAATATTTTGAAATTAAATATTTAATGTTTTCATTTCTTACAAGGACAACGGGCGGCGTTGAGTTCCGCCGCTCAACACAGCAATGCCACAAATTCGGCGGAAAGTGGAACGGAGTGTCTTAACACTAGGTTCCCAGGGTCCCTCTTTCTACCCTGCCGCGTGTGGATTACAGCGTGAAGCTGAGAGAGAGTACATATACATAATATATGAAAAAAGCTCTGTTATTAAAACAATAATATATATTTTTAAGTAACAATGAAATTTGATCTCGGACTAATTAATTTTTTAAAGGAAACAACAAACAGCCGTTTCAAAGCTCTCATTGGATTAAACAAGGTTTAGAATAAACATAATTTGAATACACCTTGTACAGAACAGTGCTATAGTAATTATAATAATGAACTAATGTTGCTTTAGGAATTGTATACACGAATATAATATTTATTATTTTATATTACTGGGTAGGCAGTGGGAACCTATTGTGAGGAACAAATAGTATGCGTAACTTAACGCGGTGTTACTTGTTACCAGAACGAGTGAAAGATAATAATTTAGCCGATTCGGAATTGACCCCGTAACTGCATATGGTGTATATATGTTATAATTATTTAATAGTTAAATTCAATAACGTTATTTTTTTATTTAGAATCTTTTATATATTTAAAAAAATATATATAAATATATTTTTCATTTGATAATATCGATATATTATTTTTGTCCCACAAATTAAGATAAATAACTTAATCTGTATCATAATACTTATTAATAGTATAGGTATGGATTAATATTAGCTGAGAATGAAAGCAACTGAGATAGTCGTAAGTCCGATTGGATTAACTAAAAACATATATACACGTTTGAGCTTTTCTAGCGTGAACAATACAATTTATTGATAAGAAATTATTGTAAGCATATTGATAATAAATATTAAAAAAATCATAACTTTTAACTGATTTTGACGCGTTAAGTCACACTAAGGAAAGAAAAAATACTTATTTAAAAAACGTATAAAAATTTTAACTGTTGCGGGATTTGAATTCGAAGAGACACGGCTCTTGGCCTCTTGGATGGATGACAATTTTGTTTTTGTTTTTCAATAAATATTATATGTTTATTTTGTTTTTCACGTGTATATAATAACAGGATAGACAGAGACCTAATAAAAGCTGTGGATAGTGTTTAGACACTCTGTTCACTACTGGCTGCCAAATTTTAGTGTTCAGTGGCGAAACACAACGCAGCACTCTGGCCTATTACCAGAGCAAGCAAATGAAAATATTTAGCTTCACGCTGAATCCCGCACGAGGCAGGGTAGGCAGAGGGAACCCGGGAACCTAGTGTAAAGACACTCCGTTCCACTTCCGTTCCCCACTTTCCCCCGAATTTGAGGCATTTGCGTGTTGAGTGGCGAACTCAACGCCGCGCTTTTTGCCTTATTACCAGAGCGAAGAAATGAAACATTAAATATTTAAATAGAAAATATTAAATATTTCATTTCCTCGACTGGGGATCGAACCCAGAACCTGTCGGTTACAGTCACACTCTTATGCCGCTGCGCCACGACAGGCCAAAATATTTAATTTACCTTTAAGCAGCCTCCCATATCTCCGTCTCATTAAATTCAAGTACTACTTAAAAAAATCGCAAAAGAAATATTTAAAACTTTGACCTCATTCTTAAGTTTGTAACCAGCCTTATTCCGCCACTAATTGAATATTAGGCACGATTGTTTGTACACTTACTCTAATTATCCCGTTATTATCCCGTTACCGTTACCGTTACCGTTATCTTACTAAACAGATTAGATATTGCGGTGATCTTTGATTAAAGGATGCTGAATAATAATAGTTATATATATATATATATATATATATATATATATATATATATATATATATATATATATATATATATATATATATATATATATATATATATATATATATATATATATATATATATATATATATATATATATAAAGATATTAAGGGGTTATTGTTATTATATTAATTTGTAATCTACTATACTGATAACTTAATTTGATGAAAGTCGTGGCTCAGGGGCGTGGGTATAAGCGTGTCTGTAAACGTGACAATGAAAATAAAATATACTTTAGGGTAGGCAAAGGGCACTTAGAAGCCTAGTGTTAAGACACTCCGTGCCGTTGCATATCGAGCGGTGGAACTCAACGCTGCGGATTGCCTTGTAATATTTGATGTTTTCATTTATTCGCTAACATCAAATATTGTATTTGAAAATATTAAATATTTAATTTCCTCTAGTGCGAATCGAACCCGTAACCTGTCGATAACAGTCACGCGCTTGTGCCGCTGCGCAACGACGGGACATGAAATATTTATTATTTTTATTTGACGTTCAGGGTTAAGTTCCGCCACTCAGCCTGCAACACCTCCAGTTTGGAGGAGAGTAGGGTGTGGACGGAAGTATCTTAACAGAATCTATTCACCAATAAAGTGTGAATAATAAAATTCGGGGTAATTATTAATGTTATAGAACCTATTATATTATATGTTTATTTGTTTGTCTGTCCGTGTGTTCGCACTAATCTCAAAATTAACTTAACCAACTTAAATGCAGTATTCACTATACTTTTAAAACATTTACCACATTATTTTTTTTTCGTTTAAATCGTTTTTTAACTAAGCAGGCGAAGCCGCGAGAGTAACCCGCGGCTTCGCCTGCTAGTATAAAATAAAGTCACCTCTAGTATAAAACAAAGTCATTAAATTATTATTTTTTCTTTGAAACTGCAGTTAAGATAAAACTGAAGATACGAAGATATCTAGGAACGCTAAAGTATATGCTAAGCAACTTGTTTTTTAATCAGGACTTTTCGCTGAGCTTTCCGGTTTAAAATAAGTTTCGATTAAGGCCAAAGTTTATATTGTCTTGTGGGGACAAACCATAGGAAGTGCTGACCCGATTTGAGTGAAACTTTTGAAAGTACATTTCTTTTTGTTTTACGTTGCCCGCATATTGTACGGTGAATAAATTAAATTGGATGTTACGAAAATCCGTTCCGCATGGCAGGGTGGGCAGAGGGAACTTGGGAACCTAGTGTAAAGACACTCCGTTACGTTCCCAACATTCCGCCGAATTTGAGGCAAATTCAGCTGAATTTGAAAAATAAATAGTCGTACTGTCATTTCCTCGCGAGGGTATTGAACCCACAACATGGAGCGTTTCAATCAGAATCAATGAAATATTTATTGTCAATTCCCCGTTCTAGTAACAACTCAAGAGCGCTTGAGTGAAGCGTTGAGTTACTCAACACTCAATATTTCAAATATATTCATAATGTCAAAGTTGGGAACGTAATAAATGACGATGTTCCCTTTAACTTCCCTGATATTAATAGGATACAGCGTCAAGCTAAAGAAAATAGTACGTAAATAAAAACAGCCGAGAGCAAAGGTAAAGTTGTCCGAGATATTTTTCAGTTAACTTATATAAGAGATTTTAATAAGTTTAATAGTAGCTAACCGTATCTTACAGTTTGTCTGTAGAATTTCAGTTAAGGAAGAGATAGAAATATTTAGAATAAAATTTTTTCTTAGTCTTTTTGCTTTTTTAGGTGCAGAAATATTGGAAAGTTAGTGTTAGGACACTCCGTACTTGATATTTCACTTTCTCGTGTGGAGATTGAATCACAAACATCAAAAATTTAATTTACAAATATTTTTAATATAGAAAAAATCGTGAATACTGCAGTAGTATTGTATATTAGGGTAGGCTGAGGGCACCTGGGAACTTGATATTAAAATATTTTTACGTTCTAATTAAGACACTGCTGTTCCTTAATATCCGTCGAATTGAAAGCAATTTTTATTGGGTGGGTCGCGCTTTCCTAAAGAGGCAAATTATGGCATTACGTGTTGAGTGGTGAAACTCAACGCCGCGTTTTGTCTTATCACCAGAACAAAGAAAATGAAAACATTTAATATTTAAATAGAAAATATTAAACATTTCATTTCCTCGAGTGGGAATCGAACCCACATCGTTGCGTAACGACAGGCCTCATGCTATAACATTCTAGATATTACAAGAGTATTCTAGAAACTTCACGGTTTTAACATTTCCATGAAGAACTCTAAACCAACAAAAAGATGGAGAGCCGCAAACAGGATAACTGGCATCTCGCCCATTCATTGTGTACACTCAGCTACATTTTATGTTACTCTTACGTACTTGTATTTATATGTCAAAGGTTTTTTAACTGATTCATTTATTTGATATTGCTTTTGGCGTTGAGTTCTACGGTTGAACAAGCTTTTGACTGTAAATGACGGGTTATTGGTTCGATTTCCACTAGAGGAAATGAAATATTTTCATATTATTGATCTGGTAACAAGGCAGTGTTGATTTACGCCTCTGTCAGTTGGTAGCATAATGTTAAGAGACTTTATTGCGTTCCTTACTTTCCGACAAAATTAATGTATCACGTACAAAATTTGGCTCTGGCCAACTTAGACATTCATTCTGAGCTTGGTCAGAGTGCTCTGACGGTTTCGAAAAGGCGCGGATTCAAATCCTGCTTCGTAAAATTTTTTATACGTTTTTAAATTTAGTATTTTCTTTCCATAATGTGGAATAACACTTTAAAAATAGTAAATAATATATTACGTGTTGAGTGGCAAATTTCAACACTAGGTTTTGCCTTGCGAATATATCGAATAAATTAAATATTGAATATTTAATTTCTTCAAATGGGTATCGAATCCACAACCTTTTGTTTTTAAAGTCACACGCTTGTACCATCGCGCCACCACGGGCAATTGATATAATATTCAATATTTCCTAGAGCCAAGATAAAAAAATTGGAAAATACAAAACCTATATGCAAATGTCAATCTTTTCTCTTAAAATTTCTGAATTTGCTTTGGAAATGTTGCTTGTTATTTCGGATTCCACTGTTTCATTTCAATATACAGAATGTTCTATAGTGAAATATTTTTCATCTGCGAATATCATTTTGAAAACGTATTTCAAACATTTATCGTTTTTTTTTCTACTTCAACTTAACCAGTAACGGCAGATTGTTCATGATTTTTCTTTCCGATTCAGATATGAATCGGTGGAAAGTGGCGGAATGGAAAGAACGGAGTGTCTTAGCACTACATTCCTAGGCTACAACTATCTACCCTACTATATGCAGGTGGGCAGGGAGATATAAAAGCTCAGTGTTAAGACACTCCGTCACAGCGTGAAGCTACAAAAGGAAGATAAAATGCGTCTATAAGTTACGTCCTTCATAATTCTATTCGGCCTATATGAAAACCCTCCCTATACTGTCAATGACAGCGTGAAACTACAAAAAATAGAAATACAAAAGTTCAAAAAAGATCCATTTTATTTTCTAAAGGAATTACTTAGTATAATATTTTTATGCTTTCGACTGTACATGCGTGATATTTTCTAGGATCAAATTGCGAAGTAACGTCCCAACCATTGTTTATGAACAAAGCACTAGAAATATATGGGAATATAGAAAACATGATATTTTTACTACTTTATATATACATATTATGTATTATTATGAAATGGTGGTGTAAAATTCATAATTTGGTTAAATGCGGCGTTGAGCTCCGCCTCTCAACACGGAATGCTTGGGGCTTTTACGGCGAAAAATAGGAAACTGAGTGAAGTGTCTTAACACTACGTTCCCCAATTCCCCCAGCCGACCCTGCCATATGCGGGATACAGCGTGAAGCTGAGGGATTCAATCATTACGTGTATTTGGTTGTATACAATATTTGTTTTGAAATTATATTAGTATCGACTTTAGCTTTTCTCTTTAGAAAACTGTCCCAACAAACTGGTTACTAAGCTGTTCTTATCCAATTACGTCATACAGAAAATTTCATATTTCTAAAATAAGCTAAATTAAAAATATTTATTGAAGATATCTTTTTATAAACAAAATTTATCTATATTTTCTTAATGGTGATCTATTGCTATCCATATTAAGATTGTACCAAAAAAATATATCCGCCATCTTGTTGTGGCGGCCATTTTGGATATCAAAATTGATTATATAAAAATTAATTCCCAATATTTACTCAGCTTCACGCTATATCCCGCAGGTAGAGGAAACTTGGAAACGTGTTAGGACAGTAAGTTCCACTCCCGTTCCCCACTTTCCGCCGAATTTTGAGGCATAGCTTGTTGAATGGCGGGATTCAACGCCGCGTTTTGCCTTGTGCCAGAGCGAAGAAATAAAAATATTTGATATTTAAATTGAAAATAACACATTTTTCATTTCCTCGAGTGGGGATCGAACCCACAATCCATCGGTTACAGTCACACGTTTGTGCCGCTGCGCCACGACAGGCTTCAATTCAAATATTTAAAAAAAATATTATAATAAAAAAGACATAGTGACACAACATTAAAATATTTGTAAAACAAAACTTTAACCATAATGTCCTTAAATCGAAACCTCTATCACATTTCTATTCGCCCCGAATTTCATTATGTAAGCTAATTTAAAGCTTTTTGCGCAATTAACGGACTAACAATAACATGACTGGCCATTCCGTTATCCGTTATAACGGATTTAGTCGAGCTTTTTGCTGTCATAAGCTTCTGATGACAACGCTTATACGTTACATACATGATGTGCATTTATATTAGAATGTGAGATATTTTAGATGATTTAACTGTATTTAAAGGTCTTATATGAGATGGTTCTAAGTTCGATGACCGTTTGTGGTATTTTATAGTAGTATTTTCTCGTTCCTGATCAGTTACAGATTTATTATAAGTATAGATTAGTTGCGGTTATGCCGTGTGATTCCGGCTTAGAATAGGATCACCCTGGTACTGATGGTGTCGTAAGAGGCGACTAAAGTTCGTGTGGGGGAGTCGGTATTTAAAACGGGCGTTAAGTAGTGGCTGCGGCCACTTCGTTTCGCATTAGGTAATGCCGGGCCCCGGTGCCCATCCACCTTAAAGGCCGGCAACGCTCCTGTAGCTCCTCTAGAGTCACACGGGGCCGTGGGCAACGGTGATCACTTACCATCAGGTGACCCGTACGCTCGTTTGCCGTGTCTTATCCATAAAAAAAAAAGTTGCGGTTAAATTAAACGGCACGGCGTCAGATCCTCCGACCACTTCCTAAGTACGTGAGGTAACACAAATTTATATATAAATAAGATTAGCAAGTATATTTAAGGTAAGGGAAAAATTTTGTGAAAACGTCGAAATTATTTCAAATAATAAGGAAGAAAAGCAAAACGCTTTTGTGGTAAAATCTTTATTATTCTATACGATCTATCAAAAGACCTACGCGTTTGTATTTGTAGAATTAGTCTGTATGTCCTTTCCTTTTATTTTTCAACATATTGATATAATCATTTAAACTCGAAAACAGGCGTGGCTCCCGCACACATGGCAGGGTATGCGGAGGAAACCTGGGAACCTAGTGTTAAGATACTCCGTTCCACTTCCGTTCCCCACTTTCCGCTCAATTTGAGGCAAAGCGTGTTGAGTACCAGAGCGAAGAAATGAAAATATTAAATATTTGAATTGAAAATATTAAATATTTAATTTCCTCGAGTAGGTACGGAACGAACAACCTCTCGGTTACAGTCACACGCTTGTGCTGCTGCGCCACGACAGGCCTAATTAGCTTAAAATAGTGACGAATCACTACATAATACCAGATTCCCTATTAACAAAGTACGCAGAGGGAACCTGGGAACCAGCCAAAACAATCCATACCCCAATTATAATCATCACTACAAAAAAACTATTCTATTGAAATCGGATGAAGACACTTAGCTTTTAGCGCAAAACGCCCAAGCCGCAGCGATAGTCGAGCAATTAATGTGACGACCGCGTCTCATTAATGTAATGAGCGGTACGTGCCGGACCGTTGCAACGACTTGTGTTGGTTAGTTTCGTATTCAACTTCGTTTTTTGTTTGATATATTATTGAATTTATATTAGGTTGAGATTGTATTGAATTTATATTGTGTTGAGATTGTATTTATTTTTGTATGGAAGAGACGGCAAACGAGCGTACAGGTCACCTGATGGTAAGTGATCACCGTCACCCACGGCCCCGTGTAACTCCAGAAGACCTACAGGAACGTTGCCGTCTTTTAAGGTGGATGGGCACCGGGGCCCGGCATTACCTAATGCGAAACGCAGTGGCCAAAGCTACTACTTAACGCCGGTCTTAAATGCCGGGGGTGGTAACAATCCGGTCGAGTCTGCCCATGCGTGTTGCTATTATTAGCAACGTGACTCTACATACCACACGCACTTTAGTCGCCTCTTACGACACCATCAGTACCAGGGTGATCCTATTCTAAGCCGGAATCACACGGCGGAATATTTATTTTTGTAACAATTTTTTGAAATATTCTTCTGTTTGATTGAGGTCTGTCATGGCGCAGGCATAAGTGTGTGATTGTAAATGATAGGTTATGGGTTCGATCCTCATTCTATTCAAAAGGTGAATTTATGAATAGAATTTTTGATGTTTTAATTATTTCGGTCTGGTAATAGCAAAGCGCGGTATTCAGTTCAGCCAATCAACAGGCAATGCCTCGAATTCGGTGGAAAGTCGGGAACGGAACGGAGTATCTAAACACTAGGTTGTCAAGTTCAATCTACCTACATTGCTATATGCGGGGAGCTAAACAAAAAAATTCTAATAATCTAAAGAAATTTCAAAAATTAAATCTTGAGATATTTGTTGGTTAGTCAAATAGAAAGCCTTGCTGCGTTTTCTTTTTAACAATATTCTATCGTACTTTAACGATTGTCTGGAAGAGGTCAGTTGTAAAGTTGCTATTACACTTAGCATGTTAGCTGAACATATATGTATATAGATAACATTATATTATTCGTTAACTTGATTGTGTTCAATAAAATATTCTTTTTTTTTGGCTTCACGCTGTATTTGCCACGTGGCAGGGTAAGAAGAGGAAGCTCGGGAACCAAGTGTTAAGACACTCCGTTCCATTCCGCACCTTCCACCGAATTTAATATGTTGAGTGGCAGAAAAATTAAAGCCATGAATATAACTACAATAAATTGTAGGTAGGGCTTAAATCACGTTTACTGTCAAAAAATGTCAAATGCCTCGACGGCCTGTATGTTAAATAAAATATTCATATTTTCATATATTTGTATAAGAAAGGTCGAAAAGGGCATGCACCTTTGGGCGTTAGGTCGGCTTCACACGCCTCAACAAATCGTGTTAAATATTGAATCGATATTAGACAGAGACAGCTTGCGGTTAGAGATAGCTACGTTTAATTAAAATATAGTTGATAACAGCTTTAATCTCTGTTTATAGCGATAAAGTGACGATAGTGACTCAAGTCTCTCGATGCCAGTCGTGGCAGAGTGGAACAGGTTGTGAGTTCGATGTTTATTTGAAAAAACTGGTAACGGTAACATGGCAAAGCGCGGTGTTGTATTCCGTTATAATGACTTAATTTAATGGGATGTGGAGATTGGAAGTGTCTGAATGGAAACCGTGTGGTAATAATAGGTCCTCTTAAACTTTTAACCTAACTTAAAACCTCTTTATATGCTGATATAATATATCATACATTCAATTTTCATTTCATTCATACATTCTGTTTTCAATGTACTCTATAAAAAGTACAATTTTACTCGGTCCACGAGATATATAAATAGAAAGAAAGAGAAATATTTTGTTAGTGCTTCTCTACATTCCCTAAACTACTATGAAAAGCACATACTTGCTCCACATGGTATGGTAGGTAGAGGGAACTTCGGAACCTAGTGTTAAGACACTCCTTTCCACTTCCGTTCCCCAATTTCCGCCGAAATTTAGGCATTAGGCGTGAGCGAGGCGAAACTCGGAATGGAAATTGATACAATTCGCATATTAAAATAATGTTATAAGCATATGGCAACGCCATATGGACAATTGCATAACGAGAAATGAACCCAGGACTCTGCAGTAATAAAAAGGCTGTAAAATTTTCAAATTACTGCTATGATCGTACCGAAATATAATGACAATATGTTTATATATGTTTTAATTCGACATATATTTCTATTTTAGCTTCTCGTGGTATATAGCGTAGTGGACATGGCAAGGGAAGTAGAAGGAACTTGGGAACCTATATTTCGTTCCTATTGAGACACTTTTTTGTTCTCATTTTCCACTGAATTCTGGAGATGTTGTATATTGTTACGGGATTCAACGTCGCGATTTGCCAAAGCGAGGAAACGAGAATATTTCATACTAGTGATCTGTCCACGGTGCTCTTGCGCCACGACAGGCCTCCAACGATTTTTTTTAACAATTTTTTTATTTGACGTTTTGCAAGAAAAAAATAGAAAAAAAATATGTATATATATACATTTTATATACATACAAATCGTTCTATCAGTGCGTGTTGAACACATGTTACTCTGTTCATTCATGTGTACAGTTTTTGCTGGCTCATTTTGGGTGAAAATGGTATAATTTGTAAGATATTTGTCTTATTGATATAGACATGATATGGCGGGTTGCGGCACTTAACGCCGCGTTTTGTTTCTTATTAGAGCGAATAGAAATGAAAAAATAATATTTATATATAATTTACAAAATATATATATATAATTTACAAACTAAAAATATATCACGCTGTATCCCGCATGTACCAAGGTAGGCAGAAGGAACCTAAGAATTAAGTGTTTAGATTCATTCGTTTTTCACTTTCTACGTATTTAAGGCTTTGCGTGTCAATTGTAAAACTCAACTAAACTCAACTCGATATAAAACATTTAATTTCCTCAACTACAAATCGAAGGAGATCTGATGTGGCACAGCGGCACAAGCGTGTGACTATAACCGACAGGTTATGGGTTCGATCCTCACTCGAGGAAATGAAATATTTAATAATAAAAATTTAAATATTTAATGTTTTCATTGCCTCAAATTCGGCGGAAAGTGGGGAACGGAAGTGGAACGGAGGGTCTTAACATTAGGTTCCCAAGTTCCCTCTGCCTACCCTGCCATTTGCGAGAAACAGCGTGAAGCTGAGTGAGTGAGTGAGTGAGAAATCGAACCCACGCCCTGCCATTAAAAATATCTCATTTCCACTAATCTTTTAACTTGTACCAAACACCAAAAACATGATTAATGACATCCAGATAGCGGGTTTACTAAACGTAGCTAGATCAAAGGCTTTTCATGTCTTAATTATGTGCCTGCACTAATGAGTAAATACTTATACGTTAATATGCAAATATTGCGAAAAACGCTACTTTTCGCTTCACGCTGTATCCCGCACATGGCGGGGTAGGCGGAGGGAACTTAGGAACCTAGTGTTAAAGCACACAATTATTTTTCTTCTTCCAGTAGGAATCGAACCCATTACATGAACACTGTCAAAACTAAAGTCCGTCCAATACCGCTACGTTAAAATGTTTATACGTTATTAAAATAAATATTTTTCTTTTCTAAATGTGATATAACACTTTAGAAATAGTAAAAATATATAAACTATTTAACGATTTAATAAAGTGAAGGCATTTTATACAAGATAATACAAGAAGTCTTGCAGAACTTTACATTCACAACAGCAAGTGCGAAATACAGTTATAAACATTTCTTACTTGGCAATTTCGCTCTCTGGTTTAAGGATTTCTTTTCTTAATTCTCTAATATGTGAACCAACTATCTCAAATTTACGTCTTACTTTTATGTTTTGTTATTTTTTTTTTATTTTCACGCTGTATTCCGAATAAATAATAGTAGGTGAGGGAACCTGGGAACCTTCTGTTTTCCATTTACTTGATTTGGCGAGCGAATTAGATATTGAGGCTTTATAAAGCAGTGGCACACGCTAAGCCGACAAGTTTTGGGTTTGATCCCCACTTGAGGAAATTAAATATTTAATATTTTGATTTTCTGCTTGCGAGAGTTCCTTGCGAGAAGTTCCCTCTGTCTACCCTGCCATGTGCAGGGTAGTCAGTAGCCCGAAACTTGAAAAGCCTGTAGTGATTTGACAACTAAAGAAATAACTTTATATATATATACATTATATCAGCATACCTACCTACATTTTTAAAGAAACGATAATCAATTTATATGTCACGATTTTTATTCTAACATTTCTATCGAGTGCACTTTCCAGATCGTGTGGTATAAACGGTACTTAATCAATGTCAGCTGAGAACAGCTATATGAATGGAAAACAGAGGAATGGTTTCACGGCTTATCAGTTTTAGCGTTTGTTATCATTATCTTATCTGTTATCAATCTTATCTTTTATTTTATGTCTTGTATACGTTACCCTTAGGGAACCTTGTGTTAAGTATAAGGTCCTTTATTTTCTTGATTACTTAAATTTTAAATATCTTGTATTTATTATTGGCGCTACGTTTTGTTTTGTGACGAAAGTTAAGAAAATAGTATAATTTATTTTCCCCAAGTTGGAATCGAACACGCGATCATCGTGTATATAATAAAACACTGTGCCGCTGCGATTTTTTAAAGGATACTATTTAATATTTTATTTCCTTGACCGGGAACCCACAATCTATCGGGTTAACGACAACCCTCAGCGGGATAGAGCGTGAATCGACATGAAATATAATATTTCAAGAATTGTCCCTGTAACTGTGTAATAAAATATTTAAGAACCATATTAGTAATAATATACTTTAAATAATATGAAAATATAACATAAATATTTCTAATCACATACACATATGTCTAAAATATAAAATAAACGTATATAAAATGTACAGGTACATAAAATGTCTAGAATTTTTTCCTTTAATTTCTCAGCTTCACGCTGTATCCCGCACGAGGCAGGGTAGGCAGAGGAAACCCGGGAACCTAGTGTTAAGACACTCCGTTCCACTTTCGTTCCCCACTTTCCGCCGAATTTGAGGCATTGCGTGTTGAGTGGCGGAACTCAACGCCGAGCTTTGCCTTACCAGAACGAAGAAAGGAAACATTAAATATTTTAATTGAAAATATTAAATATTTCATTTTCTCGACTGGGGATCGAACCCACAACCTGTCGGTTACAGTCACACATTTGTGCCGCTGCACCACGACAGGCCTCTTTTTCCTTTAATAATATGGAATATTAAAAAATATGCCTAATGTTTTCCAGTTAAAGGCCTCAATCATGCCTTAAAGGCTACTGGTAGTAATTAAATACCGCACTGTGCCTCGAAAGCAGAACTAGGAAATAATATATTTCGTGCGGTATTTAATTTCGCTTCTCAACACAAAATACATCCAGAGTTAGTAGAAAAGTGCGGAACAGAAGTGTTTTCATGGGAACAGAAGTGTTTTCATGGGAACAAAGTGTCTTAGCTGTATTAAAGGTTGGTTTCAAGTTACAGTTTACAGTTATGTACATCTTGCTTGGAAAGCAACTAGTATACAGCGTAAAGCTAAAAAATAATGTTTTTTAGGTTGTGTTTGACACTTTCCACTTAACTCTCGAGACATTGCATGGTGAGAGGCGTAACTCAACGCCACAATTTAACTGTTATAAAAAAAAAAAAGGAAATCAAACTAAAAACTGTCTTGTTTACTGTCAAACACGCCAATGCGTCTACTCCAATACATACGTAATATATTATGTATGTATATATAAAAAACGAACTTTCTGTTTGTTCATTAGAAACCTTGTTTATTTTCCTCGAAGGGTTGGACATGGCACGTGATTTGAAACGTAATTTTTTCACAAAAAAAAAATCTAGGCAGCTCCTATATTGGCTTTCACAGGTAAAAAATCACTTAGTTGATTAAAGATTTGCACTGATTTCAGAGAAGCGCCTGTATCGGTCTGTCAGTTGCTTTTGAATGGCACGAGTGTATCTCACGAACGTTTGTTTCTGATATATCCGAAATTGAAATTCGTGGGTGAATTGCAGGGTTTGTATTTCACTTTTCACGCTTTTTCCCGCATTTAGCGGGTTTTGCAGAGGGAACGGGAGGGTTTAATGTGAAGACACTGCTTTGAAAGCATTATGCCTTTTAGATGATGTAGCGTTTTCATTTGTTATTAGAAAGAGGACATAAAATACTTCATTTTACTTTACATGAATCAAACACACTGTACTTTAGATTTTTTTTATGTTAAGACATTCCGTCTCCTAATTTCCGACGAATTGAATGTTTAAGCGGCGGAACTCAACGCCGCATTTTACATCATCAATACCAGAAGTAAAAAAAAAAATTTTTTTTGGATTTCTTTAATTGAGAATCGAACCCATACCCTATCACGTTTCGGATTCATAGATAAATAACGAAATACTTACATAGTACGTTGATTGTATGCGTTGATACCACATTTTCAGTGAGCTGTCCGTTGATACCGTGGCATACGACGACTATAGACCGCCTGTTGGGTTCTACCACCACTGTTATGTTAGATGTTGTGATCCAGCCTCCTGAAAATTTGACATATATTAGCTACTGGCGATCAGTACGCGGCTTCGCCCGCTTGAATTGCACTATTTTATTTACTAATATCGATGAATTTCTTGTTCTTATAACGTTATAACTTTTAAGTATTGTCGGATACATTGAAAATTAAAATTTTGGCTTTCGATTTAAAAAAAGAATATGATTGTTTTAAAATATTGTATGTTAATTTTCGTTATTATTTTTTTAATTGTAAGATAATGTATGTAACACTAACAGCCAGAACGTGACCCGCCCACGGCTCCTTCTGCTTGAATAATTTCAGTACAAAAAGTTAAAAGAAAATATATATATTTTTTTCATATTGGATCTCGATTTAAGGTGAGTGGGAAATGGATTTCCAACCATAAAAAAATATCTAGACCAACCTTCAGGAGATATAACAGTCCTATTACTGGCGTCTCTATGATGTTTCCCAAGTACAAGCCATTTTATATCGGCTGCTGGATTTGATGGTGCTGTACTGCAACTCAAAGGGACAGGGTCACCGACTCGGGCTTCTGATGGACCGGAAATGGCCACGTGAGATGGTGCGACTGAAAAAAAAAATAATATAATAGAATAATAAAATAATAAAAAGAATAATAAAATGGTCGATAATATTTTAGCAACCCAAAAGTAAATTCAAATATGGTATAACCTTCCATGGTTATTTAATTTTATTTTTAAAATTAATGCTGTTTCCTAGTTATCCTAGGCAGAGGGAACTTGGGAACCTAGTGTTAACCTCTATTCCACTGCCGTTACCCACTTTCTGCCGAATTTGAGGCATTGCGTGTTGAGTGGCGGAACTCAACGCCGCGCTTTGCCTTATTACCAGAGTGAAGAAATAAAACATTAAATATTTAAATTGCACCACGACAGGCCTATTCATTCCTTTATCTTTTAACTTCACTAACAAATTATTTTCTTATCACATATGTATCAAGCTAAGAATATTTGGTCACGTAGTGGAGACTAAAAATGTTTTCAATTGTAACACAGGAGTCGTTCAAACGCAAAGAAACCATTTTAAAAGAAAGGATAGCATATAAAAAATTCAGAAACAAACGTCTGGCTGTTACCAATTATTCAAGAAACGAAATGCGCAATTCCTTAAATATTTATATAAAAACTCGACTTTCGAGGCGGGATGGAGTGAAAATGAAATGGTTATGTGCAAGTCAGTATGTAACGGGTGGTCTGTATGTACTCGCAGCTTATATTGTTTTTAGTATCGTTTGCTAACAACATAAATAAGTTGTAACAAGCGTATGATAATTTCGACGTAGCTTGATAAGAACGTATGGCTTAGTTGGTCAGAGCGCTTGGACGGTTTCCAAGAGGCGCGGATTCAAATCCTGTTAATTTACGTAAGTTTTTAAATTTAACTTCTTAATGGTAAAAACAATTGTAAAATTAACATAATGTTCATTATTTTTCTCAGTTTGACTGCATCCTGCACATAGAAAGGTAGGCATAGAGAACTTGGCAGCCTAGTGTTAGGAAACATTGTTCCCATTGAAACACTTCCGCATAGCGGATCTTATCGCCGTGTTTCCCTCGATACTAGAGCGAAGACATTATAAACATTAAATATTGAATTTCCTACTCAATAAGTAAATCCATGAACAGCATTAGCTAAAAACCTTTTGTTAGTAAAAAAAAACGCAAAACCATCACACTCTTTATACAAATACTAAATCAAAGTACACAAAAGTGTTTTTAACACCTGACTTGAAACAATTTTTCAGTAATAAATTCCGTTCGAACTTATAAGTTTCCAACATCGAGCCATTGTCACTTGGACAAGTTCGTGTTTACTTAAACGAAATATTCTCTTATATATTTTAACTTTTATAAGCATATTTGTGGAAGGAATATGTTTCAAACGACGTTTTTGGAATAGATTGATTGTTGAAAGGATGTTTGCGGTGTTTCTCTCATTTTCTCGCTCTGGTAATGAGATATAATGCGGTTTTTAGTTTCACGCGAAATGTCTCGAATGTCTCTTTTTATAATGGAGTGTTTTTTTTATATTTTAAACATTTTTTTTTTGCGGTTTTGAGTTCCGCCAATTAACATGCTTGATACTCGATAGCATAAAACTGCCTTGAAGAAATAAGATATTTATCAATCACCGTTTGTATTTTCAGCTTTACGTTCTATCTCTTACATGGTAAGGTTGGGAACCTGGGAACCTAGGGTAATGATACTCTGTTCCTATTAAAACATATCCGTGTCCTCATTATCCACCGCATTTCAGGAAAATATTGAGTGAGTCTTGTAAATATTAAATATTCCATTTCCACGAGTGGAGAACGAACCCACATATTATCACGTTGACAATCGTTTGCACTCCTGCGCCATGACAGGCGTCATTATTGTTTCTATACTTTTATAACTTTTTTCTATCATCGAAGTTAAAAGCTTTGAACAAAAGCTCTTTCATAAGTAAATTCAACCCGACTTGTCAAGTTATTCACGCATACAAAATATATTATATGGCAGTTCTAAAGAATGGCAGTTTACCTCCAGTTGAATCGTTTTGGTGGGATTTCTTGAGCAAATATAGTGAGCGTGTCAGAATTTTGAACGTAATGTATTGATCAATATTCAGTACGCAAAAATGTAGCTGTGTTAATATTAGGAAAACGCTGTATCCCGCAGTTTCACGCTGTATCCTGCAGTTTCACGCTTTATCCCGCAATTTCACGCTGTATCCTGCTTATAGTGTGGTAGGCAGAAGGAACCTACGGTGAGGCACTATGTTCCCTGCGCACCACACCGTATGACACAGCGTATGTAAACGCGATGGGTGTAGGTATTATCGCCATTCTTAATAACTATCGTAAAAAGCGTATAAAAAGACTAAAAAAGCACAAGAAAGCACGTGAAAGTTGTAAAAAAAATAAAAATAATGTGTAAAAGAACATAGAAAATTCCCAAAAAAAAATTTTCATAAAAGAGTTTTTTTTTAATAATCTGATTCATTAGAAGATGCTTCATTTAGAAATTACGTTATTAGACAAATTATGCTTATAATTATTTTCTCCTTTGTTTGTATACATATTTGTTCAGACGTAAAAATATTTTGTGAAATGCTTCAAAGGCTCTTATCCGGTGTTGGGAAGAAAACAAAATATTTTTTACTTTTGATACCTACTTTAATAGAGCTTTAAGCTTGTCTAAGTGTGGAATAGAAGAAAAATATATTTAATTTTGATTTTTTATTGAGAATATTTAGAAATGTAAAAGGGTAGTATCACTAGGCTTCCAAGTTTCTTCTGCCTGCCCTGCTTTGTGCCCTTACAAGGCAGCGTAGGCAGAAGAAATTCACAAGTAGGCAGAAGAAACTAAGAATACAGCATGAAGCTCAGTCAAATGGAATCAAATTATACTAACAAACGAAAAAATATCAACAAAATTATAAAATACAACCTTTTCGAACTCCTTATGAACCTTTATTAGAGTTTTGATCCCAAATACTTTGCATGTTGAAGGGTTAATTTAACAAAAATAAGTACAACTTTTGAGATTTTATCGTGACCCTTCGCGTTTCTTTGAACGTTGAAAATTGTTGAGAAAAAAAACATTCTCTCTGGCAAACATTTGTTAGCCTATGGGACTTGGTTTGCTTTAATAAACAATAAGAAATTTTGATATGGTGTATGTTAGAAGAATTAGCGTTTTTAAGTATAATTTTTATATAGCATGTTTTTATATAAGCAATATTTTTTTAATATTATATATCTAAAATATATTATCAATTAGTATGCCCCCAAATTGGGGGCATAACGTGTTGAGTGGCGGAACTCAACGCCACTCTCGCCTAGTTAAAAAAGTGAAGAAATAAAAGTATTTAATATTGAATATAAAAATATTTATTTAAAATATGCAAACTTGTTCCCAATTTAATTAAAATATCCAAATCATTTACAAGTTCTATTACACTCTTTCTACCCTTTTTGAAATATTCTGTGTTACGTGGCGTCACTTAGCACCGCAATTTATTGTTATTATTAGACCAAGTTTTGGGTTTTCGGGTTCCCTTTGCCTACTTTACCTCGTGCGGGATGCAGCGTGAAGCTAAAAAACAAAACAAAAAACCAGACCAAGAAAATGAAAATTATTTTTGTTTCTTTATCAGGATTCGAGCTCACAACGAGTTGAATTTAGTTTACAGTGAAATGAAATTATATTGTTTAATAATAACTTATTCTACTATTACCAGAGTGAATGCAAAAAATATTAAATATTTAATTTCCTCAATTGAAAATCGAACTCACAACTTCTTACAATCACACTTGTACTTCTGCGCTACGACTGACCTCAAGAGTTTGTTATACAAATTATTATGCATAATATATTGAAAATTTTCTATGTTATCGCTTATGCTCTTTACTTATACCACATGATTGAATCTCAAAACTTCTTGACTGGCCTTGTTTGGCAGAGTTTTGTCAAAGGATTTACAATCTCCAAAGGGCAAGGAGAAATTGTGTGTACGTAACGATTTTAGTTTGTGTCCTTTAGAATGTTGATAAAATAGTAGCGTACCGTTTTATTGTGAATATATAGACAAAGTTTAGACACTTTGTATTTAGTTTAGATTTTATTATAAAAAATCAAATATATCTTGACGTTTATTTAGAAAATTAAAAGACAAAGCGTAGCGTTGAGATTCTCCACTCACCACACAATGTCTCAAAAAATTGTGGGAAAGTGGGGAACGGAATGTCTTAACCATAGGTTCCTTGGCTCCCTCTGCCTACTCTTACTCTCTTTCTAAATATGGTATACAACGTGAAACTAATAAATTGATTTTCAAAATTGATTTTCATTTAATATATAAGTAAAGTGGGTAGGTTAATATATTTTTTATATGTCATTTCTTGATATATGTATGAAAATATACAGCTTTGAACTTATCGCTAAAAAATGAGGTCACCCTACACAAATATTACAATGTTTTTTCAGATTGTTCGCTATTGATATATATATTTTATGTATTTAACTTAATACTGTATGCTAAAGTGGGGAACCTAAGTGCCTTAATAGGAAGTATCTTAACATTAGGTTCCCAAGTTCCCTCTATTTACCATTACTACGTGAGAAATACAGTTTTATACGAAAATAAATGTATTATCCAGTGAGATTGAAATATAAATATAATATGACTAGGAAATTTATATACATAATAAAAATCTTCCCCTACAATATATATGAACACACTATTATCGCGTGCAGTGAACTGTGCCTCGACAGGACCCTTTATACATATTTCTCGATTTTTATATTAAAAACCTTATTCCGTGAATCAAGTTTTGAAAGTATTATAGATTCTAATATCAATAAATTATTTTATTATATTATAGAGGCCTATTGTGGCGCAGCGGCACAAGCGTGGGACTGTGACCGACAGGTTGTAGGTTGGATCCCTACTCGAGGAAATGAAATATTTAATATTTTCAATTTAAATATTTAATGTTTTAATTTCTTCGCTCTGGTACAGGGCATAACGCGGCGTTGAGCTCCGGCACTCAACACGCAATGCCTCAAATTTGGCGGAAAGTGGGGAACGGATCTGGGACGGAGTTTTTTAACACTAGGTTCCAAGTTTCCTCTGCCTACCCTGCCATGTGCGGGATACAGCGTGAAGCTGAGCGAGTGAGCGAATGAGTATTAAAATTTCCTTAAAAAAGCCTGTAATGGCGCAGGGGCGCAACCGTGTGATTATAATCTAGACAGGTTTTGGGTTCGATCCCCACTAGAGGAAATGAAATATTTAATATTTTCAATTTAAATATTTAATGTTTTCATTTCTTCGCTTTGGTGACAAGATAGAGCGCGGCGTTATGTTTCAACTCTTAACACGCAATGCCTCAAATTCGGCGGAAAGTGGGTAACGGAAAGGAAGTATCATAACAGTAGGTACCTAATCTCCCCCTGCCTACTCTGCCATATGCAGAATACAGTGTAAAGCTCAACAAAAAAATATATATGAAAAACCTCTAGAGTCCAAAGTAGTTGTACTTTGAATGAGACTTGCACTCAAAATGTATTAATTTAATTTAAACACATATGTATGCGACACAAAACCGTATTTCATAGCTTCACGCTGTATCCCACACATAGCAAGTACGGATGAAAATCAGTGTTAAAACACTCCGTTGCTTTTAAAACACTCCTGTTTCCCATTTTCCACTGAACATTATAGCATTATGTACCTGAATAGTGAAGCTTAACGCTGCATTTTGTCTCATTATCAGCACGCAGAAATGAAAAATGAAATATTTCATTTTCCCGTGCGAGAATCGAACCTATAACGTTTGCGTTTGTATCTCTTTATTATAATATATATATTTCAATAAAATACTTACAAAGTACAGTTAGATCGATTTCAGCTTTCAATGTGTTACTGATCATCACATTCTTCGCCTCGCAGGTGTACCTCGCCTTGTTATCGGACGCGTCTGCTTTGAACGAGAGAACGTTTTCTGACATCCTGCCACTGGTTCTGTAACAAAAAAGGAAATATATAAATCAGCTAAGATGTTTTTATGGTTTCACGCTGTATCACAAATATGCAGGGTTAAGGTTCCCAGGTTCCCTCTACTTAATCTGCTTCGGGCGGGATACAGCGAGAAGAATTTGTTTGGTTGGACATGAAAACTATAGTCTAATTATAGCTTTGAAAACTGTAGCTTATACTATCACGTTATTTGTTTCGATATAATACACAGTGCCAGCGTAAATACTTTGTAACATACTTTTTTTACATATGTAACATGCGGTAAAAGAAACTTAGTGACCTAGTGTTAAGACACTCCGTATTTCCCACTTTCCGTCGAACAAATTTGCATTAGGAAAATATTAAATATATTTCATTTTCTCGAGTCAAGATCAAACCCAGACCTACAGCGTTAAGAGCCGCAAGCTTGTGCCCCTGCAGCAGCCATCATATTTAATTATACAACATGTAAAAAATAATACTATTCAATTTTAAATTAAAAGCTTTTTAAAATTAATGAAAACCATAGACTAGTCCAACTAACACAAAACGAACAGGAATACGTAGATATCTGCTGAAAAGTGAAAAACGATCTCAAGTTGAGCTTTCAAAAGTTTGACTGAACCGTTTTCTCTTTGAATCTTAATTGCTTGAAGTTATGTTTGGAGTTAACTAGATAAGCTGCATAGTAATTTGCAATACAAACTATAGATATATTTATGGCTGTACTATATATATATACATGTAGCCGGCAATCTGTATAATCACAATATAACACTGATTCACTCAGCTTCACGCTGTATCCCGCACAAGGCAGGGTAGGTGGAGGGAACTTGGGAACCTAGTGTTAAGACACTCCGTTCCACATCCGTTTCCCACTTTCCACCCAGGCATTGTGTATTATGTGGCGGAATTCAACGCCGCGTTTTCCCTTGTAACAGAACGAACAAATGAAAATATTAAATATTTAAATTGAAAATATTAAATATTTCATTTCCTCGAGTGGTGATCGAACCCACAACCTGTCGGTTACAGTCACACACTAGTGCCGCTGCGCCACGGCAGGCTTCTATCTGTATAGCAGAGTATTATATACAAGACCTGGGAAATGTATACAATAGCTAAAACGTGTAGGTAAAGTATGAAGTATTTCACTCTTTGTCCGAGTCTTTTATGAAATTATTAGACATGCAAGCACTTGGGCAATAGAGTATTAGATTTTACTACGTTTTTTAAAGTGTTATTCCACACTTAGGACAGAAAATACTTAGCTTAAATTTAAAAAACGTATAAAAATTTGAACGTAGCAGGATTTGAACCCGCGCCTCTTTAAACCCGTTCAAGCGCTCTGACCAACTAAGCCATTCGTTCTGGTGAACGAAGCAAGATTTGAAACAGGATTGAATGGCTTTCATAAGAGCGGGTTCAAATCCTGCTTCGTTAAAATTTTTAAACGCTTTTTAAATTTAAGTAGAGTAGGTATTAGTTGTTGATTACTTGCTTGCATTTCATGTAGATTTTAATTGGCAATTAATTACGCATATATTGAAGCCACTGCACATTTTCACATTTTTTTCCCCAAAATAAGGGAGGCAGAGGGAACCTTGGGATACGACAGTCAGTTTTCTATTTTTCGCGATTAATGTCGGAACTTAACGCCACGGGTTAACTCTTTTGATAGAACTATTGTTCCAATTTTGAACCAAAGTGTGTAGTTTTGTACAAAGCCATAGGTTATTAGTTGATATAAAAATAAAAAGGATCTTCTGTGCTAAAATATATTTTCTATACAACATCTCCTAACAATATTCGCGAGGTAATTCAGAAAAACTGTCCCAGATTCTAAATATATTCATCGTGAACCCGAAACTTCTGCGGATAGTTTTAAATATTTATAGAAAATAAAACGCAAGCAAGCGTCAGCAAAATCTCAAGTTTCCGCACTTTCATATAGCTTAGCTTATTTTTTTCATAGAGAAAGTATTAAAGTATAAAAGTAACATTTGCGTAACTTAACGCTTGCTGGTTGTGAATTTATATTCGAAAGTTAAGAATGATTTCTTTTTATTTAACAGAGAAATAATTAGGGCTTTGGTGGAGTTTGGAAATTTTTTATATTATATTAACTCACTCAGCTCCACGATGTATCCCACATATGGCAGGGTAGACGGAGGGCACTTGAGAACCTAGTGTTAAGACACTCCGTTCCACTGCCGTTCCCCACCTTTCGTCGAATTTGAGGTATTAAACATTATATAAACATAGGTACATTATACTGAATAAATTATATTAAGCCTGTTGTGGCGCAGAGGGGGTCTAACCCCTCAAGGAAATGAAATATTTAATATTTCAATTTGAATATTAATGTTTCCAAGGCAAAGCGCGGCGTTGAGTTCCACCACTCAATACGCGTGGCATAAATTTGGGTGGAAAGTGGGGAACGGACAGAGTGTTTTAGCACTACGTTCCGAAGTTCCCTCTGAATACCCTGCCATGTGCAGGACAGCATGAACCTAATAAAAAGTTTAATTAAGCCATGGCCATCTATAATACAAGCTGTAATGCATTTTAATCCGAATATTAAACAGTAGACAGAAGCGTAGTGTTCAGACACTCCGTTCACCATACACCCATTGTCTTTTTGAGATATTTAGCTTTGTATACTTAAGCGAAAGTATGAAATATATACTAATTATTCACTTGTTTATTTGAACCTGTACCCATTGCTTTCACTCTTTGACTCTATCACTCTGTGCCACGATGGCGTCAATACATAATTATAATTAGAGCACTTAAACTGTACAGCAATATATGATATTTTGCTCTAAAGGATCCAGTATTGAAGTAATATTGCAAATTGAACTATTCAAATACATGAAATGTTTGAAAATTTGTTTACAACAGAATCGAACCAGCTACATTCAGAATAAGAGCGTATTTCCTTTCCACTAGCGTTCTGAAGACGAGTCATAATTGCAATTGGTCTAATGATTTTACCAATCACAGGATGTATTCATGTGTATAATTATCGTGCGCTAAGTCATAAGCGGTAGCGTTTAGCGGGCATTGAGATAATAATTTTGCTAATGCAGATATCTATTTGGTAATTGTTGTTGCTTTTTGTCAGTTTTTTAGAGTATTTTTCAATATTTTTAATTATTTTATTTAATAATAAAAATGTTATTATTAATGTATTCAGTTTGTGAAGTATATGTTATTTATACTCAGCTCAGCTTCACGCTGTATCCCTCACATGGCAGCGTACGCAGAGGGAACTTGGGAACCTTCCGTTCCCAACTTTCCGCCGAATTTGAGGCATACCGTGTTGAGTGACGGAATTCAACGCCGCGTTTTGCCTTACACCAGAGCGAACAAATGAAATCATTAAATATTTAAATTGAAAATATTAAATATTTCACTTCCTCGAGTGGGGATCGAACCCAGAACCTGTCGGTTACAGCCACACGCTAGTGCCGCTGCGCCACGACAGACGTCAAATCTATATTATTTATATGTAAGATGATTTATTTTTAAATTCTTAAACGAGACTTCAAACGAGATTCAAAGTTTACATAAACGAAGAAGTTGATATTTAAACCAATTATTAGAAGAAAATACGACACAACAAATTTTCTCCTATAATTACTAAAAAGTTTGACAAGCAATCATTATTTACTCCAAACTAAGATCTATTAAGTGACCTCGTTATATGAAAAAAAAAAGGAAACATTTAAATATCAAAGATTACAGAACGTGATCTCAATGAAAAATGATATGAACCATCTTTTCTTGTTAAAATTTCCATTTCCGCAAAGAAAACTCAGTTCGCAAAGATCCAATCTTTCCTTTTTATGCTTATTTGACTGATGGCTACAGTCCGGTGATATATTATTTCAAGTGTCCAGCTTTTGAAGAATATTTGTTGAAGTCTGCATTATTTGGTCAGTTTATTTACAGTTGGTGCAGAAGTTGGTAGGTCACAGATTAGTTTAATAGATATAATAAATGTTTCTTATATATAAGATTAAGGCCTGTCGTGGCGCAGGCGCTCAAATGTTATAGATTCGATCGCCACTTGAGAAATTTAAATATTTTTTGTTTTTTTTTTTCGCTCTGGTAAAAACGTTAAGCATAATTTTTGACGCAATTAATCAAGATTCAACGGAAAGTGGGAAAAAGATCGGAGTGTCTTAATAGTAGGTTGCAAGGTTAATTCTGCCTAACCTGCATGTGCAGGATACAGTGTGAAGCTGTAGAAACTTTGATATATGTATTTATATATATATATATATATATATATATATATTTATATATATATATATATATATATATATATATATATATATATATATATATATATATATATATATATATATATATATATATATATATATATATATATATATATATATATACATATATATACATATATATATATATATATATATATATATATATATATATATATATATATATATATATATATATATATATATATATATATATATATATATATATATATATATATATGTATTAATAGCAGTAAAAACTAATAATTACAACATAGCTAAAAATTACTCCCCGATGGATGGAGGCATTGGACTAAAAAACCACATTCAAATCGTTTGCTTAATTTAGGAGTTACAGTGTCACAGGCAGACATATATTCATACATGCTGACTGAACAAATTTATAATAGCCCTTTTTTAGCATCTGTCATGATATGTCATGACATGTCTTCAATTTCTTTTCAGTTTCGATTTAGGAACCCGGAAGTTCAATATTAGTATACTGAATAAAAAACGTTCATCGAGAAATAAGGATAGAGTTAGTTTGAAGGTTTATTACATAAGGAGACACTGCCAAGCGTTTTATACTAACGACTTATTTATTTTACGTTTTTTTTTTCATACAATGGACGTGAATGATGATGTTATAATGGCCAGAAGTTCCATGATTGATAATCCCGTTCGGACTTTCCATTCAGAACCGTCGAAATGAAAAAATGTTTCCAAAATATTAAACAATTAATATTTTTTTTTCTATGAGCGAAATATGCTGAAAATTCAACTTGTTTTCGATGAGATTAAGTTTTCTTTTTTCAGCTTTAGACTGGAAAACGAAAACTTTACTGTGCATTTAGCAATGTGGGCAGAGGGGACTTGGGAACCTAGTGTTAAGAAACTTCCTTCCCATTAAAATACATCCGTTTCTCACTTTCCTTCGAATTGGAAGCATTGCGTGTTAAATGGCGGAACTCAACGCCGCACTTCGCCTTTTACCGTATCGAAAAAAATAAATATAAAAATATTATAAGTTTTTTTTTTTTTGATACGGTAATAATTCAAGTATACATCAAATATTACTAATATTTTGCTTCGTTTTCAATTTTTATACAAACATATATCCTCCCTTATGAAAGAAATAAGATAAAAATCATCTAATATAAATATTTTTGCTCTCATGTCGCAAAAAGGTAAATATATTTATTCCGTTCATTGCGTTGTGCAATATAAAGTATACAAAGGTCATGTCTACTAGTTTCAGATTTCTCATAGTAATTGGATTTTCAGCCATTGACGACATCACAAATTATCTATAGATATGTATTTTATATGAAATTGAGTATGTGAAATACTTGCTTGTTGAATAACGGAACTTAACGTCGCGTAGAATCAGAATATTGCATTTGGGAACTAAATCGAAATCGATCACGTTTACAAACACACTGTGCCACGCCGCTATCACAGTCTTAGCCAAATAATGGCCTTCTTGTAATACTTACTTAATTACTTAGCTTCGTGTTCTGTTTCGTACATGGCAGGGTGAGCAGAGAGAACTTGGGAACTTAGTGGTGAGACACTCCGTTCCCCACTTTTCGCCGAATTTAAGGTATTGTGTGTTGAGAGGTTAAATTCAATGCCGCGCTTTTGAAAATGAGATATTAAATGTTTAAATTGAAAATATTAATATTGAATTTCTTCGAATATAATATATTATATATTTAGGCAAAACATTTTTTTACTTTTTGTCACAACAGTTGTCTAGATTTACAAAAAATATATATATTCTATTCCAATATAAAATTAAAGTACAAGAATCCAAAAGCTCCATGAATAATTCAAAAGCTACTCAAAGCCCAAACTGTTTTGAAATTCAAAATAATTTTGAAAAATATTTCGCTACTTGATATAAATGGTAGATAATTTGAAAACACTAAGTGTTACATTAAAAGTTATTATTATGTTAAAATATACTGAAATGTTGCTTAATTTTAAATCTGGAGATACTGGGAAGTATTTAGACAAATCAGAATACGAGGCCTGTTGTTGCGTAGAGGCGAGGCCAGTGTTGTACTATATTTTCGATTTCCACTGGATGGAATAAAATGTTTATTGAGACTAAGCGCGGCGTTAAGTTCAACCATTTAACGCGCAATGTCTCCTGGATTCCACGGAAAGTGGGAAACGGAAGTATCTGAATGGAGACGGGCTCTGATACTTCACACGATGCTCCAAGGTTATCTTGGCCATGTGAAAGATTCGGCGTGTTGTTGGTATGAAGAATAATTATTTATTAACAAGGCAGCTAATTAAATTCGAACTATGATGTTATTTAAAAAGTCACTAAGCAGATTTCAAAATTAAACTCAAGTTTTGCTATTTTTTGTTCTTCTTTTCCTCAAAAAGGAAAAAAAGATATGAATGAATATATTTATGTACAATATTAATGGTAAGAGGGTAAGACCTAAGGGATTTTATTTACTGTCTCTCAGCTTCACGTTGCTTCATCCCGCACGAGGCAGGGTAGGCAGAGGGAATCCGGGAACCTAGTGTTAGGACACTCCGTTCCACTTCCGTTCCCCACTTTCCGCCGAATTTGAGGCATTGCATGTTGAGTGGCGGAACACAACGCCGCGCTTATCACCGCGCCTTATTACCAGAGCGAAGAAATGAAACATAAAATATTTAAATTGGAAATATTAAATATTCCATATCCTCGACGGGAAATTGAACCCAGAACCTGTCGGTTACAGTCACACGCTTGTGCCGGCTGCGCCACGACAGGCTTCGATTTTTTTTACTTTACGTTTTATTCGGCACATGACAGACAGAAAGAACATTGTAATCAATTGGTAAGATCCTCTGTTCCGTTCCGCGGATTTTCGGATTTAAAACATAATATATAATACAACCAACGTTCATATCAAGAAGATATAATTCCATACATACAAAAGGTAAGTAAAGCCAGGAAATCTCAATCTAGTTTAGAAATATACACAAGTCATAAACAACTTGGGGCATTGTCTTAAACAGCGTACGCGGGGACTAATAAAGGCGGTTGTATATTACGGTTGCAGGATGCAACATGTACGGTACAAATGCAAGTATTTTTTTTTTATTTCAAGTTTGCTATCGAGGCGAAGAGTGTGACTGTAACCGACAGGTTCTGGGTTCGATCCCCAGTCGAGGAAATGAAATATTTATTATTTTCAATTTAAATATTTAATGTTTCATTTCTTCGCTCTGGTAATAAGGCAAAGCGCGGCGTTGAGTTTCGCCACTCAACATGCAATGCCTCAAATTCAGCGGAAAGTGGGGAACGGAAGTGGAACGGAGTGTCTCAATACTAGATTCCCGGGTTCCCTCTGCCTACCCAGCCTCGTGCGGGATACAGCGTGAAGCTATCGAGGCTAAATGCGGTGTTGAATTCCGCGTTATTCAGGATTTAAGAATACGATGGAAAATTACATTTTTTAAGCATTTTTTAAGTTCCGCCATAAAACACGGCAATGACGGGAGTTGAAATGGCTATAGAAAGTTAATTATAGGTTCCCAGGTTCCCTTTAAAAATATTATTCTTTTGAAACGAATTGGTGACAAGTCTGGGAATTTTCCGTTCAATTTGCTGCAGTGAGATTGAGTGAAAATTCACTAAGATCACATTATAAATGACATTAAAAAAACAATGCATTATTCATAGTACTTCTTTACAGTATTGGTCAAAAAATATACGGTAAGTATTCTAAGATATCATATATATTTATTTCCTAAAACAAAAAGAATACATAACACAAAAAATAATTAATTACAATCAAAACCGCTTCCGCTTATAACATGTTACCTTATTATAAAATTCACTCTAAATTTTCTGAGGCGTTATTTATTGCTTAATCTCAACTGTGAGAATGTTTTTAAGAGTAAACTCTCTGTAATATAACTCTTTGAAGTATAATATCTGTGTAAAATGTTATTATTTTAAGATTTAGCCTGTGTAATGGCGCAGTGGCACAAGCGTATGGTCGTGGGTTCGATCCCCACTCGATGAAATGAACATATTTAACATATCGCTTTTACGTTTGCGGCTATGCATTGCCTTAAATTTGATGGAAAGTAAGAACGGAAGTGACTTCATAGGAAAGATTAGTTTAATACAGTGTTTCTAGCTTACCTCTGCCCTACAACATGTAGAATACAGAGTCTAACAAAAAAAGAGGCTGGAGAAAGGTCACGTAAAAAGCATGAGGTTGTTGACAGTGGACGAGGCGAAGGAAGTATGTCGAGATATATATATATATATATATATATATATATATATATATATATATATATATATATATATATATATATATATATATATATATATATATATATATATATATTAATTACAATAATATATATATATATATATATATATATATATATATATATATATATATATATATATATATATATATATATATATATATATATATATATATATATATATATATATATATATATATATATATATATATACATGTATTTCATCCTTTTCCTTTATATATACATGTATTTCCTCTTTATATGTAAACGGTTTTATAGAATTTCCAACTCAGAAAGTGAAGTAGATGTTTTCTTTTCAAACTACGGCGTTTAACTTCGATCGAGTGTAACGTACACTGAGTAAGTTGAATTGAAATGTTGTTTTATGTTTTACTAACTTTAGTTTTAGTTTGTTGGTTTTGTTGTATTTTATGTTATATGGATTCTATGATGCCGTATACATATATGAATATAAATATATTATATACATATATGTGTGTGTATGTATTAGCGGTTGGAAGTTCGATTTCCGCTCATTAATTGTATGATACTAAGACTTATTTAGATTTTAGAACCAAAAACATCTAAAATAGTGCGTGGAAACGATGTGTTTAAACACTGTGTTCACTCTGCCTACCTTGTTATATAGGAAATAATACACTGTAAAACTATATACTAACAAGAACAGAAAACTGATTTAAAAAAAAGTGAAACGAAAATATATTAAGGGGAATGAACTCTCAACACTAGGTTCCCAGGTTCCCTTTTACTAAAAATCTCAAAAAAAAAAATCAAAAAATTCCAACTGTACATCCCAAAAGAAATTTTAAAGTAACAAATACCCTACCATGTAAGCAGTAAGAAAAAACAAATCGTTTTAACGTTTTAAAGAAATTCATCTTTATACATCAAGATTTATGAGAACTCCGAAACTTGGCGTTGTCTGATAAAACTTTTCCCGCATGATATATTAAACTTCCGACCAAGGTTAGGTTTTAACTATTTTTTTCATTAATCATCCATTTTTCTAGTATAAGAACCGGTTTTTAAATATTATAAGTTATTATAGTTACATTAAAATAATCGAGGCCTGTCGTGGCGCAGCGGTACAAGCGTGTGGCTGTAATCGACAGGTTGTGGATTCGATCCCCAATCGAGGAAATGAAATACCTAATATTTTCAATTAAAATATTTAATATTTTTAATTTTAGCTCTGGTATAAGGCAAAACGGTTGAGTTTCACCACGCAACACGCAATGCCTCAAATTCGGTAAAAAGTAGGAAACGGAAGTTAAACAGAGTTTCTTGGAACAGAAGTTCACAAGTTCCTTCCGCCTACCCTGCCGTGTGCGGGATACAGCGTGAAGCTGAGTAAGCAAGTAAGTGTATTTTTTCTTGTTACCAGATAGAAAAAATAAAAATAAATAATAATTAATTTAATCAAGTGAGATCGAACCCACGACCTATCGCGTTTTCAGCTCACGCTCGTACGACAGGCCTCACATGTACACCAAATAACACATCAATTTACAAAAATTGGGCTATTAAATAGTATTTTTTGTATAAAAAGTACAATATAAAGTAAATTGAGAGCTGTAGCACAAAAATACAGGATTCTTAGAAGCAATCCTGCCATTAAACTTTTCCTCTGGCGTCTTCGAGTAATTTTGTTCAGTGTAGTCTTACAAAGAAAAACGTTTATACCCTGTATTCTATTACGAGGGGCGCAAGCTGTGAGTTTGAAGCGATTATGTCTAAATTATCTTAATTTTTTTTGCTCTGGTAGATAGGACACGGCGTTGAGCTCCGCCACTGTATGAGTAAATTTCAAATATTGGAGATAATACTATAAATTAAGTGAAAAAGAATCGTCTAACAAAAAATATGTAACGCTGAATGAAGTACGATCGGAAATATTTTTTTTCCATAGAAATTTCAGGAAATTTCAATTTCATCCTTTCCTTATTTTCCTAACTTATTATAAAGGCCAAGTTTGACTTTTAAGACCAATAGTCTGTATATCATCTGTGTTTGCGTTGTATCAAACTCTCTGTCTAACAGTAGTAACGGTCTTCAGTTACACAGTATCCCGCACGAGGCAGGGTAGGCAAAGGAAATCTGGGTAATTGGCAATAAGAATTTTACTGGTTTCCCAGACTCCCATTTAGTGTAAAGATAATCTGTTCACTTCCTTTCTGTAAAGAAATTAAATATTAAATATTTATTTTCCTCAAACAGAACTTGAACTCACAACCCGTCAAGTTCTAAACTCCTGCACCATAACAGACTGACGTATACATATTGCATTACGTATATAGATTAAAATTTAAAAATTTATTTCTATTGCACCTGTACCAAACAATCACGACGTCTAAAGAATAGAATATTTGTATGCGTTAATATCCTTAGATATTCCTTTGTCTACAAATAAAGCGTAGTTACTTGGGTATTTTATTATTAACCATTATAAATGTTAGTGCTTTTATAAGATCTCTAGAGATGGTAGGAATTAGTGACTGAACACTATGTTTTGTATATATTTGAGGCCTGTCGTGGCGCAGCGGCACAAGCGTGTGACTGTAACCGACAGGTTCTGGGTTCGATCCCCAGTCGAGGAAATGAAATATTTAATATTTTCAATTTAAATATTTTATGTTTCATTTCTTCGTTCAGGTAATAAGGTAAAACGCGGCGTTGAGTTCCGCCATTCAACACGCAATGTCTCAAATCCGGCGGAAAGTGGGGAACGGAAGTGGAACGGAGTATTTTAACATTAGGTTCTCGGGTTCCCTCTGCCTACCCTGCCTCGTGCGTGATACAGCGTGAAGCTAAAAAAAAAAGAACACTATGTTTCACGCTCAATCCCGTGCATACACTGGTTAGCTAGAGAGAACCTGGGAACCTAGTGTTAAGACTCCCTTTCAATTAGGATACTTTTTCTAGAATTCTCAAGACATTGTGTGTTGAGAATTCGTTTTGCCTCGTTCACAGAGTGAAGAAACAAAAAATATAAAATATTTAATTCCCTAGAGTTGGTTATCGAATTCCGGGCATAAGCGTAAGACTGTAAACACGACATGTTGTTGACTTCTTTTGCTCACCCTGGTAACGAGATAAGTCGCGGCGTTAAACTCCGCCACTCAACCGCCTCATTACTCTTAAATATAAATAAATATTTAACAACTATAAAGTCTCCATAAATATGTCCACTAATTTCGAAACTAATAAAAAAAATACTCACGTACATAAAACAAGCTGAAACGGGAAAAAGGGAAACGGAAAACTATGAAAGAATTAAGGATAAGACGTATAAGAATTTGGGGCTTAACGCAAGAATCGAAGTTTGACCCGTCGGTAATCCCTGGATCATTTATCATGTTCAACGTTTTTGTGAACGTCAAGTGTGGGTATTACGGTAATCGTTGATTACCATTATACGTGCGCGGTAATATGGGATTATGTGTAACATGAGGCCAACGGCTTCGCCCGCTTGAAATATAAATTTATATTGATATAACTGTTTGTGTAACTTGTGGCCAGCGGCTTCGTCAGCTTGAATTACAAATATTTATTGTTATAAATGGTTTTTTTTTTATTTATGAACCGATTGAAATAAATAAAGTATTAAATATTACCGTTTGCAAAAACACTTTTGAGGTCTGCTAATAAATATCTACAATAATATATTTTCTTATATATTTTCGACGTAAAGTGGGGAACATAACGATGAGTCTTGGAAAGAAGAAGGAACTTGAGGAAGAGGGAACATGGGAACCTCGTGTTTTGTGGGATATAGTGTGGTTTTTTTTAACTGTTGGCTTGGGTTAAATGGACTTATGCACTGTACCTAGTACTGTCTCACTCTCTCAGCTTCACGCTGTATCCCGCACGAGGCAGGGTAGGCAGAGGGAACCCGGGAACTTAGTGTAAAGACACTCCGTTCCACTTCTGTTCCCCACTTTCCGCCGAATTTGAGGCATTGCGTGTTGAGTGGCGGACCTCAACACCGCGCTTAGCCTTATTACCAGAGCGAATAAATGAAACATTAAATATTTAAATTGAAAATATTGAATATTTCATTTCCTCGACTGAGGATCGAACCCAGAACCTGTCACTTAGAGTCACACTCTTGTGCCACTGCGCCACGACAGGCCTCACTGTTCCTAGTAATGATATATTTATTGCGTAAGTAATAAGCATATATCTTAAACATTGTATTAGGCTTTCGATTAAAACACAAATTCAAATTGATTCATTAATTTTGGAGCTACTGTGTTATAGACAGATACCTAAAATATAAATCAATCGAGGAAATGACATATTTAATATTTTCACTTAGTCGCTTTAGAAATGAGACAAAGCGCGGCGTTGAGTTCCGAAATTTAACGGAAAGTAGGGAACAAATCGGAATGTCATAACACTAGGTTCTCGAGTTACCCAGCCACATGCGAGATACAGCGTGAAAAAAAAATGTTTTTATATACACATATTTAATTTTATACGTACATACACGTAATATACTGCTGCTACCGAAGATTTTTACGCTCAATACATCAGACGCACATCACTAGCGTACGCATAAATTACAAAGGAAAAAGACATAAAACATTAAAAAAACCATACATCAATAGTGATGTACCAGTAATGGCTTATCGATAGTCGATATCTACGTAATGTGCCCTCCACAATGGACTGTTGACATTTTTACGATCAAGATCGTATAATATGTCGGTTTTTAATGAAATTCACGACATATTCCTTGAAACATATATATTATGGATATATATATATATATATATATATATATATATATATATATAATATATATATATATATATATATATATATATATATATATATATATATATATATATATATATATATATATATATATATATATATATATATATATATATATATATATATATATATATATATATATATATGTATATATATATATATATATACCCATATGAAACTGAAAGCCCCACCTCGCCCTGTTACGAGTACCAGCGTAAAGCAATGAAAGTATTAAATATTTCCTCGATTAGGCATCGAACCTACAACCTGTCACTTACGCTCACAAATTAACTCATTTAAATTTTAATTAGAACATTCTCAAACTGAGATCAAGTCATCTACGAAACTTGCTTACGTTCAGATTTCGAGACCAACTTTATATTTAGATTATCGCTTGACGAGTTTCAACATGCTCGAGCATATCGTAGACCGTTGATTGGATAAACATATAGTAGAACATTGCCTGTCCTGGTGCATGGGTTCAAGCGTGTGATTGTAAACGACAGGTTGTGGGTTCAAATCCCACTTGAAAAAGTGAAATATTTAATATTTTCCAATTAAATATTTAATAAATTCATTTCTTCGTTCTGGAAACAAGGCTCATCACAGAATGTTACAAATTCTTCACAAAGTGGGGAACGGAGTGCCTTAACACTAGGTTCCCAATTTCCCTCTACCTACCCTGAAACGTACGGGACACAGCGTGAAGCTGAATATATAATTTATTAAAAGAACTAAACGCAAAATAAAGAAAATATTTTAAAATAAAATTTCCATACAAAATAAAATTGTATTACATCAGTACATCGCTTACTCAAATAAAGTCTAAGTAAGCCCCATAATCTAACGACTCCACCGTCTGATAGAAAAACACTGAATATTTTATATTTAGCCGTTAATTGCACTTTTTCCTTTTAACTTGGGACGGAAATATTTAGGCCAGGGGACGCCAAGGGAGGCCAGGGGAGGCTAGAAGAGGCCAGGGGAGATCAAAGTAAGATTAAATCTGAAAGCCCGCCCTGGCGTTATACTGATTTACTCAAAGGTGTCAAAAAAATGCGAATTCAAATGAAGAACGAATGGAAAAGCGTTACTTTGGCAAAGTAAATATGGCGAGTATGCTATCTTTAAAGTTTCCTAAGTGCTGTGGTCCGTCGCATAGTGTGATGGTACAAGATTCGATTACGCTAGATGGTATTTATTATATAGTGTTATTATTACAGCAGCAGGGAACGGAAGTGGAACAGAGTGTCTTAACACTAGGTTCCCGGGTTCCCTCTGCCTACCCAGCTTCGTGCGGGATACAGCGTGAAGCTAAGAAAGAAAGAAAGAAAAAAAAGTGTTATTATTATTAATTTACAGAAGTAGAACAGGGTGTCCTAATAATAAGTTATCAGATAAGTTACCAAATGTTGTATCCCGCATATGGCGTAAGGAACTTGGGAACTTAGCGTTAAGACACTCCGTTCCACTTCCGTTTCCCGCATTCCGCCGATTTTGAGACATTACGTGTTGAGTGTTGGAACTCAACGCCACGCTTTGCCTTATTACCAGAGCGAAGAAAATGAAAACATTAAATATTCAAATTGAAAATACTAAATATTTCATTTCCTCGAGTGGGGATTGAACCCACAACCTGTAGGTTACAGTCACACGCTTGTGCCGCTGCGCCACGACGGGCCTCAATTTTTTCAATCGCAAATACATAACCATATTACATCTAAAGGGCAGGAAATGAGAATGCCTCGTTCGAATTTATTCGATGGAGAATCACAAATCTTTAGGGAGGCCTTAGGATATCACTTGCGACGATACTGCTAGCTTAGGGTTAGATCAATTTATTGATGTCTAATGAAATTTTTACCGATTTGAGAAGAAGATGGTGTTGTTTTGAATTTATATGGTATTTTTTCGTTTCACGCTGTATCCCGCACATGGCAGGATAGGCTAGCGAATTGAGGAGCATAGTGTTTTTCAATTTATACCTAATTTGAGTCATTTACGTGTTAAGTGGCGGGACTCAACACTGTGCTTTACCTTTTTAACAGTGAAGATATTATAATATTAAATATTATATTTTCTCGAGCGGGAATCAAACTTACAACCTTTCCTTAACCTTTTTAGTTTTATATAGATTTCAATTTTTCTCTATTTATCCCTTTAAATGCGTGATATAGAGTGAAGCTAAAACATATTTGATAAAGAATTTATTGCATTGCGTGTTCCACTCAACACGCAATGCCTCAAAATCGGCGGAAAATGGGAAACAGAAGTAGAATGAAATGTCTACACAGAAGGTTCCCAAGTTCCCTCTGCCTATGCTGCCATGTGCCGGATATTAATATTACACCAATATTTACACGTTAAAACCCAACCCGTAATAAACACATTGGTCCAATATTAAGTATCCAAAAGTTTGTATGGCTCATACAAATAAGCATAAACTAATTTCAAACATCTAATTGAATTACAGTTTAGCTATTAAATAAAAGAATATCTTGCAATTACGATTTTTTTTTATTTTATAAGGTTTCTCATTTCAAGTGTTGAAAGCGGAACTCAACGCCGGGCTTTGTCCATTTATTAGAACACGAAATTACGTATCTAATCTGTATGGGTTGATTATATAATAATTATATATTTTTCTAGATATCTCGTGGGGCAGAGGCACAAGCGTGGCATAGTAATATTTGTTTGATTTCTTCGCTCTGACAACCAGGCAAAGTGCTGCGTTGAGTTCCACCACTTAGTACACAATGTTTCGTAATCGGTGCAAAGTGGGGAACAGAACGGTGTCTTAAAACAAGGTTCCCACGTTCCCTACTGCTACCCTGCCTACCCTGCCATATGCGGGATACAGCGTGAATCGAATAACAAAAGCTACAATTTTCATACAAAATCGTTGAATTAAGCCAGGCAAAGCCACGTACCGGTCACTACTAACAACTACTGGTCAAATACATAAACAACATCCAAAACTTTGTACGAATGATACAAATAAGCGAATCTATTGAAAACCTCCGACGACTTATATCTTAAATTATCAGGGAATTACATATGTATAATTTCCAAACTCTTTATTACATTAGCTACATATGTATGTATATATTGCGTGGAGGTCTATCAATTGCTTTTATTGCCTCGTAACGTATTTTTATACGGTTGTTGTGTGCAGTTATCAGCAACTTCGTACATTTGTAAATCAGAAATGGGTTTTTTTGGATCATTTTTACCATTTTCGGGTAAAAAATAGAGAAAATATTAGTAAATTTATGCTTCGTTATTTGCTTTTGATTGTGAGGCACTGTGAGTATGATAGGTTCTGGGTTCGATTTCTACTCGATTAAGTGTAATATTTAATATATTCATTGCTAGAGCGATCTGGGAGAGAAAGGGGAACGGAGAATGAGAACGGTGTATCAGACTCCCAGGTTCCCTCTGCCTACATTGCTATATACGGGCCATACTGTGTAAAAAAATTATATATTTCTGATATCTATTTGACGATGACGATTTCAATATATTAGAATTCCGAAGCAAAAATGAATGGAACATTTAAATCACTTTGTTATCTATTGGTATGTATGTCGGTCGATTCGCTAAAATTCTTTGTACATTTGATTTTTTTTATCAGCTTCACGCTGTATCCCGCTCATGGCAGGGTAGGCAGAGGGAACTTGGGAACCTTGTGTTAAGACACTCCGTTGCACATTCGTTCCCCACTTTCCGCCGAATAGATATTAACTATTTATTGATAGTGTCTAATGTTGATTGCAAAGATTTTTTATATTTTTTAAGGCTTTTGTGGCGCAGGGCGTGTGACTATAATGCAACAGTAGGTGGGTTCAATTCCCACTCGAGGAAACGAAATATTTAATATATATATATATATATATATATATATATATATATATATATATATATATATATATATATATATATATATATATATATATATATATATATATATTATTTTTTCGTTTTGATAACAAGGCAAAGCATTTCCAAGTGAGTGAGTGAGTAATATTATGAAATGATTATGAATAATATATATATATATATATATATATATATATATATATATATATATATATATATATATATATATATATATATATATATATATATATATATATATATATATAAATATATATATATATATATACATATATATATATATATATATATATATATATATATATATATATATATATATATATATATATATATATATATATATATATATATATATATATATATATATATATATATATATATATATATATATATATATATATATATATATTATTTTTTCGTTTTGATAACAAGGCAAAGCATTTCCAAGTGAGTGAGTGAGTAAATAAATAATTACATTGTATAAGCAGACGAAGTCGCCAACCGCTAGTTATACTATAAAAGTAAAATAACTTGGGATGCAATAAAATCGATAACGTTATAACGTCAGGTAGTGCAGTTAGCGTCGTATAAATCAGTTTCCTGTCGTCGGTAGGCGCGTCTTAATACAATTTTACAAGTGATGTTTGTTTTGAATTGGCAAGTATCGATATATTGTGGTAGTGGATGGATATCGATAGTTAGATTTTTTTTATTATTTTTAGATATTAGTTACATTTTGCTGATAAATATGTATATGTGGATGTTGAATAAATATGTACATAAACATATATTGTTTAAAATAAGTATGGAATATTGTCTTCAAAAATAATAAAAATCTTTCTAATTTCAGAAACTAATAGTTTCTGATGAAAATAATATTTTTCTATCGTATAGCCAATATATGATCTATTTTTTTGTAGCTTTCTAGTGTATCCCGTGCATAGTAGGGTCAGTGAAGGGAACCTTGTGTCAAGGCACTCGGAAGATTAGCTACCTTTCCGACTTGACTAACTTTAAATTATAACATATAATTTAAAGTTATCTTATATATATATTATGGATAAAAATTATATGTACAAAATAGATCGCTGATAAGAAATGGTGAATGAAAATGACGATTGTGCTGCTCGAAGTTAGGGAATGCGATATTTGAAGTTTTAATTTCCTAGCTCTGGTAAAGTGAAGCGCGGCGTTGAGCTCCGCCAATTAACAAGGCCTCGAGAATTCTGCAGGAATTTGGGATTCAACGGATTATCTTAACACTACGTTACAGTGGGAAGCAAAAAAATAATCTAAAAAGCGAATAGATAAAAACAGAGCAAGTTTTCTACAGGTTTTCTTCACCTAATCCAAATTATATGAGAAATTTATCAAGAAAAGTAATATATTTTTATTTTCTTATACATATATATATGTATATATATGTATATATATACAGATATTCGACTGCCATAAAATTTGAGAGCTCTTGAAAGAAAATACCATTTCCTGGGGAATTGGCTTTGCGGTGTAACACAGGCATTTGCATGCATTATTTAAATAACGTATTCTGTAAGAAGTAATGTATGTAGATGACATTGTTCAGATTATTTTTGCGTTTTAACTCAATTATAAGGTTATTCCGAAGATGGTTCGAAACAAAGTGGTTTTAGATGCTATCTTTTATTGGCTGTATTGTAGTGTGGGTTTGGAGTAACGGTCAAGTGTGAGTCGGTTGTTACTGAGGGTTCCGTTATTTTGTAGTTCAACGGGAAGTAAAAATTATACAAGTTTACAAATTTTGGACAAAATATTATATTTTATATTAAGATTAATAAAAGATAATCCTTAGTAAACTGATAACAAAGTGATCCTGTAAGGTTTCCATATTTTTATGTTTCGTGAGGAAAAATATTACATCGCTTTTTTCGCAAATACACTCTGGTGTTTCTTTCCTTACGAACTGGAGAAAGTTTTAAAGTATTGAATTACGCTTAAAGAAAAATATTATTTTAGAAAACGTATAAAACTAAAAACTAAACGTTTGAATAAGTATTTTTCTCTATAAATATCTATATATAACAATTTTGCTTATTATTATTTTAGCCTACCCCACACATAGCAGTGTAGGCAGAGAAAACTGAGAACCTATTCTGAGTTTACTTCCGTTTCCCTACTTTTCGTGTAACACATTGTGTGTTGAGATGTGAAATTCAAAAAAGAGCTATATAAATATTAAATATTTAGTTCTCTAATCAGGATCGAACCCACAACCTGTCGTTTACAGACACAAGTGTGTATGTAGATCCCGACACAAGGAAATAAAATATGTACTATTTTCAAATTAAATATTTAATGTTTTTATTTCTTCACTCTGGTAACAAGGCAAAGCGCGGCGTTGGGTTCCACCACTCAACACACAATGCCTTAATTTCTGCGGTAAGTGGGGAACTTAAGTGGAACAGAGTATCCTGACACAAGGTTCCCAAGTTCCCTCTGCCATGTGCGGGATACAGCGTGAAGCTGAGTGAGTAAAATATTTAATTCCCCTGATTTGAATTGATGGCATTCCATAAAATATTTAAGATACCATAAATAGATAACAAAATGCAATAAAAAATCGATATAATATTATGTTACATCACTAAACGTACTACATAAATCATGATACATGCCTATCTGTTGCCGGCTTAATACGGTCTGGTGGTGTGGGGCGACCCCCTTCGCTTCGCCATTTTATTTCATGGTTATTTTATTATTAATTTATGTTTTTATTGCTTCACGCTCTATCCCGCTTATAGCGGGGTAGGAAAAAAGGATGTTATAAGACATTTCGTTACCCACGCGGTACGCTGACGTTGCCGAGACATTGTGTGTTGAGCGTCAACGTTGGGATCAGCTTTGCCACTGCGCCACTAGGGCCTTATAAATATTTATTATAGCTTCACGCTGTATCCCGCACGAGGCAGGGTAGGCAGAGGGAACCCGGGAACCTAGTGTTAAGACAATCCGTATCACTTCCGTTCCCCACTTTCCACTGAATTTGAGGCATTGCGTGTTGAGTGGCGTAACTCAACGTCACGCTTTACCTTATTGCCAGTGCGAAGAAATGAATCATGAAAAATTTAAATTGAAAATATTAAATATTTCATTTCCACGACTGGGGATCGTACCCAGAACCTGTCGTTTACAGTCACACGCTTGTGCCGCTGCGCCACGACAGCTCTCAAATATAATCTCAATATTTATTAACTTTTTGAAATTTACTGAAACCACCCACAACCCACCCACCCAGTGTTGAGACTTCCTTCCTATTAAGTAAGATACCGGACATTTTTTTTGTAATGAACGGAAGCTGAAAAACAATAATCAATTGTATCACTTACAAAATATATTAAACGGATTCATTATATGCCAATAAAGATAACATTGATAGAAACAGAGTGTCCTCTATTTCATTTCTTCTTATTTCTCTCTATTTCATATCATTTTTGCAATTTATATTAGAAATAAAGAAATAAAAACATACAATACATGTAAATTACAAATAACAGTTTCATATACCAGATTTGTTTTGCATTCTAGTAGGCAGAGAGAGAGAGAGAGAGTGTATTTTTATTTATATACCGTTCTCCACTTTTTGTCCAATTTTGGAGAAAATAATTATCGAGATACAGGTGTTAACTAGCGGAACTCAACGCCGCGCTTTGTCTAAATATATCGAAGAAAAGAAAATATCATCGAACCCATAATCATTGTAATGCCTTAAAGCCATAACACGTAATATATTTAAAATTTTTAATTGGGTACAAAATCTAGTACAAAAGGCAGTTTATCTTAATAACATGGCGGCCGAGTTGTGAAACGCTATAGTATCGTATGAAAAGTAATTGCGCTTACTTTTTGAAAATAAAAAGTTGGAAAATCACATCGCGGTATAATGGTGCAGCGTCTGATCGTAAACGTAATGGTTTTAACTTCGATTCCCGTTTGTGGGAAGGATTTTCTTTTAATTATTTTAATGTTTCTCTTCTGGAGACGATGCTTTGATTTCCGCAATTTAGCAAGTAATACCTCGTAGAATGAACGGACAAAGATGACCGAAATATTTTAATCTGTTGTGCGGGAAAGAGCGTGAAGCTGAATTTTTAAAGTCTTTACAATATGTAATGTATATGCTATAGCCTTTCCGATAAATAGACATTAAAAAACAAAAATAATGTTTTTATTTCAAGCAGTAGTTCCTGATATTAATGGGTTCAATCAAATAAACAAATTTCTCAGATTTATATTATAATAAAATAATCATAAATTATTATAATGTGATGGATATAAAAAACCTTATAAATTTATATATTTTTAAGAAAATGTTTAAAACTTTGAACGTTGCAGGAATAAACCCGCGTCTCTCAGAAACTGTACATCAAATTCTCATTGTACATCAAATTTTTTATAAGCCTGTTGCTTACTTACGTCGCCAGGTCAAATCCCGTACGATAAAGTTTTGATAGGTTTTCTTAAAAAAGAGATTTTTAAAGAAAACCTATATTTTTTTTTTAAATATGATAAAAAATATATTATTTTTATTCACTTACCTGTAAGCCATTCTAATCTGTTCCCCATTTTTGTACCAAATAAGCTGAGCAGGTGGATTTCCACCTCGGCTTCTGCAGACCAGTTCCAAGCTCTGCCCACGTCTGACAGTCTCCCCTTCAGCGTAACCTTCGATGTATGGTGCTCCGGGTGGATCTGGAAGAAAACAATTATAAATCACAAAGCACGGCACGCACGGCGTTTAGCTCCACCACTTAATATATATCTCAAAACTTCAATATAATGGGGTATACCTTAACTTAAAGGCTCTAAGGTGATGTTTAGAAAATGAACGATGAAATATATTATTTCTGTTGGCAAGACAAGTTGCGGCGCTGAGTTACGTTTTTCAACATGTCTCGATCGAGCAGAATTCCGAATGATAACATAATTATTTATCTAATACTTTAGAAAATTATAATTATATATGAAACAATAAAAGTAAAGAACCAAGAAATGTATACTTCTTTAAAAAAAATATAATAAAAAATTTAAATTAGTTTCGTAATTTCTAAGAGCAATTCGCTCCGAGCAATATCATTTTTTATCAAAGAAAGTTAGGTTTTCCAAGTGAATGTAAGAAGATTGTACTGTCGTTATATCTAATGTACTGCAGTGTTGCTTCTCTTTAGTTAAAGCGATCGCAGGTTCGATAGATAAATATTTATATATTATAATTTTTCCGAATTATTGAAGATTGGTATCCCGCTCGTAGTAAGGTAGGTAGAGGGAACCTGGGAACCTAGTTTTATTAGCCCTCCTAAAATAAGATATCTCCATTCTCGAATTTACGCCAAATTTGCACTGAGCGCCGAATGGTGGAACTAAACGTTGCGCATTGCCTCGTTACCAGAGTGAGGTAATAAAATAATACCTATTAAAAACACAATTTTACCAACAACTTTTTTTTCAACTGAACGCTGTTTCCCGCGCATTGCAGGGTAAGCATAGTGACCTTGAGAACCTAGTAAGACACTCCGTTCCACTTCCGTTTTCGACTTTCCGCCGGAATTTATTCCGATTACTGATCCTATGCATTTGATCCTGCATCACGACAGACAACAATTTCAATAATATTTATATTAAAATTTATATTTATTTATATATATATTAAAGATTTCCGCTGAACTTGTGACTAAGCTTCAGTATTTAGAAACTATAAAAAGGTGACATTTTGTCACTCCGGACATGCTCCAATGATTAGGCATTCGCTACAAATATAAGCAAAAAACGCTTTGAAATACGATATACATGTCGATCTAAAGTTATAAATATGAGTATTTATGTCTCTATACTTATAATAAATCTATAACCGATCACTGTCTGTCTGTACATAGAAGACATATTGAAGGGTCCAAATAACAATTTTTAAAAATTTTGTCTATTTAGCTGTTTTGTCTATCAATAATGTTCGATGTTCATAGGTTAGTTTAGGTGTTCATTAATGACATTTGTCCGTGTATATTTTAAGGTTGAAGTGCAGCGTTGAGTTCCGCCTCTGATCACGCAATGTATTGAATTGGGGTAGAACGCTGTCCGTGTCCAGTAATATAAAAGATGCAAGGCGAAATAGAAAAGAAACGATATTTTAATTTATTCAGACCAAAAAAACGTTCTTATATAAAATAAATCAGTAAGTCAATTATTTTCATGTCTTGTTTTACTCAAAAAAATGCTACACCTATATTGATAAACTCTAAACATATTATTCTATATATCATGTAATTATTATCGCCGCGTAATTTAACCGCGCAAAAGTATAATTTTACATATTTTCGCTTATGTGTATAAAAGAGCAAAATATCATTCATAAATATTGACGTATAATATTATAATAATGTGCTAAATACAGGGTGTTCCAGAATTCCTTCAGCCAGTATAATTACAATATACACTATGTTTTCTTTTCCCCTATACTCAGGTTACGTAATGAGGGGCAACAATTTTGTCGATAGATGAGATTTTGTTTAGTATTTTTATGCATATTTTCGATTTTTGCTTTAAACATGATCTTATGGAAACAAACAATGACAATTTACAATATTTTTCCACATAAAGATAAAATAGACCTATAACAACTGGAATCCTGGAAGAAGGATTTCTGATATTGTTAAATGCATCAAAAGCTAAGCGCTCAGACAAGATTCGCTGTACAACTTCTCAAATTTGGCGAAGCTTCCGCCGAAGTCAAGGTATTGCGTGTTGAGTTGCGGAACACCACGTTATACCTTGTTACCAGAGCCAATAAATAAACATTAAATATTCAAATTGAAAATATTAAATACTTAACTTGAGGCCTGTCGTGGCGCAGCGGCACAAGCGTGTTACTGTAACCGACAGGTTCTGGGTTCGATCCCCAGTCGAGAAAATGAAATATTTAATATTTTCAATTTAAATATTTAATGTTTCATTTCTTCGCTCTGGTAATAAGGCAAAGCGCGGCGTTGAGTTCCGCCACCCAACACGCAATGCCTCAAATTCGGCGGAAATTGGGGAACGGAAGTGGAACGGAGTGTCTTAACACTAGGTTCTCGGGTTCCCTCTGCCTACCCTGCCTCGTGCGGGATGCAGCGTGAAGCTAAGAAAGAAAGAAAGAAAGAAATACTTAATTTCCTTGATTGGGAATCGAACCCACAACCCGTCGTGTTTACAGTCACATGCTTGTTCCCCCACGTTCACGCCACGACAGGCATATCGATATCGATAGTTTCATCGATATCATTAATCAAGTCACTATCAGTAATATTCCAAGAGGGCTGTGCTAAAATAAAAACATCACTCAGACACATGCGGTGTCAGGTTGCTCTATAGTGGAAAATAGCTTAATATTGAAAAGAAAGTGTTAAACGACGCGCATTAATGTATTTTTATTATTTATATCAGAGATAATGTTAACTGTACAGGTTGTGGGTTCGATCTCTACTTGAGGAAATTAAATATTATTTTCTAATTAAATATTTTATGTTTTCATTTCTTCGCTCTGGTAAGAAGGCAAATCTTGGCGTTGAGTTCTGCGAAAAGTGAAGAATGAATTGGAGTGTCTTAACATTAGGTTCCCAAGTTCCTTCTGGTCTGCCATGTGCGAGATACAGCGTGAAGCTGATTTGTGATGTTTGCGACAAAACTGATTTCATAATATTTTTTTAGATTTTTATAAGTTCAATTATGATAATCATTTTAATATTATAAAAAAATCTCGACTACAAATTGAACCCACAACCAGTGTACAACTATAGCTACACCACTGCGTCACAATAGCATAAAAATCAGGTAAAAGCACTTTAAAATAGAACCAAATTTTAGAAATACCGTTACCGTAAGTAAATACATTGTTCCGTACATAATTAATAATTCATAGAGGCCACGAATGTCGACGAGGCCCGGCTTGCCGATTCCTAAATTTGTTTGTAGAATCCACTGCGTCATGCTAGGGATGTTATTTTTATAATAATGTGGCCACGGGTAGACTGAGGGGTAGTCTACCCGTGACCACGGACTACTGTAAAGTGTTCGAAACGTCGGGTTTCCAAAAAACATGTTTAACAATCAATATACGCGATTAATCCGGTCAAAAGTGTTTCATTTAAAATGTTATTTTTAAGTAATTTTGATACTATAAAGATTGGTTATACAGGATGGTTAGAATTTCGATTATAAGATGTTGAATGTTTTTAATTGGATAATTAGTTTAAATTGCAGTTTTGGTTTTCAATATATATTTTAGCTTCACGCTGTATACAGCACAAATCAGTAGGGCGGACACGGAAACCTAGTGTTCAGACACTCCGTTCGCATTTCCATATCCAATTTCCGCCGAATTCTGAAAGTATTGCGTTTTCAGTGGCGGAACTCAACGCCGCGCTTTGCATCGTTAGCAGAGTGAGGAAATAAAAATAAAATTTATCTCAGTATATATTTATAGTATCTCTAACATGGATGGGATATTGTACGCTCAGCTCTTTTTGCTTAAATATTATTAGAGAATGACTGAAGCTTTCTTACGGTGAAAAGCATAATATATTACTTTTTATGTAATTGATGTCGTTGTGGCGCTTAGGGACGAGCGTACGACTAGAAACGATTGTAAGTTCAATTCTTCTGTAGTATAACGAAATCTTTAATTTTTTCATCTCTTTGCTGTGCCAGGCAAAGCGCGGCGTTGAGTTACGCCACTAATCACACACGGCGTTTCTTAACATTAGGTGCCCAGAGTGAAGACAAACATCTTTTTTGTATTACACATATATATAAAAAAAATCAATATCGCTAATAATGTAAATGTGACAAAATGTGCACTTTCATGATATGTCCTTACAAAAAAGCAGTTATTTATGAAAAAATATAGCTAAGATAAGTCTTATTAAGAACGACAGCTAATTATGAAGCGATAACTTATTATAAATAGAACGGATGTTAACAGTAGGTTCCTTCTCACCAATATTTTTCCATTTAAACTTTATTTTACCTATGCCCTGTATTCACGTCACTCGTGAGAGTTACCCTGGGAACCTTAGGTTAAGGCGTTTCCTTTTCATTTAAACCTACCCGTTCTTCACTTTCCACTGTATTTTTGAACCATATTGATTAGATATATAAGTATTTCACAATCCCCAGCGGGATTCGAACCTTTAATAAACCAAATAAAACCTCAAACCCTACTGATAACACAGCACAGTATGACTTGGGCACTTACAAAGATAAATTTCGGTCGCCCCCACCATACTAAAGTCAATAGTGGACAAAGTCAACATTTACGTTAGCTTTAAATGGCGTATTAATAATGCATGCGTCCGTCGCCAGCATTCTGGATTTTCCGATGCATTTCTATGGAATGAAATGTGAGTATGATTTTAGTTTTATCAGTTGGTACTGGATTCGGGTAATGCGGCTTTGAATTAAAAAGAGTTTCTCATACTAAACTTAAATTTTAAAAAGCGTATAAAAATTTTGAACGAAGCAAGCAGGATTTGAACCCGCGCCTCTGGAATACCGTTCCAGAATACCGTTTCTGGAATTGGAACGGTATTACAGAGGCGCGGGTTCAAATCCTGCTTCGTTCAAAATTTTTATACGCTTTTTAAAGTTTAAGTTTAGTATTTTCTGTCCTAAGTGTGGAATAATACTTTAAAACATAGTAAAAATAAAAAGAGTTTCTCATTTTATATTATACTAGCGGTTTGCTCGCGGCTTCGCCCGCTCGTTTTATTTACTAATCTCAATTACTTTCTTGTTCAACAATCAGTAACATTGTCACTTCAAAGTGTCAAGTCAATATATAGACAACTAAAATTTGACTTAAATGAATAAAAACTATGTAGCAATTTTGTCGAACTAAATGTTATGTTACTTGTTTCTAAGATTAGCGGTTAAAAACTGAGATAAACGTACAAAAACAAATGTAAAATAACTAATTTGGGCCTTTTACTATATATAATATTTTTTTTATCTGTATCTTTCCTGTACCTACAGTTACACATGTGTTATAATATATCTGTCTGAGTCTAGCGTATAAATATTATTATGGCAAAAATATACGTAATTCTTTTTTTACCGTAATAATATTTATACTACAAAAATCTTAGACCGAGAGGTAGGAGAAGTAGGAGTTAGGATCAATGGCCATATTTTACTGCCTTTTGTGATATTTATGGTGATTCTATAAAAATGCAATGTGATTGTTGAAATATAATCATTATAATAGCCTCATAATATTTTTTTTTTATAAATTATTATGAAAGTTAACCTTACATTTTCATTAGATGTTCAGTAGAACTTACTATGGAAAAATACGCACAATTATATGTATAATCACTATAAACATCACTGTGATTATAACTTTAATCATCATTCAATTCAATCATTCAATTTATATTATAAATTTCCTCTTTATAGACAACTAATAAAGTATTCAATATATGGGAATATTTACACGTGGACGAAATTACAACTATGATCATCGTTATAATCATCATAATCATGACATTTTATAGTTGAATCGTAACTATAATCATCACACCAAACACTATCATAATAAGACACCTAAAAATATATCACCCACTGCATTTTAACATGTGAAAATGATTTAACACCAAAAATAAGTACGTGTAAGCTGACAGGAAGAATGTGCACAATTTTTCATGAATACGTTGAACAAACGACTTGGAGTGTCGAGGATTATCTCTAGACATTCGGTTATATAATTATAGCGTGTCACAAATCACGCTGACATCTGACATTTGTATGAAATTTGCCATTCGTTCCTTATTTCCATAGTGTCCATAAATTTCTATGTAAATATATAAAGGTAAAACAATATTAAATTGCTGATAAAACACCTTGAGATCGGTCGTGGCGTAGGTTAGGGTAGTGGGTTCGATCCGCACTCGGGAAAATGAAATAGGTATTTTATATTTTTATTTTTTCGCCCTGGTGACACGACAACGCGCGGCGTTAAGTTCCGCTAATCTACACACAATGCCTAAATTAAGGTGGACAGTCAAGATTGAAACGGAGTGTCTTAACATTATGTTCACTGTTCATAACTAAATTCAGCGGTTAGTAATCAACAGAATGGATTGTCTAATACTAATTTCCCAAGTTTCCTCTGCCTACCGTAACATACTATAAATAACTAACTATATATACTAAAAAAGTTAATTTCTCCACTTTTCGCCTTTCATTACATCAATAAGCCCGACTTAAAAAGCCAAAAGCTCATATCATGAAAGCTCTAATGATAATGAATCCTGTTAACGGAAGATATAACCGGGCGTTAGATTGATGGAATCATGATCGAGAACTTAACGGTTTGGGCAACCGGCAAATTAAACTTGGCTAGACAATTTATGAGGAAATTGTGCGGGATCCAATATGAGAAATGATTTTTGGAGTAAGCCGAGTGATGTTAGATTGAAGTTCAATGATTTAGTTGGTTAGAAAAAAATATTTGTTTTAATCGACTTTTTAGAAAAAGAAGTGTATGTACTATATATGTATAGAATATGATTTCAACACATTTGCACAAATTATTTTCAATCTGGTGAAAAGACGCGATGCAGCGTTGAACGCCGCCACAAACCACCTTCGTGATTAGGGAATGGTTCTTATGTTCCCCCTGATTGAGATTAAAGAAAGGTATAAGAAGATATCAAGAAAAAAATGATACCTTGCCTTGTTTTCAACTTAACGTCGTTTTCTTTTTTATCAGTAATTAGTGATTTTATCGTGAATTATCGTAATATTATTCACAAACAAATTATTTGATTTGTATGTGAAAAAGACTATGAAGAACTTATTATTTATGAATATCTTTTTATATATATAAAATTCTCTCTCTCTTAGCTTCACGCTGTACCCCGCATATGACAGGGTTTACAGAGGGAACTTGGAAACCTAGTGTTAAGACACTCCGTTTCATTTCTGGTTCTCACTTTATACCAAATTTGAGGCATTGCGTGTCGAGTGGCGGAACTCAACGCCGCTCAGTACCTTGCAACCAAAGTGAATAAGTGAAATATAAAATTAGAAAATATTAAATATTTCATTCTTCGAGTGGCAATCGAATCTAAAACCTGTCGTTTACAGTCAAACGTTTTATGCCGGTGCTCCACTACAGGTGTCATATATAGAACTATATAATATATTTCAAGTCCTTCTATTCTTTGTATGCTAGTATATCTTAGAACAAACAAAAACAATAACTAACAAAAACAAACATACAAAAACAATTAATTCCTAGTTTCTTGTAAACAATGATTCATCCATGTTTAAGTTAAAACAAAGTTTGTTCAACTTGTTTACATTTTACATTCGCTTCGCTTCGCTTTTGTGACGAAATTAAATTGTTAACCGTTTGAGATAACAGCACCTAGAGTATTTTAGGAATTTCTTTAAAGTTCCTACGAAGAATGCTTTAAGCTCTCTCTTGGCGTTATAGTGAAAGAGCTTTCAGTCTTTTATAATATAATGAACTTTATAACTAAGTATAATAATAAGTATATTTTTTGCTTAATTTTTATAACTATTATTGTTTTTTAATTTTTAATCCTTAACGCAAAGTGGTGTTATAAGTTTGACATGTCTGGTTCCTGCATAAGCTTCTCATTGTTGCAGTTGTTTATATATATATATATATATATATATATATATATATATATATATATATATATATATATATATATATATATATATATATATATATATATATATATATATATATATATATATATATATATATATATATATATATATATATATATATATATTTACATCTTCAGGCATACATCAGGGTAGGTAGAGGAAACGTGGGAACCTAGTCTAATGTTTCCAGTTCCGTTCCATTCCCCACTTTCTACCGGATTTACGTATCAAGCTTTGCATTGTGCTTTGCTTTTTTTTAGCATTGTGATATTTTAATGCCTATCAAAAAATTCCTTAATTACGCACATGATTAATTAAAAAAAAAGATATTGTACATTTACTAAGCTTTACCTCTAAAAAGATTAAGTAAAAACGAGGAAATAATTAATTTACCATGTCCTGGTTGCTAGAATCGAACCGACACCCTCAAGTTTACAACCGCACTTATTCCACCCACAATCTATTTAATTTTCATACAAATACATACATACATTATCCCGTACAATAAAACCGTCTAACAATGATCGTTCCGCCAAGATGTATTGGTATCGATATTCTTTGGACCCTATTGAATGAATATCGTAAAAAGAAAACTGAAAGTGTTCTAAAAAGACTTTCGCTTGATCAAGCTTTTTAGTTATATTGAGTTTTGTGCTTTCAGTTGATTTTTTCTTATAATGTTTTTTTTTTAAGTTTACGCTGTATCCCACACGTGGTAGGGACAGAGGGAACTTGGGAACATAGTGTTAAGATGCACAGTTCCGTTCTCCACTTTCCACTGAATATGAGGCGTGATAAATGGGTGAAATCAACACCGCGCTTTGCCTTGTTACCAGAGCGAAGAAATTAAATTATTAAATATTTCATTTCCTCAAGTTGGAATCGAACCTGTTGCAGCATTAATATACCGGAGGCTAGTGCTCAGCGTCACAATAGACTCACTCACTCACTCAGCTTCACGCTGTATCCCGCACGAGGCAGGGTAGGCAGAGGGAACCCGGGAACCTAGTGTTAAGACACTCCGTTCCACTTCAGTTCCCCACTTCACAATAGACATTAAAATATATACGAATTTTCTTACATAAAAGGAAGAAGATCTAATAAAAAAATATATAAATTGAATAAAATATACTGTCAAATAAAAAAAATAACAGTATGGCAAAATTATATTATATTACATATGACAAAAATATAGTTTGACATGGGTGTATGTAGTACCATGTTTCTATATATATAGTACTTTGCGTGTGGTAACCGCTGCTTGCGAGTATAAGTTTAAAATTGTCTACAATGTGGGAGAGCTTTAATAATGAAGATGCTAAAATTATATGAAAATATTTTTTACTAAGCTTTCACGCACTATCCCGAAAATAGCGGGATAGACCTAGGATCTGTTAAGATACTCTGTTTCCCACATACTAGTTTGTGTCTTGCATTACGGCGCTAAACGCCGCGGTCTGTCTCTTTTCTAGGAAGATAGTTTAAAATAAAGTTTTTCTACACATTGGCGATAAAAACAAGAACGGTTACGTTAGCTTTTCTTTCTTTTGATTCGGCATATCTATGTATGAAACACAAGCGACCTAAACGCGGCTTCGCCTGCTGGAACATATGTTATTATTTGCAACGTGCCGGCGGCTTCGCCCGCTTGAATTACATAATTTTTTTTATTGACTAATCGCAATTATCTTCCTGTTCTAATAAAAATAACATTTCTGAGACAAAATCCACATGTGTACATTGACATCTAAATTTCCTGATAAAGTAAAAAAAAAAAATCATAGTAACTTTATCGAACTGAATATTTTAAAATTAACGCATTTTTTTGATAAATCAATCAATTAAGCGCTTTGCCTTGTTACCAGAGCGAAGCGAAATAAAAACATTAAAAAGTTTATGTGAAATTTTAAATATTTAATTACCTCGAGTGAGGATCGTACCCATAACCTATCAGTTTACAGTCACACGCTTGTGCCGCTGTGCCACAACTGGTCTCAAACATTTAAATAATAATACCAATATTACTGATACTATTACTCTGTCGTGGCGCAGCGGCACAAGATTGTGACTGTAACCGACAGGTTCTGGGTTCGATCCCCAGACGAGGAAATGAAATATTTAATATTTTCAATTTAAATATTTAATGTTTCATTTCTTCGCTCTGGTAATAAGGCAAAGCGCGGCGTTCAGTGCCGCCATTCAACATGCAATGCCTCAAATTCGGCGGAAAGTGGGGAACGGAAGTGGAACGGAGTGTCTTAACACTAGGTTCCCAATTTCCCTCTGCCTACCCTGCCATGTGCGGGATTCAGCGTGAAGCTAAAAAAAAAACCAATATTACTTACATAATACACTGAGCTGTACTGTACTTCGCATAGGCAGGTCTCGTTGCAATGCCTCATGACGCGCTTCACACGTGAAATCCGCGTAATCGTCATCGGCCGCTGCTTTAAAATGTACCCTGTTCATAGAAAAAGTATAAAATTAGTAAGAGTTTGTTTGATCGCTTTCATCTCAGGAACAATACAATTTTTTCTTTCATCTATATCGTAGTGAAAAGTTAAGGGAGACTTGGTAACTTTAAGTGTCAAGACACTCTGTTCCTATTAAGACTCTTCTGTTTTTTTTTTTATTTTCAGTATTTTTTTTGTGGTATTGTGTGTAGAGTTTTGGAATTCAACGCCGCGTTTTGTTTTGTTAATTGAGTGAGGGAATGTCAGTATTAAATATTTTGTTCCCCTGAGTTTGAACTTTAAGATCAACTTAAGGCGACATTTTAAAGTGTTTAGTATTGAAATAATTATTTTTTGTAAATATTAAATTGTTTTATACTGTTTGAGCTTTACAGAGTATCCCGTAATTGAGCGTGGAACTTAGTGTCAAAACACTCCATTCCCTAAATTACGCCCAACACTTGACATTGCAGTTAAGTGGCGGAAGTCAACTCCGCGTCTACAAACACGTTTAAGAAATGACAAAAAGCTGTCATATAACTAAATAAATATCAGTATATTTATATAAAAGCTTCGCTGAACTTTATCCCGTGTCATATATATTTTTGGCTGATGTATTTTTGATGGTAGCGACTCTGTCTGATAAAATCTAGTTTTGGTAAAGACGAAAATCTAATATTTACTGAAACGCGGAACGCGAGAGTGGTGGTATTTTTGTATGTTTGTATGTATGTATGTGTGTTTGTATATATATATATATATATATATATATATATATATATATATATATATATATATATATATATATATATATATATATATATATATATATATATATATATATATATATATATATATATATATATATATATATATATATATATATATATATATATATATATATGTATATAAAATTTTACATTGGTTTTATTATTATATATATATTACCATAATGACATAAATAAACTGATTGCGTAATTCAACGCCGCACTTTCCCCTATCAAAGTATATACTTTCAAATATTCATTAAGAGATCCTCTTATGAAAACAACATGTAACTTGGCACTGGCAACTGTATAACCAAGCAAGATTTAATACATAAATGCATATTCTAAGTTATCATGTTTTATGCAGAATATGCAAATATAGAATACTTCAGGTGTTTTAAAGGTGGTCTAAAAAAATATTTTTAGTTTCACGCTATATTTCGCATATGGTAGGGAACCTGGGAACCTTGGAACATTGTTAAGACACTGTTATTACGTTATTGTTTAATTTTGACTTATTTTGAATCATTGTGTGTTAAATGGCGGGACTTAACGCCGCGTTCCAAACATATTTTTTTTGTGTATTATATTTAAATGTATGCTATTTTTAGTATTAATTGTTCAAATCTGCATTTCGAGAAATTTCACTTTGCCTTAAGTAATAAAACTAAGTGCAGCGTTTAGTTACGCCATTCAATTCATAGTAATTATATAATAGTAGAGAATGATGAGTCCCTCGTCCTAGCATAATCACACCATTTAAATAATAAAAAAAACCTTGTTATTTCCAGGGAAGTAAATCAACTAGTGTTAAGGCAATGTTTATAACATATAAAATTAATTTAAAAAAAAAATTAAAAAGCGTATAAATTTTTTTTGAACGAAGCAGGATTTGAACCCGCGCCTCTGGAATACCGTTCCAGAGGCGAAACGAACGAATGGCTTAGTTGGTCAGAGCGCTGGAACGGTATTCCAGAGGCGCGGGTTCAAATCCTGCTTCGTTCAAAATTTTTATACGCTTTTTAAAAATTTTAAAATTTAAGTTTAGTATTTTCTGTCCTAAGTGTGGAATAACACTTTAAAACATAGTAAAAATATATAAAATATATATGTATATCCGTTTAACGCTCAGTTACAACTTTGCAAAGCAATTTACGTTTTGTCTGTTTGTACGTACGTTTGTTGTGCGTTAACGTTTAAACTTTATTCATATTTTAATTTCGAACTTTGTTCCCTCTTGTTCATGACAGCTATTTCAATTTATAATTTTGATGAGATTTCCGTAACTTGTGCTGTGGGAGATGAATGGGATGTGACTGGAATGAGCGTGGTAACGGCTTCAAATTGGATTTCAAATTTTAGTTTTAAGTTATTTAGTTGTTATTATCTTTGGGAAGCGAATTTATAAAAGTCCTACAGAAACGCTAATAATAAGAATTGGGCATTTCGACATGGCGTGATGAGATAAAGCGCGGGTTTAAACTCCGTTACGTAAATGGTTGTATATTACCTAGATATGTATTTTCTGTTCTAAGTTTGTAATGACGGAAGCAGGGAACTTGGTAACCTAGTGTTAAGACACTCCGTTCCGTTACTCACTTTACGCCGAATTTAAGGCATTGCGTGTTGAGTGGCGGAATTCAACGCCGCGCTTTGCCTTATTACCAGACCGAAGAAATGAGTATATTAAATATTTAAATTGAAAATATTAAATATTTCCTAGAGTGGGGATCGAACCCACAACCTATCATTGGCACCTGTGTCACGATAAACTTTGACTAGGCACTTTAAAAATATTAACAATAGTTAAATCAAACGGGAATCGATCCTACTACCATCGTATATACAATACAACTGGCTTCTCTACATATCTACGATCTACTCCCACCACTGGGCTTCGACCGTTACGTCCTCATATTTAACACATTATATAAAAGCATATTTTATTCTCAATATGATAGACCCTTATCAAAAGTGACACAGATTGTCTTACAACTTAGTTTAGATGTGATTTTATCACTATATGTTATGTATGGAACGTTTTCCCTTGGCCATTAAAAAAATAGATGATTGATAGGCAGAAGGAACTTGGGAACATAGTGTTCCTAACACAACTCTGTTCCTAATAAGACTCTTTTGTTTACCAATTTCCGCCGAATTTGAGGTATTGGATGGTACTGGTGAAATTCATTAACGGCTTGCTACTAGAGTGTAGAAGTGAAAATACTTCTGTTATTATACTAATAGTTTTTTAAAAAGTAAGAAAATGCCATTTTTATATCCTAAGTTTGAAAAGTAACTTATTTATTTTTAAATGTATGGAATTGTTTTAAGAATAAAAATAACATGTATGTATGTATAAACGTACCTCGATATAGTAGTGTATCTTATTGATTTAGGGTTCCCAGTTGGTCCTTCAATTTCTTTGATTTCTTCACTGGATACTGTAACAAAAATTAATTAGCTGATTTTTTTTTTATAAAGTGACACAGTCGCATAAGCTTGTGACTGTAAAGGAGACAGGTTGTGGGTTCGATATCCACTCGAGGAAATGAAATATCTAATATTTCCATTTCTTCGCTCTGGTAACAAAACAAGGCGCAGCGTTAAGTTCCGCCACTCATCATGCTATGTCTTATATATTAGCCAGAAAACAAGGGAACGGACGTTTGTTTGTCTTAGCGTCAACTCCACGCGCCACCCAACACGCAATATTTCAAACAACGGACTCTGCCTACCAAGTTATGCGGGAAAACGCGTGAAGCTATACAAAATACCAGTACATGAACGAATATGAACCCGCGATATAATTAAAGCAACGCCAGACTTAAGTGTGTAGTTTATTTCTTAAATTTGCATAGCGAAACTATTAACTGGTCTCAGTTAAAACTACTGGTAGAATAAACGTGAAGCATAGAGCGAACAAAGTTTAGATATGGATAAAAAAAAAAATATAAGTTTTTTAAAGAATTGTATAGAACACGACTCGCGGCTTCGTCCGCTCGTGGTTATATTATAGCCAGAATACAAATTTGTATATATTGTAAGTTATATATTATTCTGATATTAGCTATATAATTGTAGTTCCCATCAAAATCAGTACAGTAGTTATACATTAATATGAAAATCTTGGAATATGTATCCCGCACATAGCAGGGTTGGCAAAGGGAGCCAAAGGGAACCTGGTAACCTAATGTTTCGACACTCCTTTCCGTTCTTTATTTTCAGCCAAAATTTAGGCATTCCCTGATTCGAATGCGAATGTTGAAAGAACATCCTCACAAACTTTTATATTATTAATTTAAACTATTTAACTTAGTTAATTAAGAATAGTGTGCCTTTAATTTTACATAAAAGTAAAAAAAATATATTTATTGCATAAAAGCTCTTCCATATTGTATAAAAGGAATTGCATTCTGTAAAGTATTTAATTTGGCTACAAGTTATAATTTTAAATGGCAAATCATAATTATGAATTTAATTACAACTTCATTTAACTATGTAACGAAAGAGTCGTCATTAAAATAATTAAAAACCATCATTTGGACAAAAAGTAAGTAGTTTTACAAAATTAAATAACACATATTTATAAAAGAATATATAATATCTTAACAGAATTCTTGTAAATTACATAGAAAATAACATTAGGGTTGTTTTTAAAATGAAACTCAGTACATTTATAATATTTAAAACCCTTGAAATACAAAGCTGCAAATTAATATTCAAACTTGTAATAACATGACAATAGAAAGTTAGTCGTGCATTGACCGCGTCTAGCTTAGGCTATCTCGCTATATGGCAACCGCAATAATTACAGCGTGAATATGTTTATTTAGTATGTAGATATAATATTGTTTAATGATATGTATATTTATATAAAGAGCTCTGTATGTATATAATCTACATTATATTTTATAGACTTTTATCATAAGAGTAAACTTTTTGTCTTTTTTAGCTCCACGCTGTGGTAATAATTATTTATATTTCCCCGTTTTGGTGGATATCGGTTCCCTCTGTTTACACGTTAGAGAAAAAAAAAACTATAAATTGCATTTTTCAAATGTTTATGTTAAGTTTTATTATATAATGGCTAAATAAACGTGAAGTTAACTATATAAATATTCAGCTGTAACTTTGACTGTTGTGACGCCTGAACTGAGGCCTGTCGTGGCGCAAGTACACAAGCGTGTGACTGTAAACGACAGGTGTCAAAGAATGAAATATTTAAAATCTTCAAATGAAATAATAAATATTTTAATTTTTTCTGCTCTGGTAACAAGGCAAAGCACGGCATAGGTTCCTGCCAATAAGCACGCAATACCTAAAGTATTAGCTAACTAGTCATTAAAATTATGTTCCCAAGTTTCCTACCTGTCTACCCTACCAAACGCAGAATTTAACTTGAAGCTGAGAGAAAAAGACACTTTAACTGTCAGTTAATTTATAACTTGCCATGTCTACACATTGTTGACTCTGCAAAACCTCTAGAGATGTACTGTTTAATTTCAGCAATTTAGGCAGAACACACCCTCAGTGAAAATACTTTGTCTCGAGACGAGTGTAAAACAATGTTTATTTATATTATAATGTACACTAAGCCAGTTAAATAATGTGTTGGAATTATTTTAGAGTGTATGTTGATTGTGGGTTGGTAGCTATTTGTATGTAGAGTTCTGGGCGATTAATAAATTGGAAGAAATTTTGGTAATTTTTATTTTAATTTGGCTGGTTATATAAAGGGTAGTTGGAAACGTTGTTAAATAACAGGTGGTCACTTTTCGTTTTATTATTTGGGTATTGTGGGTGGTGCGGCGGAACTCAACGCCAATGCTAAATTTAATATAATTTAAATAGAAGATGACTGTAACTGAAAGCATTTATTTTATTATTTTTATTGAATATTACAATGTTTCACTCTTTACTTCTTTTTAAATGTTACCAGAGTGAAAAATTGAAAACAAATAAAGCAAACACAAGCCTTATTATTACGTAACCTAACAGCGCCGTTAAGTTACGTAATATGTTATCATTTGGCAATACAAAAACACAAAAACGTGTGCCCCATCAATATAAGCTCCTAGAATATTATATAAACAAAGATCGTTTGATAATAGAATATTGTATAACACAATATTGCTAACTCTATTTAGAGATTAGTACGTCAACACTCTAACGTTCAGTTTAATACAAGGAATTTCTGTACAAGAGTGCCTTAAACATATATTATGGATGCTGAAGTTAAATCAGAAACATAAATTGTTAATTTATTTTACGGTGAAATAGTGTTTCAAGCGAAAGCGAAGTTAGTTTTGGGTTCACTCACTCACTCAGCTTCACGCTGTATCCCGCAGGGTAGGCAGAGGGAACTTGGGAACTTAGTGTTAAGATACTCCGTTTCACTTCCGTTCCTCACTTTCCGCCCAATTTGAGGCATTGCGTGTTGAGTGGCGGAACTCAACGCCGCGTTTTGCCTTGTACCAGAGCGAAGAAATGAAAACATTAAAACTGGTAATACAAAACGCGGCGTTTAGTTCCGTCATTCATCTTTTAAGGTCTTGAAAGAGGGCAAAAGTTAATTTTTTTTTCTCTTTTTATATATATTCTCGCTCACTTAGCAATAAGGCCGCCTATATTTTCTTTGGTGTACAATAAAAAGTATTTCATTCATTTTTATTCTCGCTGTATCCCGCATACGGCAGGATAGGCAGAAGAAACTTGGAAATCAAGTGTTAAGATACTCATAATAAGGCAAAGCGCTGCGTATAGCTAAGCCACTCAACACGCATCGCTTTAAATTCGGCTATAAATTACGATCAGAATGGAGTGCCTTAACACTAAGATCTCAAGTTCCCTCTGAAGCAGCTAAAAAAATTATATACAAACGAAATACTCCCAGTAAAATTCAAACAAAAGCAGATTTATATCGATTTTTAGTGAAGCAAAGAACGGCTCTTTGCAAAACTTTAATTAGTTATAAAGTCTTTGGCAATCGGAGGAACTAATTAAACGATATCAGCTCCCAAACATTTGTGGAGCGCCAATCTCTCTCAACATTGACGCCTTGAGAACGATTGGATTGATTTTTTTAATATTTTTTATGGAATTTTATATAGAAATGAGAGTAATTCAGGCTTTTTTTGTACTTGGATAAATTTGGGCTCAATTTTATCATTTTTTTTAGCTTCACGCTGTATCTCGCACGAGGCAAGGTAAGCAAAGGGAACCCGGGAACCTAGTGTAAAGTAGCTCCGTTCCACTACCGTTCCCCACTTGCCGCCGAATTTTAGGTATTGCGTGTTGAGTGGCGGAACTCAACAACTTTTGCCTTATTACCAGAGCGAAGAAATTAATGAACATTAAATATTTAAATTGAAAATATTAAATATTTCATTTCCTCGAGTGGGGATCGATCCCAGAACCTGTCGGTTACAGTCACACGCTTGTGCCGCTGCGCCACGACAGACCTCAATTTTTTTCTTAGATTATGAATTATTTGTCTTATTCTAGTAACTGGATAAAACGATTTTGGATGAAAGGAATATCTTTATATAAAGCTTCCTTTGCTCACCTAGGTGATTAAATTTTTTCTAGAGGCCTGTAATGGCGTATGGCTATTGTAACCATGGTTCATCCCAAAACGCAATACTTCTAGAATTCAGTGGAAAATGGAATGTAAAATTATGTTAATTGAAACGAAGTGTTAAGTAAGCACTATGTTCCTGGCATAAGCGTAGTGGTAAGCACTATGTTCCTGGGGTCCCCCTGCGTACCCCATGTGATAAGTTGGAAGACAAGCAAATATTTATAATTTTGTTAAGCAAGTACATATATATTTTGATTTTTGAAGTGAAAACTTCTTTAGGCGCGTTGAGCGTTTTGGTAGAGGGTAAAATCCTTGGTTCGCGTCACCGACATGCTAATTATAATAGTATATCTATCGCTATGGAGACCCAGACTAGCGCACGCGCAGTAGCCTGTGTACACGTATACACTAATACATCGACTATTTCTGACTGTATTATGTGCGCGTTGGACGCTTTTTGGATAAGTATAATTTTGTGAGTCACGACACCAATACGTTATAGTAGCAGTACCTATTGCATCTTTTTTAGAATACAATGAAATGATTGAACGAACAGATAATCTAAGTATTGTCGAAATTAATGATGACAATGATGTAAATAATAAAATAATGTTCAAAGTTGAATTCATTGAAATTCGTGTAAATATAAATACTATGTATAATTAAGATAATTGTATATTAATTATTTTTTCAACCGCTTTGTATTTATATTTTGTTCATGATTTGTTTAACCCATCATATGTAACTAATAAATAAAACATAAAAAAAATCATATAATTTTTGCATATAGTTTTAATTACTCTCAACTTAATAGTTCCGTTTTCACTTCTATCGGCAGTCCCACGACTGCTATTACTTTTTTTTTTATAATAAAAGAAAGTCCTTCACGACAATTTTAGATATTTCGAACGTCACAAAATCGTTACTTTTATTAAGGAAAAATGATTTCGAAAATATATTTACTTCGAATAGACATATCTACTTGTTAGTATCAAGCACTGGAAAATCCCTGTTGATAAATTGCTTGAGAGCGGTACGTATCATTAATTTTTATATTACTATAAATCATATTTATTTGTGAAAATTCTTTTATTTTGCTACTTCCATATGTTTCCGTCTATAATTTCAACATAAAAGGAGCTATTTTATAAGTTTTTACCGGTATGTATGTTTGTGTGTTTGTCTGTGACAGCGTAGTCCCTGATGAATTATATTTTTCATTGCTTATAGTTTTTAAATTGCTAATTGAAAATTTGCAATTTAATAACTACAAGAATTTTGCCAAGATAAGAAAGTATTTCTTTGTTTTCTTATTTAATATTATATTTTTCATTTTAATTTGCGTAAGAAGCTTAAGTGTACCGCATATACCGGAAACGGAAGCTGCAACTTCTGGTGTATTTTTGAGGCTTTTTTGATTTTTGAGCAATAAATGGATACAATTAATCCCCAGTAACGAATTGAACCCACTATAATTACTACCTACCTAACTAACTACTAGTTTGCATAAATAAATAATAAATCACTACGTTACTACGGCCTCATATACACAAATTCTAATATTATTATACAATCAACCAAAAATATGTTACAAAACGAAAAAATACAAAGAAACGATACAATAATTATAGCTCATTAAAAGTAACGGTTCCTTAAGCCACAAGGGCTCTCACATAGAACGGTACCAAAGCACCCTTGGAAATTCCAAATTATTTCGACTGTACCTGTTATACTGCTATAATGATAATTTAGTGGAAGAAAATTATGTTTCATTCAACTTTTTTTTTTGGGAAATTTCATGGGAAATTAATGTTATAGATTTGAAAATCATGGTTTTTGTTTTGTAATATATTCATTATTGATTGTGTTGAAGGTTGGTTGTGTGTTCAATATCTTTGTCCGGACATGGCGGGGTAGACAAAGGAACTTGGGAACCTAGTGTTAAGACACTCTGTTCCACTTCCGTTCCACACTTTCCGCCTAATTTGAGGCGTTGCGTGTTGAGTCACGGATATCAAAGCTGCGTTTGTACCGTGTTACCGGAGCGAGAAATGAAAACATAAAATATTCAAATTGGGAATATTAAATATTTCATTTCCTCGACTGAGGATCGAACCACAAATTGTCGTTTAGAGACACAAGCTTGTGCCGCTGCGCCACGACGGGACTCAGGTACGTTTCCCATTCTAAAAAAATAAATATTGGTATTATTCCTCGCTGTGTAAAACGAAGTAGAGCATTGTGTTTAATTAACAACACGTAAAATTTGGCAGAATGTGGGGAATGTGGTCACTTATCAATAGGTTCCTTACTTCCCCCTGTCTACACTGCCAAGTGTCTGTATCCTAAGAATTTCAAATGTTATTCATTCAATTTGTGTGTCAATGGCAGTACTTAACGCCGCGTTTTGTCAAACTATATAGAATATAGTAACTAATTTCTTCCCCTAAGAGGGGATTGAACTCAAAACTATCACAGTACTACTGAACCACGACGGATATATAAATTAAAATGTAATTTTTCAGTCGCGGCCCTCCGACCAATATATTAAAGCTTTCATAATAATTTTTATATGAAGCCTAATCTGACGGGGTGTCATTATAAATTACCTATAATCTTATACAGATATGTGCTATTACATAAAACGAGGCCTGTCGTGGCGCAGCGGCACAAGAGTGTGTCTGTAACCGACAGGTTCTGGGTTCGATTCCCAGTCGAGGAAATGAAATATTTAATATTTTCAATTTAAATAATAATTAATGTTGCGGCGTTGAGTTCCGCCACTCAACACGCAGTGCCTCAAATTCGGCGGAAAGTGGGGAACAGAAGTGGAACGGAGTGTCTTTACACTAGGTTCCCGGGTTCCCTCTGCCTACCCTGCCTCGTGCGGGATACAGCGTGAAGCTGAGTATGAGTATGAGTACCTAAAACGTTAAAATTCATATAAAAAAATTAAACCATACGATATTTTCTTTTTCACCAAGTACATGGTGGTTGTGGATTCGAATCCCAATTAGGGTTATTTTTTTTATTTTTTATGAAAACGAACAGTTAATTTAAAATAAAGTAATAATACACTAAAATTATTCCAAAAAAATGAATATTTTTTTCTTTTTTCGCTGTTTTATATATGAAGGGGGTATATTAAAGGGACCTTGTAGTCAAATATTCCGCTAAACTTTCCATCTAGTTGAATTTTGTGTATTGGAACTTAACGCCGTATTTTTTTCTTACAAAAGCAAAAAAAGAACAAGTAATTCATTTCCCGCACGAACATCATATGAAAGCCTCATACTCAGCTTCACGCTGTATCCCGCACATGGCAGGGTAGCAGAGGAAACTTAGAATCTAGTGTAAGGTCACTTCATTTCGTTCCTCACGTTTCGCTGAATTTCAGGCGTTGCGTGTTAAGTAGCGGAGGTTAACGCCGCTTTGCCTTGTTATTATATCAAGAATGACATCGAGAGAAATTAAAATGTTCAATATTACAATTGAAAATATTAAGTATTTAACTTTCTCATGTAAGGATCAAACGCACATACTGTCGCGTTTACAGTCACAAGCTCGATTTTTAAATATAAATAAAACGTAAACAAAAATCTTATACAACATTGTCATATGCCACAATCAAGAATCGAATCTGCTACTTTAAAACCATATTTAGTCAAAACAAAGCACACCACATCAAAAAATCATTAACAGCGACCAAAAGTTCATTCCGCGCGCACCCATCCAATTATCGACCTCAACGAACGTCACTTAACGTGCGATGTGTCGCCACAGACAGGGCTAATTACAACGAGTGTTCATAAAACCGTGTCAGTCATACAGTCAGGCGTGTCAGTGTCAGTGTAAATGTCAGTGTCAGTGTCAGCGGTGGTGTCAGTCATAATCTTTTTGGTTATTGCCACTGGTTAAGAGGTGAATATATTAAAACAGAGGCCTAACGTGTACGACAGGTTGTAGATTCGATCTCCACTCGAGGAAATGAAAAATTAAATATATTCAAATGAAATATTAACATTAAGTTACAAGGCAAAGCGTGGCGTAGAGTTCCGCCACTGGACACGCAATGTCTCTAATTCGGCTAAAGTGGGGAACGGAGTGTCTTAACACTAGGTTCTAAGTTTCCTCAGCCTAATCTACCATGTGCGGGATATAGCGTAAAGTTGAAAAAAATATTATGTAATTTACGATTTTTCTTTATAGAATTGTAATAGACGGCACAGTGGTTGCTAGTTCAATTTCGATTCCGAAGAATGAATTATTTTCTATCCTCAAAGTCAATGATGGTAAGTTTCATTATTCAACTCAGAGTATTTCAGTATTTTCGATAATTAGGTTCCCAGGTTCCCACTGGCTATATATTTACATTCAGGTTGAAGTTGGTATTTTTATGTTACGATGTTTCACTTGAACGGAAACTTCTATATTTTTTTTCCTTCTATAATTTCAATTTTATTTTCCACCTATTCTAAAATGCAAGCTAGTGTACACGTGACTAATTCTGGGTTCGATTCTCAATTGAAACTATTATATATTTGATATATTCGTTTCCTCGCTGTATTACTAGACACACCGCAAACTTCCGCCTCTCGGCACGTAATATCACAAGAAAGCAGCGAGAAGTGGAAAACTAAGTATCTTAAATACTAGGTGCCTAGGTTCCCTGGTTCCCTCCGCCTACATACTCACAAAAAATTTAGTGGCAAAACATATTTATAATCTATCAAATTGCTAACAAACCATAAAAGGGTTAATAGAAAACTGCCACTCTATCAAACCAAAATTGCGTATCGCAGTATTACATGTCGATATTAGTTATATGCGTCAATAAATATTGTGGCCTGTTGTGGCGCAGCGGCACAACAATGCGATAGTAACGCCACTGGTTGTCGGTTCGATCTCCACTCGAGGAAATGAAATATTTAATATTTACAATTGAAATATTTAATATTTCAATTTTTTCCGTATAGGTAACAAGGCAAAACGCGGCGTTGAGTTCCGCTACTCTTTTCGATCTTAATTAGTAAAATAAGTAATGCCGCAACGTCTGTGGAGAGTGGGGAACGGGACGGAGTGTCTTAACATTAGGTTCCCAGGTCACCCAGACCTTGCTATGAGTGAAAAGAATATTGTGAATACGCTTTCACTTTACATTTTACATATATCTTAAACTTTTGGTTGGATATTGCGTATTGAGCGGCGGAGTTAAACGCCAATTGTTCCAAAAACTAGAAAATGAAAAAAAAAGCGATCCCTAAAATGGAATCAAATGCACGACCGCTACGTTAACAATCTAACGCTTGTCCACTGTGCCACGATGGAACCATAAGATAATATTTATATATTAAAACAGCTCTTCAAGCCGGAAGTACAATTTTATTGCATATTCAAATATTTATATGTAATTTCCTTTCTGAGCGAAACATCGATTTTGTAATACGCTAGTGAATTTTATATTTGTCAATCACGCCTGGTTGTTATTTTGATGATTACACTCTTTTTTTCCGCCTTCACGCTGTATCACGCACGTGGCAGGGTTGGCGGAAGGAACTTGGGAACCTAGCGTTAAGTCAGTCAGTCAGCGGCGGATCTCAACGTCGCTTTTCCTTCTTACTACAATTATAAAATGAAAGTATGAAATATTTCATTTCCTTGACTGCGTATCGAACTTACAACTTACTTGAGCTTTTGCACCACGACGAGCTTTAAAATATATAAAATATTTTAAACTAATCATACTTTTCAAAAGAACCGTGCAATTGTTCACTAATTAAGATCGAAAAGTTGTTTAATTAATTGACACCGGATAAAGTCAATTAGTGATGTTCCTAATTACAGAATGCATTGTTATTTAAAGATTAAAACAGTAGTGTACATTAACTAGACATATAAAATGCGGCGTTGAGTTCCGGTGACATGTTATATTTAAAAATAAAATTGAGTGGAGTGACTAAACACTAGATAGGTAGTGTCTTAACACTGGGTTCGCAAGTTCCTTCTGTTTTGTGCGGTATTTAATGTTTTTTTTTTTTATGGAAAAGACGGCAAACGAGCGTACGGGTCACCTGATGGTAAGTGATCACCGTCGCTCACGGCTCCGTCTAACTCCAGAGGAGCTACAGGAGCGTTACCGTCCTTTAAAGTGGAAGGGCACCGGGTTACCAGGTTACCTAATGCGAAACGCAGTGGCCAAAGCCACTACTTAACGCCGGTCTTAAATGCCGGGGGTGGTAATAATCCGGTCGAGTCTGCCCATGCGTGTTGAAATTACTGGCAACGTGACTCTACCACACTTACTTTAGTCGCCTCTTACGACACCATCAGTACCAGGGTGATCCTATTCTAAGACGGAATCACACGGCAAAAATGTGCAGCAATATGAACAGCTTCACGCTGTATCCCGCTCATGGCAGGGTAGACAGAGGAACTTGGAAGCCTAGTGTTCGTCCGTTCTGTTCACTAATTTCCGTCGTATTTGAGGCATTGTGTGTTAAGTGGCGGAACTCTATGTTACGATTTGTCTTGTTACCAGAGCGAGAAAAATTAAAACATTTACTATTTAACTTGGAAACATTAAATATTTCATATTATGGAGTGGGGATAGAATTTACAACCTGTCTGAGTCACGTTAGCCTCGATATTAATTTTTGATAAATATGACAATCTATGACATTATTATTATTCACTTAAAAAAAATAACAATCTAAATATTATCATTTCCAGAAGTAAAAATTTAAGCACCACTAAGCTATGATGGCTTTTCTGGTTTCATATTATGTTTTCGTAGCGTAGGGGCAGAGATAGTGGCTGTAAACGTGACAGGTTGTGGGTTCTATCCTTACTTAAGGAAATGAAATATTTAATATTATTATTAATTTCTTTGCTCTGGTAACAAGTCAAAGCGCGGCGTTGAGTTTCGTCCCTGAATACGCAATACCTCAAATTGGAAAGGAAGTGGGGAATGGAACGGAGTGTCTCAACGCTAGGTTCCCAAGTTCCCTCTGCCTACCCTACCACAGCGTGAAGCTCTTTTATTTTCAATGTAGCTAGAAAAATGTTTCCCTTTCCAGTAATCCATTATTGGTCTACTTTCATTCGATCTTTCTAACTGTCTAACCGTTATAGAACCTTCGTAATGGCCAGCAAATTGAAAGGAATCATTTCTGATATTAATTCATTGGCGTTGGTTTTCAGCAAATTATTAAATTGTTATATATTTCTAATAATTTCTTTTTGGCCCATGTTGTGGGGTACGAGCGTCCGTAAATGTTAAGGTTGAGGTTCGATTCCTGTTAGAGGAATTTTCATTTCTCCGCTCTGATAACAAGGCAAAGCGCGGCGTTGAAATTCGTCATTTGATAGGCAAAACCTCATATCAGCGGAAAATGAGGAACGGAGCGACTATTTTAACAGTTGACTCAAGTTCTCACTATCCTGCTAAATGCGGGATAGAGAGTGAAAGAAACTGTTTCACGTAAAAGCAACAGGGAAGGTAGAGGGAACCTATTGTTTTTTCACGTTCCATTTATTTTTTCAGATTTTGTGTATGGAATTGCATTCAGGACAAGTTATTTCTTATTACCGTAAGAAACTAACAAAAAAAAATCATTAGTACATCCAATGAGAATCGAACCCACAACTATAATCCGATCCAACGAACGTAAAACACTAATTCACTCACAACATTTATATGTAGTCTCTTAATAAAACACCGTTCACGTTACTTTGCGCCTTAAATTTCCAAACTAAAAGTTTAACCATTATCAGCTTAAAAGCTTCAAATTGTTCGTATACAAAATAGACTTGCGCTAAAAATGGAGAACGAACTTTATTCTCTAATTACTATAGTCCGAATGAAATGAGATTACAGAATAATTAAGTAATTGTGAGCTTTTTTTTCGTTCAAGCATAATTTTAAATGGGTTTTGTAGGTCACGGGCTTTTTAATATAAAAGCTTATTATAGCTTTACACTGTATGCCGCACTTGGCAGGGTAGGCAGAGGGAACTTGGGAATCAGTGTTAAGATATTCTGTTCCATTCTCCACTTTCCGCCGAATTTTAGGCATTCCATGTTGAGTGGCGGAACTCAACGCCGCGCTTTGCTTTGTTACTAGAGCAAATAAATGGAAATATAAATATTTAAATAGAAAATATTAAAGGTCCTCGAGTGGGGAACGAACCCACAACATTTCAGTTACACGATTGTGCCGCTGCGCCACGACAAGCCTCAAGCTAAAATCTAAATACAAAATAAATTTAAGCGAGCGAATCCGCGTGTGACTCAGTGGTATAATATGGGTATTTTAGTAACAAATACATACCTTTTTCCCCTTTCATTTCCTGATTTCCTCTGTACCAAACGATTTTAGCTGCTGGCTTAGCGTTCTTCACTTGGCACTCCAGTACTACGTCTTCCCCTTCTTTTACTTCTAGTTTTTGATTGTGTGGATGGTTGACTATTTCCACTGCGTTCGGTGGTGCTGAAAGAAAAAAGGAATTTTTATATTTGTTTTTTTTTTTGTCTAAGGTAGACACTGGGAACCTGGGAACCTAGTGTTAATACACTGTTCCCATTGAGATATTTCTGTTACTCAATTTTTTACCAAATTGTGGAGACGTTGAGTGTTGAATTGCAAAACTTTTTATTAGCACATTTATTGTTTTTAAATATAAGGTATATATATTTTTTAAATATTTTAATAATAGCTTTTTTCTATCCCACGTATAGCAGGGTAGGAAGCAAGGCACAAAATAAATAGCTAAAATAATGAAAACAACGAGAATAGTAAAAGAAGATTTTTTTTATTTTCTCGCTTTGGTTGTATAAAAGTGCAGCGTTGAGATCCGTCATATAACATTTGGTTTTCTTTGCTTTCAACAGGCTGTATCCCTCACATGAAAATGTAGACACAGAGAACCTGGGAACCTAGTGTTAATACACTTCGTTCCGTTCCCCTGTTTCCCCCATATCAGAGTTATTGCGAGTTAAGTGTCGGAACTTAACGCCGTGGTATGCCTTGAGAGAAAATTAAATGGCAGGGTAGGCAGAGGGAACTTGGGAGCCTAGTGTTAAGACATTCCGTTCCACTTTCCGTCGGATTTGAGGCGTTGCGTGTTAAGTGGCGGGACTCTACGCCGCACATTGCCTTGTTACCAAAACGAAGAAATGAAAATATTAAATAATGGATTTGAAAATATTAAATATTCATTCTCTCGAGTGGGGATCGAACCCACAACCAGTCGCTTACAGTCACACATTTGTGCCGCTGCGCCACGACAGGCCCCAACATATTTTTCAATAAAATTATTCGTTTCATATTTTTAAATCAAATTAGTTCTGCTTAGCGCATCAGTGGGTTTCAATGAATTCGTCGATTTTTAAATACTGTTATACAATTTATTGAACATTTATAAATGTGTTATTTGCTATATAGCTTGCAAAATGTTACCACAAAATTTCTATAGAACATTGCATTGGGAACAATAGTGGAAAAAAATTCCTTTTTTGCCTATTCTTTATCTGGTTCATCCCATACATAGCAGGGGAAGTGAATTGAACCTGGGAAGCTGATCTTAAGACTACCCATGGAGGCACTTCCGTATAAGTAAGTTCCGATAAGATTGCCACAGTGTAGTTAGCCGTTTTCAAGTGTAGTATATATATATATATATATATATATATATATAATATATATATATATATATATATATATCTATATATATATATTATATATATATATATATATATATATATATATATATATATATATATATATATATATATTATATATATATATATATATATATATATATATATATATATATATATATATATATATATATATATATATATATATTATATATATATATATATATATATATATATATATATATATATATATATATATATATATATATATATATTATATATATATATATATATATATATATATATATATATATATTATATATATATATATATATATATATATATATATATATATATATATATATATATATATATATATATATATATATATATATATATATATATATATATATATTACAACATTACTATCATTGAAAGTCCAAGCTCAGGAATCTAACGATACATCAACAAATGCAATATTACGTATTGTAATGAAAAAACATCGCTTATTGGATACTACTATACCGCAACCTATTTTTCAATGCCCCGTTTACATTGTGACGTGACGAATTGAAAACGATTTGTTGTTTTGTTATTACATTAGATTTATATGTTGACTGAAATTATTGTTCTGTTCACTCTGAATCTCGTATATAGAAAGGTGATCAGATGGAACCTGGTCACCTTGTATTATGTCTTTTATCTACCATTAAAATACATTTCTCCACTGTTGCTGAATGTTTAGGGAATTTAGTGTTGATTAGTAAAAACAACATCTTGTTTTCTGGCATCTTTACCAGAACTGTAACGAAAATATTAAATATATCAATTACTCAAGAGATGTAGGTATCCAAGAAACTAGTCTTATGACATTTTATTTACATCAAGATATTTCTATTCCTTATTATTCGTCGAAATCAGGAGGCAATGCGTGTTGAGCGAAATTCATTGTCGTACTTGGCCTTGTAACTGCAGCGAGGAAGTTAAAATATTACATGTTACATATCCTCGAATGGAGATTGAACCTGTGGGTTCACATTAACACATTTTTAATCACACCTTTGTACCACTGTGCCACTATAGCAAGTGATTATTAAAAAATACCATAACGCAACGTTATATTGTAAACTGTACACGCGAAGGTGATATCAATATCAGAAGCTAGATGTCCTAGTTTAGATTCTAGGGTTATTGCACACATGTTTTATTAAGCGGAAACACACGATATGAGCTTTTATAAAGAATATCATATACATTGTAAAATGTACTGGCTAAGTCACTTTTCAAGTTATTATATGAGAAAAATATTTAGGAATGAGTGTATAAAAATACGATAATCAAGTTAATATTTGTATTTTTAAGCTGTGGGTTGAGTTCTAACACTCAGTCTCTAGAATTAGATGGCAAGTGGGGAACGGAAGTGACTCAACGGGAACGGAGTAATTTAACACTATGTTCTCAGGTTCCTTACTATATGTGCTGGATACAGCGTGAAGCTATGTCAGCCATACATTTAGTGTAGGCAGATAGTATGAAGTATATAGATAATCATTCATCAATTTTCTGAATCATTTTAGAAAAAATTGGGTCAAATGAACAAAGGGAATAAAAACAATTTAATTATATACGTTCAGCTGAAAATATTTCATAGAATTCGAGCTTAGAATTACAATAAATGATCAAGATTTATTATTATTATTCTTATATCGTGTATAATCAATATATAAGGAGACTTTCGTGGTGCAGTGGGGGCAATGTCAGACTGGAAGTGGTTGCGGGTTCTTTTCTTATTTGGGGGATTCAATTTTAACACCCCCCCCCCCCCCCATTCCCATTTCTACTGCATATTATGCAGTTACGCGGCGTTGAGTTCCATCAATAAAATAGGTATAAGAAATAAGGAACAATGGCTTTACAACAAAAGCTATAGCTGAAATAAAAATAAATACATAATTGAAGCCTGAAATTAGCCAAAATTTGTAAATTCTAAGTCTATTTCAACCAAAATCCTTATAAGGTAGCTGCAAAGTAATTAAGGAAGTTTGCAAAACATTAATGCTGACCGAATATCCTGAGCTAAATCCGAAATTTCATATTTACTACTATATTAGTTCTGTAATACTGAGATGGGATTTTAATTACATTGATGGAGAATAATGTAGAGAAGCTTAAGAAGAACACGGAGAAGAAACTGAAGATTATGAAACCTGAGAAGATTATGACATCTATTAGGTAATTAATTTTAGTGAACAATAAGTAAATAATTTGACGTTCATATTATCACGATGGTTACATTCCTACTCGAGAAATTAAAAAAAATATATATATTTTCATTTCTTCCTATGACAAAGTCTCTGTCTCTGTCTCTCTCTCTCTCTCTCTCTCTCTCTCTTCTGGCCTCAAATTCTATGGAAAATGGGGAACTGAAGTGTTTTAATGGAGATGGAGAGTCTTGACAGTAGGTTCCCAACCTGAGCAAATAGACAAGCCCTAACCAAGATTTGAATTGAAAACCACAGCAATTTCTAACATTTGCGCCACCATACCGTATTTCACAAACTCATATAATCTGAATACTACAATGATTTAGGTAACAGGATATTACATACAGACAGTTCTGCTTACCGCTCCCGTACAAAGGTGGCTCCCGTACAAACTTTGCTTTGTACCTGACAATTGTAGGTACAAAGCACTTTTTGGGCACTATTTTTTTTTTGTGCGAACTTTTTGGGCACTATTTTTTTTTTGTGTTTAGCGTGATAGGTAGAGGCCGGTAACACGCTGTAAGCGGGATAAAGCGTGAAGCTGCTTCTTACTACTTTTTTTTATAGTTTAATTTATTAATTTGTTGATCGTTGATGGATTGAGATATTGTGTGTTGATAAACGGAATTCAACGCCGTTTTTTATATCAATAGAGTGGGTTTTTTATTAATGAAAATTTTAATATATAATTTCCTCGACTACGAATCGAATCCACAACCTGCGTTTACAATGGCACGCTTGCACCCCTGCGCCAATACAGGCTTTAGCCCTTATATTTATTATAAATACAATATTTGTATAATGCAATACAAAATATTTCAACTTTACAACTAAAGTGTCCCATTAAAAGGCAAAGCTTTCTATACAGAGATGAGAATCGGATTAAAAAACCTATTTAAAATATATCCTACATAGATGTCAACTTCGCAGTCAGTATAAAATACGAATATGTACGTAAAACAATATGAAAAGTTCATAATTTGTGTCACATTTTGACCTAAAACGGTTGAAAAGTTTTAAAATTATATATAAAACGTTGTTTTTGTGTTGGTTGTACGATTGGATTAGGAATGGCGGTAGATTAAAATGTTCATGTATATTTTCGTTTTATTTATGTGGGGAAAGGAAGTGAAACGGAGTGTCTTGACACTAGGTTCCCAAGTTATGGTTAAAGATATTTTATTTACATTACAGACATAAGTCACTTACATGTAGAACATAATTTAACATAATATAATCGATTATTATTTAATTAATTATATACATAGATTATTATTTAATTTAATATATGCATAGATTTTTTATATGTTTCATTTTTTCGCTCTGGTAATAAGGCAAAGCGCGGCGTTCAGTTCTGCCATTCAACACGCAATGCCTAAATTAGGCGGAAAGTGGGGAATGAAAGTGGACGTATTGTCTTAGCACTAGGTTCCCGGGGTTCCCTCTGCTTACCCTGCCTCGTGCATTATACAGCGGGAAGCTAAAAAAGAAATATTCATAGATGTCGATCATACATTATTCAATACCAAACTATTTATTTACTCATTTGAAGGATTTATTCCCTATTTTTCCTAATGTGGGTAGTTTTCAAATATGTATTCAGAAAGCTGTGTTTTAAATGCATTTAATGAACTTACATTTTTATAAATTCATGCCCTCTCATAGGTAAATATTTTTTTTCCATTCTGTGTCCTGGTTTCAGGTAAAACTGAATAACTCGCACGCCACGACCGCAAAGATCGTGTTGTTGTACATTATAGCTTTACAAAGGCTAATTTAGTAAGGGGCGAATTGCTTAATATTTTTTACCAAGTAAGCACGTGCTGTTAATATACAATTGTTTTAGAGTCATGAAATTGATTTCTTTATATATAATTGAATTTGAAGTTAAAAAGTTGTAGCGAAAAAGTATTTTAATAAATTTGTTTCGTAAAATTTCGATATCGCCTAGTCTTAATTTTTCGGTGCTATCCACCATATTTCTATTAGATAAAGCAGGTTAGATTTTACTAAAAAGTTATAAACAATATAACGTAAACGACGTGTCAGAGCGATTTGTCGAAGTAAGCCTGTGAGGAAAGACAATTTATTTCGTATATGTTCGATCTGAACATTCCAAGTTAGCTGCTATCCATTCTAAACCTAGATACTTTTCACAAATTTTCTTTTATAATATTTAATTAATAATTTTTATTGTATCGTGAGGTAGTATTACTTTATTTTATGATTTAAAATCATGTAATAAGTTTTTGATTATATTAATTGTAAGGCGATTGTATTAAAACCAGTCAAGTAATTTATATATATATCTTTGGGTCTACTTTACATGAAACAATTACAAAACTCAAAAGAGTTTTGTAATTATTTCATGTGAAGTAGACCCAAAGTAAAACAGAAATGTATCACCCGCATATAAAAAAAAGTGTCCATGTAAACCTATTTCATTAATATTATTTATGTATACAAGGAAAACCTCTCCTTATGAGGTAAGATTTAAACATTTTACGGGCGTTACCATCTAAACCAAGACACATTATTTTTTATAAGTCTTGGCTAACTGTATCAAAAGCCTTCCTCTGCCTCCTCTTGCCAAAGCTCCCTCTGTCTGCCCTATCATGTGCAGGATACATGAAGCTGAGAGTACTAGAAAGTTAACATTTAAGCTGCATAACGTAAGATATGGAAAGAGAAAAAATAATTACCCCAACCGGAATAGAACTCTATACCATAAACATTAAAATTCAAGATGATATAAGCCAAAAGTATCAAGACAGAAAAAAAAAACATCTTTATTTCTTAGTAAGAAACTTTCAAGTTATCTCTATAGTTACAAAACGGGTGTACAAAGGCAGCTCTGATTAACTCTTGGGAACAGACGGGCAAAGGTTTTGTAGTATTTACAAAAAGATGTTAGCTATGATGAGATTAGGCTTGATTCTGGCTTATGGAAATTTTTAGTTTTCTCGCTCCGTTAATGGGGGAATGTGCGGCGTTCAGTTCTGCTTTACAACACGCAATGTCTTATATATTTAGCGTGAAGTAAGGTAAGTGTGTACCTAATACTAACAGCATTAGGTTCCTAAGTTCCCTCAGAAAAAAATGCTATGAGCGGGCTACAGCATAAAGTAAAATAAAAGTGGGAGTTTTTTTAACTATGTAACTTTTTTTAATCTGGCAGACAAGCCGCGGCGTTTAGTAACGTAGTTTACAATACAAGGACAGTGTTCGTCGAAAATTAACTTTTCTCAGCCTACTTAGACTACTAAAAAATATTAATTATATGTCTTTTAATTTATTCCACCAAGAGTCAAGCGACCTATATATTAAGCAGGGATCAAGTAGGAAAAGTAGCACAATTTAACGCTGCGTTAATTAACCAGATCGGGTTTAGATTAATAACGCTAATGTGTGTATTCCCTAGATTGGAATTTGAATGCGCAACTGTTAAGTATAGACAACTATAAATACTAGTTTAAATATTTAAATAATTACTGCCATTTTTACGCTTTTTCTTACATATCAGGGCAAAATAATTTAAAAAAAGATACGCTCTGCATATTGTCGAAAAAAATTTGAGACATTGCGTGGAGATGAGAGCGGTTGGTCTCACATAACTAAACTTAGCTTCATGCTGTATCCGGCAGTTAGCTAAATAGGCAGAGGGAACCTGGGAACCTAGGGAATGAAACACTGTTCCCCGCGCATTGCTAATGTTTATTATTCATAAATACATCAACAAACATCACAAAAAGAGATTTTTAATTCATTCGTACTTCCTAATACATGCGTAATTGAAACTATATTACCCACTCAGCTTTACTGGTAGGCAGAGGGAACTTGTGAACCTAGTATTAAGACATTCCGTTCCGTTATCTCTATCTACTTTCCCCCAAATTTGAGGCACTGTGTGTTGAGCACAACTCAACACCGCACATTGCCTTATTACCAGCAGTTACAGACTTGTGCCGTTGCGCCACGATGGGCCCCGTAAAGATATTAATTTTACAGTATTTTATATTTTTTAAAATGAATCAACATCCCTTATTCCCTATACAAGGTTAGATAGAACAAATAGCATCTACAAATTCAGAGCTTCGGTATTAAGCATTCAAGTCGTATAGTCAGCAAAAGTTTTATTTGAAGGCAAAACAAAGACGAAGAAAAGTGTTAATAAAGTACTTGTACAGAGAATTGGAAGTGGTTTGTTTACCTTTCGTCTGCAGTTGTTTTGGGATGAAGTTAGTGTTTAATCACTATGTTCTCTGCTGAAAATTATGAGGAACGTGAGGAAGTATGTGAGGAAAGGAACGTTAATATTAGGTTCCCTCTGGTAATGATTTTTTTTATAACTTTTACTTAAAGAAATATATTATTTTAAATTGTTATCATTTAAAATCTGGTGAATATACGAGTATGTACACGGTTGAGGCGTGTTGGGCATAGAGACACAAGCGTTTTATTATCACCATGACAGGTCGTGGGTTTGAAACTAGACCGGAGGAATGAAATATTTAATATTTCTTAAAAAAAAAAACCAAATCTAAGTTCGGCGTTGAGTTCCGCCACTCAACACTCAACATCTCAAATTCGGAAAGTAGAAAACGGAACGGAGTGTCTTAACACTAGATGATTGAGGTGACAATACAGTTATACGATAAAGACAACAATAAACATCTGATTCCCAAAAGTGGGAGGGAATTCAACCCACAATCGTCGAGTTTTGCTATGATATCTTTACGCTAAAACGATCTTTATTATCCGAACCAGCCATTACATTCCAATTTTTATATAAAATAGAAAGAAGCATCTGTTAAAAAGCGTTCCTCGAGGCTTAAGATAATTTCTTAGAAAGCTCACGAGAAATTATGAAAAAAAAAATCAAAATTTTTACAGGAAAAAGGTGGAGATTAACTAAATTAAGTTCCATTTCAACGGACTCGAGACGTTCCACCAACAATGGAAAAATGTTAAATAGCCGCAGAGCTTTCAGAAAAGCTCAATTTGGGCAAGTGTGAATTTCATACAGCGTTAGATAAAGATAGACAAAAGAAGTGGAGTGCCATGATATAATTAGAGGTTGTACTTTGTTGTACATTTAATTTATAGGAGGAAGCGATAGTGAATTTAAATATTTGATATTTCCTTTTTTTTTTTTTGGTAACGAGACAAAGCACGGCGTTGAGTTCCGACTCGGATTCTGGATTTCAGTGAACGTTGGGGAACCTAAGTGTTTTATTCGGAAGGGAACCTTACCCCTATTCAAAAATTAATTGAAATTACGTTAAGAACATTTGAGATATTTTTTTTGAATATAGTTGTATATAGTTGTATTAGGGAAGGTAAAAGGAACTTAGAGTTAAAGCACAATCCATGCCTCAGTTTCTTTTAAATTTTAAAGACATTGCATTTTGAGTGGCAGAACCAAACACAGCACTAACGCTGATAAATTAAAACAATTTACACATAATAATTACCTCTACTGGAAATCGAACTTACAACCTTAACAATGACATCCATAATCTAAAGTATAGTATTTAAAAATATACGACGTCAACGAAATAAAATTATATATTGAATCGTGAACTGCCGTTGAATCCGATCACTTAGCCACATCTCAAAGGCATTATAATTGATAAATCAATCATTAATTTTAGATTCAGCCATTGTTGACAAGCAAATTGAATCCGATTCATTAAAATGAACCTTTTAATTAATTATTAGCTTTCGATGCAATCCGTTCGGTTCGATGAATATTGAGTGGAGTGGTAGTGTGCAAATTAAAATGTTATTTTGGTTTTGTTTTACAATGTATACAATTACTATTGTAATACTGTTTGTTTTTTGCTAGGTTTTGTGGTGAATTCTAATATATATGTATTTTTTTTTTAGTAACACGCTGTATCCCGCACGCAGCGGGATAGGCTAAGGGAACTTCAGAACCTAGTGTTAATCACTCTATGCTGTTTCCAACTTTCCGCCAAAATTGAGGCATTGCGTGTTGATTGGCGGAGCTTCATGAGGCTTTGCCTTGTTCCCAGAGCAAGGAAACATTAAATATTTAATTTTAGAATATTCAATTGTAGAATATATATCAATTGTATCAATTGTAGAATATTAAATATTTGATTTGATTTTCTGGCAATCGAACCCACAAAATGTCGCTTTGGAGTCTCACGTTTGTGCCGCTTTGCAACGACAGACCTCTAACATATATACAAAATAAAGCGAAATTAATACCGGTAAAGTATTTGACTGTAAACGTAAGTGATTTTTAATTCCCATTTATGGAAGTTAATTATTTTAATTTTTTTGCTTAAAAATGCCGTTACTTAACATATAGTGCTTCAAATTCTGACAAAATTGGGAAACAGAAGTGTCTTAACACTAGGTTCCCAAGTTCCCCCTGTCAATAAATAGATTGTGCGGGATATAGCGGGAACCTTAAAAAATAAAATTTCGAATTAATTTCGAACTAATACTAACTGCAACTACCATTCTACGTATTTCTTTACTTATTTGCTTTTCTTCAAGTCTAAACTCAAAAAACTTAGTTCAACTTCATTTAAAATTTTCTCACCAAATAAAATACAGAAAGCTGCCAAGTTAGAAACACTTTAACATCTCGAAACAAGAATCGAACTAGTGTACTCTTAGGAAATGAAGCTGTTTATCTACTTTCAAGTTATACACTGTAGGTATTTATTGAGATACTGATTGCCTCACCCTCCAAGTCTGTATATGGAAGATAAGGGAGACCAAATTAAAATGTTGTAGCCAAGTTCTTTTTCATTATTGCTGACCCTTCGCGCATATTTTGAGTGATCATTTTATCGGTGCCAGTACAATTCCGTGAAGCTTCACGCTGTATCCCGCACATAGCAAAGGGAACTTGGCAATCTATTATTGAGATACTCCGTTCCACTTCCGGTTCCCCACTTTCCGCCAAATACAAAACATTGCGTATTGAGTGGCGGAACTCAACGCTGCGCTTTTACTTGTTATCAGAGCTTGGCTTCACGCTGTATCCCGCGTATGCCAGGTAGAGGGAACTTGGGAACCTATTGTCAAGTCACTCCGCTCTGTACCGTACTTTCCGACGTAATTAAGGAATTGCATGTTGAGTGGCGAAACTTATACATAACTTGGGAACTTGGGAACCTAGTGTCAAGACACTCCGTTCCACTTCCGTTCCTCACTTTCTTTTTGTAACTAGAGCGAAGAAATGAAAACATTAAATATTCAAATTGAAAATATTAAATATTTCATTTCTTCGCGTGGGGATCGAACCCACAATCTGTAGGTTACAGTCTTTTTTTTTTTTTTTATGGAAGAGACGGCAAACGAGCGTACGGGTCACCTGATGGTAAGTGATCACCGTCGCCCACGGCCCCGTGTAACTCCAGAAGAGCTACAGGAGCGTTGCCGTCTTTTAAGGTGGATGGGCACCGGGGCCCGGCATTACCTAATGCGAAACGCAGTGGCCAAAGCCACTACTTAACGCCGGTCTTAAATGCCGGGGGTGGTAACAATCCGGTCGAGTCTGCCCATGCGTGTTGCCATTGCTGGCAACGTGACTCTACCACACGCACTTTAGTCGCTTCTTACGACACCATCAGTACCAGGGTGATCCTATTCTAAGTCGGGATCACACGGCAAAAAACAGTCACACGCTTGTGCCGCTGCGCCACGACAGGCCTCAACCTATATATATATATAATATAATAATTTTAATATGTTCAAAAGTTCCTTTCTCATTACAAAACCCAAACAAAGTACATTTGCTTTAATCTGAAATCTGAGTTTGTAACTAACCCTGTACAGTAAAGCAAGTGACCTTGCTCGCAGAATGTTAATACGCTGTAAGGTCTTGAGATCTATATAAAACTATACTATACTTTTATTTAGCTGCTGGCCGTGTCCCGTATTTAGTAGGGAAGGTAGAGGGAACCTGGGAACCTTGTGTTAAGATATACTAGCTATAGGGTTTACGTATGTCCGTGCCCATGTGCCATTACGTGCCTCTTTTTTTTTATATAATACAGTTGAATAAAATAAAGGCAGAAAAAAAAATTGAGGAGTGAACTATTTCCATTTTCATATTGAAAAATGACGGAGCGCGGTGTTGAGTTACGCCAAACACTACACGTTCTCTCTAATATTGGGCTAGATGTGAGGTTTAAACTAGTCATACAGAATTTCATAAACTAAACGACACATTTCAACCCAAAAAATCCAAAATCAAAAATAAAGTCAGCCCTAATATGCTAATACAATGCTATACAAAGCTATATTTTATGGAAGCCACAAAGGGCACAATGGGGGTCTTCGCAAACATGATAAGCAAACACTGCGAAATGAGCGGCCGAAAATTCAACATTGCTTTTATTGTGACTGGCCTGCTCTGCGGTTTTACTTGTCTATAATTCTAAATGTTATAGCTATAGGCCCAAGAAATCGTTATACGACTTTAGACGAAATGGTCGTGGGTTCGATTCTCACTTGGGGGACTAAAATTTAGTAACTAGACTATGCTTAACTTAACTTAGCTTCACGCTATATTCCTAGCGGTGTAGTCAGAGAGAACGGAGCGCTAAACGCTACGGTCTCGGCATACCTCTTTCGCCTCGTCCACTGTCATCAACCTCTTCATACATGCCCTCCGGGGGGTCATCATGCTTTTTACGTGACCTTCCTCCAGCATCGTCGATACTATGTTTTCGAAGGTCAACCGAGGTATCCCCCTCCCTCTCTTACCACTCACTAGACTATATAGATAGTTAAAAACGAAAGTATCCTAATGGGTACATAGTATGTTATCATAAGGTTCCCAAGTTCCTTGTACTTACTTGCTATATGCTTAATACAGCATGAAGAAATATAAAACGTCTGATTATAAACACTGTATTAGCGAGTACAATTCTTAAGAAGAAGAAAATGAAGAAGAAAAAAATAGTTTCATTTCTTTACCCCGGTAACAAGAAAAAACGCGGTGTTAAACTCCGCTACTCAATACACAATGTCGCAAACATTGAAAGGAAAGTAGGAAATAACAGTTATGTTAAGACTTTTCGATCTCCAATCACCGTATTTTAGAATTATAATTGTAATATGTGCAAGACAAGTTAGCGATAAGACACGCTGTTCAATTTCTAGACATTTGACACAGTTTTTGTTTTGTATTTTTAGGTTTAGTGGGCAGAGGGAACTTGGGAACCTAATCTCATAGCAATCCGTTCCCTTTAACCAACGTTTCTTACGTTCAGCCGAATTTAAAGCATTGCCTTGTTACCATAACTAAAAAAAAAAAATGAAATATTACACATCCTCAAATGGGTATCAAACCCACAACCAATCCCATTGACAATGAAAACAAAATACAGAAACATAAAGGAAACAAAAAAAAACTATACAAAAAATACAATTTTAATATACAAAACGGTATGTCAATTAACATCCAGCTCTCACGCCGACAGTGAACCAGACGGGGCTCTGGGGTGAAATTTTTTATCATCTCCATAGTGGAGTGGTTGTGACGTATCATTGATTTTCAGTCAGCTCAGGTTTAATCTCCCAGTCAAATTACTTGAAAGGCTTAAAATTTAACGAACGCATGTTCGGATGTGTGAATAAACGGTATATATATTTTTTTCGTATTTTTGTATTGGATTGGAGTATTTTTAAGGTGGAAATTAAATTATATATATTTTTTTTATTGTAATTGAGTTAGTTCAACACGCAATGCCTCAAATTCGGTGGAAAGTGGGGAACGGAAGTGGAACGGAGTGTCTTAACACTAGGTTCCCAAGTTCCCTCTGCCTACCCTGCTAAGTGCGGGATACAGCGTGAAGCTGAGAGAGATAGAGTGTTATTGTTAAATAAAGTATGGTTTATAAGATGGAATGGTAATGGGACGTAGCTTCGATTTCCGGTTGGAAACAATTGACTCCGGTTAGATACAGCGTGAAGCTAAAAGAAAATTTCAATTCTTTTTTTGTAAAAATTAATTAATTTCATTTCTTAAGGCTGACAATATAAAGATAATTTGTGAAATATCAAATAACCTAAGTTAAGTATATTGGGGCATATAGTGGTGACGGGGCACAAGCGTGTGCTTGCAAATGTGATGGGTCGTGGATTCTATTTCCACTCAAAGAAATATTTTTTTAATATTTTATTTTTTTATATAACAGGCGACATTGAGTTTTGCTAAAAAAAGGTTCGCAGCGAAAAGTACATACACAACATAAACTAACTCAATAAGAACTAAGTATCTTAACATTAGGTTCCCAGGTTCCCTTTACTTACCCACTGATACAATTTAAAAGTAAGCAAAAAAAAAAAAATAAGAAAATATATATATATATATATATATATATATATATATATATATATATATATATATATATATATATATATATATATATATATATATATATATATATATATATATATATATATATATGTATATATATATATATATATATATATATATATATATATATATATATATATATATATATATATATATATATATATATATATATATATATATATATATATATATATATATATATATACATATATATATATATATATATATATATATATATATATATATATATATATATATATATATATATATATATATATATATATCTCAACAATATCGCAGCATCCCAAATTTCATCTCGCCAGAGCAACCATTTTAAGTTAACAAATTACAAGAATAACTTAACAAATACTATCAAGTCCTTCAGGAATGCACTGTAAAACTAATTGCGTAACTGTTAGTTTTCAGACGGACGTTCTAAGTTAATTGAAATTCTTGTATCACTTTCTGTCTATTGCTTTGTACGTTTGTTTCTAATGGGTGTTGGATTCAAATTTGGAGACCACATGTATGTAATTTTTTTTTTGTATTAAAAGCTAACCTTATAAAATTGGACATATGCTGGTCTGGACTTTTGTTTGGAACTTTCAAAGGAGAACAATGCTGTCATACATGATTTTTGCGAAACTTTAACCGTTAACGCAACGCACGCAGCGGAAATCAATGAAATAAAAAAAATCCCGATTTTCAAATATTCAAATTAAAGGCTAGGCTATAGCCTATATAGCCTTCCTCCATAAATGGGCTTTCTAGCACTGAAAGAATTTTTCAAATCGGACCAGTAGTTCCTGAGATTAGCGCGTTCAAGCGAACAAACAAACAAACATTTATAATATTAGTATGGATTTCGACTATTTTTTTGTTTTACCATATTTACGTTAATAAGTAATCCCCCATAGTTTTCTCAAAAGAAATAAACAAGTAAGTTAAGTCCCCATTTGTTCCCACAAAACAAGACAATAAGTAAGTCTCCCATAATTTCCCAATAAGAAATTATTAAGTAATTACCCCATAGGTTCCCCAAAGCGATCGAACCCATACCCAATCCAATCATTATTAATTATGTGCCACTGCGCCACAACAACTGAAATCCTTATGCGCTTGTTAATATTACAAAGTGGAAATAACGCCAGTCGTTGATATCACACCGACAGCTAGTATCAGCTGTTTAACATGCCCTCCTGTACGTGTGCACACCCATCATAAATGGAAGTGGGTGAACGTTGCTTAACCCGATTTTGTTTTCACGTCAAATAAAGAAGGTCTTTTACTGATTTAACATTCAGTATTTGCTTTTTTTTTTCAGCTTCACGCTGTATCCCGCATATATTATGATAAGGTAGGAAGAACTTTGGAAGTTAGTTTGTAATATGAGGCATTGCGTGTTGAATGGTGGAGCTAAACGCTGCGCTGTGACTTGTTCAAAAAAAAAATAATCTTGTTAATATTCTGTACATCGTCACGGCCAAAACTAAAAAGAACAAGCCTTACGCCGGATTTCGTCTACATAAGGCAAAATAAACTTAGTGTCACAACACTCCGTTCCCCAGAAACTCAACCACACGGGAACCCGCAAACCCGTTATTGTGCCCCAAATTATCCTGAACAATACACATAGCATTATATGACATTATTACTATAATATATTGCTGACCGTTATTTGAACGTAAAATGCTTTATCTCAAAATTTTCAAATTTCAATTGTCTGTTCGCAGTTAATATGCCTTTATGTTATATTATGAGGCCATTGTTCTATTTAATTCAGTACAGCGATATTATACTGTACATATGTTAGAATGTTCTTTTTTTTTAATTTCACGCTGTGAGGCCTGTCGTGGCGCAGCGGCACAGGCGTGTGACTGTAACCGACAGGTTCTGGGTTCGATCCCCAGTCGAGGAAATGAAATATTTAATATTTTCAATTTTTAAATATTTAATGTTTCATTTTTTCGCTTCGGTTGTAAGGCAAAGCGCGGCGTTGAGTTCCGCCACTCAACACGCAATGCCTCAAATGCGTTGGAAAGTGGCTATGTTTTAACATTAGGTTCTCGGGTTCCCTCTACGAAACGGGAACTTGGGAACCTAGTGTTAAGGCACTCCATTCTATTCCTCACTTTTCACTGAATCTTGAGTGGCAGAACTTAATGCTACAATTTTAAATAGTCACTGGAGCGATGAAATTGAAATAATATATGAAATATTTTCATTTTCTTTAGTAAGGATCGAACCCACAGCCTGCCGCGGTTACAGATGAACGCTTGTGCCTCTGCGCCACAACTGGCCTCGGCCTTTTCTTTGCAGTACGGCGATACATTGTATGTCAGAACATTCGATATACATATATATTTTTGTCTGGACTAATAAATTTATTTAATAAGATCTTTTTTTTAAGATTTTGGTATAGCATCTGATTCTAGAAGCGACGGCTGTGGGTTCGATTTCCACTCAAAGCAACTAGAAAAATTTCGTTATCCTCGATCAAGGAACAAAATATCCCAATGTTGAGAAACTAGTTATATTAATATTGTAATTTTGAAATTTTGTATATATGTATGATCCACTTTCACACAAAAACTACTGAACAAAATTAAATGTAACTTTACATATATATAGCTTATAAATACATGTAATATTTTAATTTTAAGAGAAGAAGAATTTCAAGCGGGCGAAGCCGCGCAGCTCGCTAGTATACCATAATAAAAAAAACGATTGTCCCCAGTACACATATAGTATAATACTCCGTTCATAGCTAACGATGCGTCCCAAGCATCTTTGCCAAGAGTCTCAGATATGCATCAAACTTAATAGTTCCATCTTGGCAGCTTCCGACGATGTATTGTTTAATTTTTAGTTTTATAACCATGGTTGCTTTTGGCTACGGACTTTGTATCGATTTGGGTAATCCTATTTTGCTTGCTAGAATCAGATGGCACTTTTTTTTTTCTTAGTTTGTATCCTGCGCAGGGGAGTATGGAGTGGGGAACCTGGGAACCTAGTGTTAAGAAAGTCCCTCATTATAAATGAACAAATTAAACTTGACTGAGACCATGATAGGTCGTCGGTTCGATATTAACTTGATGAAATTAAATATTTAATATTTCAAGGCGAAGCACGGCGTTGAGTTCCACCATTCAACACGTAATCCCTCTAATTCGGCGGAAAGTGGAGAAAGGATGTGGAACGGAGTGTCTTAAACCGAGGTTCCTAAGTTCCCTCTGCCTACTCTCTCATGCACGGGATACAGCGTGAAGCTGAGTGAGAATAACATTTTTATTTTCTTTGCTGTGGCAATGTTTTAGCCGTGTGATTCCGGCTTAGAATAGGATCATCCTGGTACTGATGGTGTCGTAAGAGGCGACTAAAGTGCGTGTGGTAGAGTCACGTTGCCAGTAATGGCAACACACATGGGCAGACTCGACCGGATTGTTACCACCCCCGGCATTTAAGACCGGCGTTAAGTAGTGGCTTTGGCCACTGCGTTTCGCATTAGGTAATGCCAGGCCCCGGTGCTCATCAACCTTAAAAGACGGCAACGCGTGAGCACCAGAGGAGCTACACGAGGTAGCTCCTCTGGTGCTCTTAACACTAGCTAGTGTAAAACTACAAAATAAGTGTTTTTTTTTTTACAGAACAGTTTGTGGATTTGCTCCTCAGCCGAGAAATATTTAATGTTTTCATTACCACGCTCTGTTATCAAGGCAAAGCGCGGCGGTGAGTTCCGTCCCTCAGTACGCAATACCTTATGTTCAATGAAACGGAACAGTTCCTTAATACTAGGTTCCCAAGTTCCTCCAGCCTACCCACCCATGTGCAGGATACAGCGTGAATATGTAAAATAGAAGACAAAAAATATGTGTGGAATAATCAGATCTCGTGCCGTATAAAAATTATCTTTTTAATATAATTAACTGTGCATAATTTTTTAATGTTTTCATTATTTTCTGGTTTAAAAATGTAAACTGTACTGTAGAAAAGAAAATAATAATGCTGCACTTAGCTTTATTAGTCCGAGTGTTTTTTTTTTTATATATTATATTTACCCAAGTTGAGGCCAGTCGTGGCGCAGCGGCACAAGCGTGTGACTGTTAACGTAACCGGTTGTGGGGTCGATTCCCAATCGAGGAAATAAATATTTCAATATTTAATATTGTCAAATTATATATTTGATATTTTTATTTCTTCGCTCTAGTAACAAGGTAAAGCGCGGCGTTGACTTCCGCCATTCAACACGGAATACTTCATCATCAGCGTAAAACAGAGAACAGAACGGAGTGTCTTAACACTAGGTTCCCAAGATCCCTCTACCTATCCTGCTAAGTGCGGGATACAACGTGAAACTGAAAAGAAAATACCCCAATTATCGTTTATCCTTAGTTGCTCGCCACTAAACACGCTATATCTTAAAAAAATAAGCAGAAATTGGACAACAGAGAGAAGCTGTATTACGCAAATGGCTGGCTACTTGAAGGGAACTTGGGAACCTAGTGTTAAGACACTCACTTCCACTTCCGGTCGCACTCATCCTCTAAACGGAAACAATAAGAAGCTAAAGAAAACATATTTTTTTTAATGAGCATTGAACTTAGTACTATCACTTCATATATATCTACAACTGCGCAATAGAGTTTTCTATTTCCTGATTATATAAATTTATATGCTATTCAATTTGTATGTACGTACGGATATTTGTTTTTATTGCTTTTGGTTTGTTTGCAACGGTCAGTACAGTAGTTAATACTTTATATGGGGAATGTATTAAAACTTGATGTTGGTGAATATTATTTTGGCAATTCCTTTTGTTATTATAATATAGGGTATATGCAGGGTAGGCAAAGGGAACTTGGGAACCTAGTGTTAAGGCACTTCGTTCGGTTTTTCACTTTCCGCTCAATTTGAAGGATTGCTTGTTGAGTGAGGAAACTCAACGCCGCGTTTTTTCTTGTACCAGAGCGAGGAAATGAAAACCTTAAATATTTAAATTGAAAATATTAAATATTTCATTTCTTCGAGTGGAAATTGAATCCACAACCCGTCGGTTTTGTGCCGCTGCGCCACGACAGCCTTCAGAATATGGAGACAATATAATTTATATTTTCTTGCTCTGGTAATAAGGCAAAGCGCGGCGTTGAGTTTCGTCAATCACAAAGAAAACACGCAGTGATTAAAAAATTACTCGCTAAATGTATGTAGAACGATAGTGTCTTAATGGTAACAGGGTGTCAAAACACTAGGTTCCCATGTTCCCTCTGCCTACCCTACAAAACCGACATACAGAGTGAAGACAAAATAATGCATATGCCATTTCATATTTTATATAAAACCAGCTATCACTTAACTAGAGCGCTTGTACGTCGTAAACAAAGACTTTATGAGTTATACCACTTTTATGCTGGAAGAGACATAAATTACTATTATTATTGTAACATTATGGGGCATATCGTTGTTATTGTTATTTTAAAGTTATTTATTATTTTGTTTTTTTTTTCCTCTCTCAGCTTCACGCTGTATCTCTTACGTGATAGGGTAGATAAAGGGATCTTGGGAACCTAGTGATAAGACACTCCGTACCGTTCGTCGCTAGCATTGCATGTTGAGTGGTGAAACTCAAAGCTGCGCTTTGCTAAGTTGCTTGAGGGAACAAATAAAAATATTAAATATTTCTTTTTTCGAGTAAGATCCGAACTCACTGTTTCGCGTTTATTGTCATATACTTGTCCGCTGCACCAAGACAGGTCTCCGTTTTATTTGAGATTATTATAAAAAAAAAAAAAAAAAATTCTTTTGATGTTACTTTAAAAAAAAAACATGTTTTATATACATATATGTACGTTGGGGCATGTCGTGGTGAAGGGGCATAAACGTGCGATTGTAAACGCGTCATGTTATGCCTCCGATTTTAAACGATAGTTTGTCAGTTAAATCCTTACTTAAAGAAGTGAAATATTTAATATTATCAAATTAAATAATTGATATTTTCATTTCTTCGCTGTAGTAACGAGTAAAAGCGCGGCGTTGAGCTCCGCCGCTCAACTTACAACATTTCAAATTGGGCGGAAAGTAGGGAACAGACAGTATTACGACTAGGTTCCTAAGTTCCCTCTGATTGCTATGTGGGAAATACAGCGTAAAATTGAAAAAAATATATAAACATATATTCATACCTCAAGTGGAAATCGAACCTGTAACCATTCTTTTTGCTTCTACACCATAAAGGCACAAGGCAATATAAATTTAATATTCTTTTATAACATGCGACGTATAAATATTTCAGTAGATCGTAATTTTAATATAGTACTTGACCTATCCGAAGTAGCGCCTAAAATATCGGAACGACTTTTATCGAATAAACTCAAGTATGTTTCATTTATAATAACAATGTTTCTGGAGTAAATATTGTTTTGTAAATATTAACATTTATAGCAGCGTTAAGTTACGTAAATAAATGCTTATTGAAATGCGTGAAATGGCGAAGTTACGTGTTTATAAGCGGTTGTTTTTGGGCGAGGCGAAGCGATCGGGATAGCCAAAGAAGACAGAAAGTGGGAAACGGAGAGTCTTAACACTAGCTTTCTAAGTTAAGTCCCGCCGAATGTGACGTATTGCGAGTTGCGTGGCGGTACTCAACGCCGTGTTGTCTAGTTACCAAAGTAAGGAAGCATACATAATTCAGTCCCCTGATTGAGCCAAGAACCAAGACACTATATATATATATATATATATATATATATATATATATATATATATATATATATATATATATATATATATATATATATATATATATATATATATATATATATATATATATATATATATATATATATGTATATATATATATATATATATATATATATATATATATATATATATATATATATATATATATATATATATATATATATATATATATATATATATATATATATATATATATAAAATAAATTAACTATATTATCTAACAAGGCCTTGGGCTATAAGAAGATTAATTACGAACATATATTCTTATTTCATTGAGTGAGATTTGAAGTCGTACAAAAATAAATAATCTTTATTGTTAATTTTGTTAGTACAATAACGAGGCCACAATGGATACAGGGTTCCCAGTTTTATATATTTTTTTTTACTTCCCACTGTATCCCGGCAGAGTAAATAGAGGGAACTTAGGAATCTGGTATTATAAAGATATTTTGTTCAGTTCCTAAAATCTCCGCCTTATTTTCATATTTGCTAAGTGACAGAGCTCAACGCCGCGCTTTATCTAGTCGCCAAAGTCAAGATATTAAAATAAAAAATATTACATTTTCTAAAATAAGCTCCTCCAAATTTCTACACATATTAAACTAAAAAGTTTCCCAGCGGGATAGAACGTGATAAAACGGGATGAAACATATTATTTTAGTAATAATCATCATTCTACATTGTAGACCGTTCTTCAATGTTTGCAATACCCGGATCCCAGGGGCATCGTTCTATATAACTCAATTGATATGAAAAAAGCTGAAATTACTATTGTACTGTTTGCTGGAAGCGATAGTGTTTCATTATTTTATTTTGATATAAACGGCGTTCAATTACGCCATTATATATGCAACGTTTCGAAAAAATGAGTGACAATTTGGAATCAGAGGATAATAACTTGGTGGAAACCGTAAGTGAGGACAGAGTGTCTTGAAACAGGGTTCCCAGGTTCCCTCTGCCTACCCACCCTGCTATATATTAGAGACCTGATGATTAACTAAAGCGATAATTCAGTATGCTCTCAATGAGCGTTCTGAGACTGAAATAATTGAATATTTTTTTCATTTCACACCATTGTCCGGGTTACGTCTTAATCCGAGACCCTTGGAATATTCAACATCTTTGGAATAGCGGAGTTAAACGTCGTGTTTTGAAGTAACATAGATCACCGTTCACCATTAATCGAACCCATAACCTGGTTAATTAAAACGAAATACTTAAAAATACCCTCCCAATCAATTATGTCATTGTTGCAATCGCATCCAGCACAACTATATCTATTGCGATCGATCGTTAAAGCTTTGATGGCCGACAACGGTCGCGATCCGAATTGTGATTACAATACTACTGATCAATGCGGTTTTACTTAAAATTATATAGAAACTACTTTATTCTAAAATCCTCTCTGGTTACACTGCAATATGCGGGAGATATAGCGTTAAAATGTATACTAATCAATCCAGAACGGAGTGACTTAACACTAGGTTCCCAAGTTCCCTCTACCTATACTACCTATACTGAGCGGGATACAGCCTGTAGATTATTAGATACATTTTACCCGTTCTAGTAACGAGGCAAAGTGTGGAGTTAGTTCAGCCACTCAATGTCTCTAGAGTTAAACTGCAAGTAGAGAACGAGAACGGAGTGTCTTAACTCTATTTTCTCCGGTTCTCTCTGCCTACCCTTTTCTTTCCTTGCTCATTCAAGAAAAGCCGTATATAATAAAAAGAATATTTGTATAACATATTTCCGTAACTCAACAAGCAATGATTGTAAAATGGTGTAACTTAACGCCGCGTTCTCTATTAAATAGAAAAAAAAATGAAAATGCGTAGATATAAAGAAACAACATTAAAGCGTATTCCGTAGCCGTACGGATATATTTCCTTGGATGTTCGCCAGACGCTCGTAACGAATGCATTGTGACTCAATGCGACTGCAATCGTATGGTCCAAGTTTGAAATTGGTATATTATATTAGCTTTTCTATTTTTTTTTATAAATTGTATCTCAATTTTTGCATTAAAAATTGTAGATATAAGGGGATTTATTTCAGTTTAAAATTTACGTCAAAGTATTTGATTTTGCAGGAAATCCCTTTTTCCGATGCTGATTTCCGGGAACCTCAGAACTTTGTATTGAAACACTATTTTCTCATTAATACACTTCTACATTCACTAAAGGCACTAAAGGCATTGTGTGTTGGTATTCACCACTCAACACACAATGTCTAATAATAATGTAACGAATTTTGTTGCCTCGTTACAAGAACAAGTAAATTAAAATATTAAATATTTCATTTGCTAGAGTCGAAATTGACCCCTCTATCTGTGGTGCCACGACAGGTGTCACAGTAATAGTATTTGTTTTTAAATATTTTTAGTTTGGTATGGTTCTTTGATTATGGCGTTCCGAGCGTGCCAGTTGAGCACATATCACTTCGCCAATGTCACGTTGAATGGAGAAGACACGAAGGAGGTTGTACGGTAGAAAAAAAACAATATATATATATATATATATATATATGTATATATATATATATATATATATATATATATATATATATATATATATATATATATATAATATATATATATATATATATATATATATATATATATATATATATATATATATTAAATTAAATGTATACATTCTGTACACACAAGGTTAGTAATAAGAAATATATAACACAGAGGTTCAGTGATGTTGTTGAAAAATGGCTATCGAATCCACTATCGTTTAGAGAAAAACATAGAAATTGAAATAGAAAAAGGAAAGTAAATTTCAGAACGTTTCAAGAAATGAATTTGTGTTCAAACAATTTTATAGAAGCATTTCTTTTTTTTCCAACAGACAAATTTAAATTAATTTAACAATAAAATTTTAAAAAAGAAACGTCGTGATAGAGTGGGTTAGCAACGAGATGAGAGTTTGTTCATCTCAAGGAAATAATAAAAGTTATTTGAATTTTCTATTTAAAAATAATAAAAAAGCATAATTCAACACGCCATATTACGATTGGGTAATTTATGTGGAACCTGTGTATCTTGCTATTAGGTTCCCAGGTTCCCCCACCCCACATTTCTATATACGCTTCAAAGTGAAACAAAACGAGCGCTTTTAAATTCTTCTTACAACAGTGTATCTTTAGAGATGTCAGTACATTTTATTTACTAAGTAAATACAAATATTTGCTGAAACACCTTCGCCTTGTTAGCAACTATTGTATTGAATTTCTGTAGACTAATGTTTCTGATTTAGCTGACAAATAAAAATGAAGCTTAGACAAAAAAAGAAGAGCTTTTGTCTTTAATATATTTAAAATATAAAATATATAATATATATTCTATACATAGAAAGAAAAATCTTTCAAAAATTTAAAGGTATCCTAGTGTATTGTAGTGCCTCTTTGGTATCAGTTCAAGGTCCCTGATCAAGCGTTTAGACTGAAAAAAGGTAACTCAGTAACGAAAGTCTTAAATTTGACTGAAAGTGGGGAACAGAACGGTGTCATAAGTAGGTTCCCAAAATCCCTTTGCTTCCTCTGCTAAGTGCGGGATACAGCGGGAAACTAAAAAAAAAAACAAATTTGATGTTATCCCTTAATGGTTTCTAAAAAAGACTACTTTAAAGTTTATATGAAATAAAAGCTGTAGGCATCTTTGTAATGACGCAGAGTGGGCGAGATCTAATCTAACTTAGTTTAGAGTTATTTAATTTTTTTTGTGACAAGTGGTACAAGTGAACGATAGCTCGAGCGGCATGTTATGGATTCGATTCTCAATTGAGGAAAATAAAATATTTAAATTTTTTTATCTCTCTCTCTCTCTTCCTTGAGTTCCACTTCCACTCAACACGCAATGCGTGAAGATGAGTTATAGAGAGATATGAGAATATTTTCACTTTCACGCTTCACGCGAGAAAATAAAAAAATACCTCACTCTGGGAATGAGGTTAACCGCAACATCAAGCCGATATAAAGTAGAGAACGCAAGGGTATTTATGACAACAGAGTGTCTTAACACTATGTTCACACTGTCCCTGCTATGTGCGGGATACAGCGTGAAGCTTGGGCGCTTTTATCAAAGTTAAGTTATTGGTTGAAGATATTATTAAATATAATTTTATTAGAATGGTAGTTTTCAGTTCGACTCCGATTCCAAATAATTGAAGTATTTTTATAATGTTTTCGTATTTCACGTTGTATCTTTTAATTTGCTGGGAATAGGGAAGCTGATGTTAAGAGAATTTTGCCTGTTGAATGAAGTAACCTAACTCCACGCTATGTCTTGTTATCAGAGCGATGAAATGAAAAGCAGTCCATCAGAATAATTTCAATAGTATTTCTTACTAGCAACACGCGGCTTCGTCTGCATAAAGTTCACTAGTGAAAGACAAACAAACATACCAAAATTTAAAAAAGAACTATTTTTGATCCTCTTACATTGATAAAGATATCATATAAGATATTTTTCTAATATATCTTCCATGTACAAACAGCGATCAGTTACAGGTTTAATCTAAGTATAGATTTCACGCTCTCGCTGTATCACGCACGTGGCAGGTTAGACAGAGGGAACTTGGGAACCTAGTGTTAAGACACTCCGTTCCACTTCCGTTCCCCACTTTCCGCCAAATTTGAGACATACAAAATTATTGTAAAAGACGGACGGAAGTTAACGCCGCGTTTTGATTTTGAAATAAATTAAATTCTTCCTCCAAGAATTGAACCTACACCCATTGCGATACACAAACTGACCAAGTTAATGTTCCATGAGGGCAATTAGGATAGCATTTATTGTAAATTTATGTATGCGCCTTGCAGAGCGTTATCGACATATGCTGCTGTGTCGTAAATTTTGTATGTTTAATATATAAAATATGAAATAGGCAAAATCTATAAATGAAATAAGTTGTGAGAACCATATAAGAATTGCAACGTAACTTGATAAGAACGTATGGCTTTGTTGGTCAGAGCGCTTGGTCGGTTTCCAAGTGGCGCGGGTTCAAATCCTGGTACGTTTAATTTTGTATACGCTTTTAAATTTAGTATCTTAAGGTTAGTTGAGAAATAAGTATTAGTTACTGATTGTGATGGTCTTGGGTTCGACATCAACTCGAAAGAAGTTTAGTTTCACTTAACTATGCGAATGATTTTTACTGCAGGAAATTACTTGATATTTTTAAACTAAACAGTTAAATTAATATTTAATATTTTCAAATTGAATACTTAATGTTTTCATAAGAAATGAACTCCGCTCTGGTAAAAGGCACAAAGCGGCGTTGAGCTCCGCCAGTAACACTTGCAGGATTAATTAGAAGTAAGCAATTTTTATAAATAAAGCCGGGGTATGGGAGACAGGGTTGTCTTGACACTAAGTTCCCTCTGTCTACTTCGCTATAAAGATTAAATACAAAGCTGATGAGTTTGATTGATTGAGAAATTATGTGTTGACTTGCAGAACTTAACGCCGTGTTTTTGCCAAAGCAACAAAGTGAAAATATGAAATATTTTAGAACCCAAAATTGGATAAAACCTAACCTAAGAATATTGAGATACGAAATTTCGTTATAACTTTTACTGATATTGATAGTTTTAACTTTGGAGCGAAAAGCTTGCAGAGTGCAAAGTTTTCTCATGAATACTTGTAATAAAATTAATTAAATATCAAATATTTTTAATGTATGCATAAATGTATATATATTATATATAGCGAATGCGAGCGAAATCACTAATCTACCTATTTACGGACACGGAGTTAAGTTACGTTAAACACTATGCCTCTAAACTAAACGAAAAATGTAGGTGGAGTTCTTATAATAAGTTAACAATCTGTACTTCAAATATTTTTGTGATATTTTTTTAAATTATACGCCGACGTACCGTGGCGCATAAGTATGTAACTATAATTAAACCTGATAGAGGCCTGTCGTGGCGCAGCGGCACAAGAGTGTGACTGTAACCAACAGGTTCTGGGTTCGATCCCCAGTCGAGGAAATGAATGTTTCATTTTCTTCGCTCTGGTAATAGGGCTAAGCGCGGCGTTGAGTTCCGCCACTCAACACGCAATGCCTCAAATTCGGCGGAAAGTGGGGAACCGAAATGGAACGGAATGTCTTTACATTAGGTTCCCGGGTTCCCTCTGCCTACCCTGCTTCGTGCGGGATACAGCGTGAAGCTGAGTAGTGTAAGCTGAGTAGTAAACCTGTTATAGTTTCGATTGATCCTATCGAGGAGATGAAATATATAATACCATCCCGCGGCGTTACTGTCCGTCACTCAAGACGCAATGCCGCAATAATTTGACGGCAACTGAGGAACAAAAGTACTATTATGGTAACGAAGTGTCTTAAAACTACGTTCCCAAGTTCCCCTTACTGCTGTGAAGCTAAAAAAATACCATCTGGCTAATTTCATTTGTGCTCTGTTTCTTTAATATGTTTCTACAAAGTTAATTTAAGGGCTTTATATAAGAATAATGTTTAATTTACTTAATTTCTGACTCAAATTCTAGAGTTGAAGTAAAGCAGATGGATATATATATATATATATATATATATATATATATATATATATATATATATATATATATATATATATATATATATATATATATATATATATATATATATATATATATATATATATATATATATATATATATATATATATATATATATATATTTATTTATATATTGTTGTTATTTTTACTTTTATTAACTTCATGGCGCAGTGGGGTGGATCTCGCATGTCTGACTGCAAGTGCAATGGTTCTGGGTTCGATGCTCAGTTGGGGAATTCATTATATTCAATTCCTTACCCTGATATCAAGACCAAAGCAGCGTTAATGTTCGGCATTCAAGAAGTCATGTGTCGGAAATTCCTATAGGTAACGTATTGATAGTAGAACTAAATGATGTTCATATATATTTTTTTTTAAAAACCAGACAGGCAGGGTAGGCAGAAGGAACCTAGGAAGCTAGTGTTCAAACACTCCGTTCCGTTCCTCACTTTCCACTGAATTTAAGATATTGCGTGACAAGTGGCAGAACTAAATACCGCGCTTTGCTTTGTTACCAGAGCCAAAAAGTGAAAGTGAAAGTGGGGAACGAAAGTGGAACGGAGTGTCTTAACACTAGGTTTCCGGGTTCCCTCTGATTACCCTGCCTCGTGCAGGATACAGCGTGAAGCTGAAAAAAATCCTCGAGTGGGAGTGATAATTATTTCATTTAATAAATCAATATTTCAATAGTTAACGAATAATATATTTAAAGTTATACTAGTATAATCAAGTCCAAGCAAAATATATGGATTCCTTTATAAATTTATAAATCTGGATTTAAATAACATTGCAATATTTAAAATATACGCAATATTTAATCTTAGCCGTGTGATTCCGGCTTATAATAGGATCACCCTGGTACTGATGGTGTCGTAAGAGGCGACTAAAGTGCGTGTGGTAGAGTCACGTTGCCAGTAATGGCAACACGCATGGGCAGACTCGACCGGATTATTACCACCCCCGGCATTTAAGACCGGCGTTAAGTAGTGGCTTTGGCCACTGCGTTTCGCATTAGGTAATGCCGGGCCCCGGTGCCCTTCCACCTTAAAGGACGGCAACGCTCCTGTAGCTCCTCTGGAGTTACTCGGGGCCGTGGGCGACGGTGATCACTTACCATCAGGTGACCCGTACTGTTATACCCGGACCCTGCAAGTATATTTGCGGATCCCTAGACTGACGCTGCCGCGTCAGCATTATTGCCGCATGCTTAAATATTATAATTAGTTATTATTTTTTCAGTCTCCATCCCTGCGTCTTAGAGAAAGGTTGCCTAAGATTTATTAATTATTATTATATACTATTAATTACTATTTCAAGTGTTTATATACTATTTCAAGTGTTTATATAATAACTCTATAAAATACTATTTCGTTTTAATAAATCAAGTGTAGATAAAATAAATCTTTTTTTTAAAAACGCGAAAGAGATTCGCGTTATAACATTTTGGTGGCAGCGGAAAGGGATTTACGAAAATACAAATCCCTGGAACGTCTTTGTGAACATTTATAAAAGTGAAAAATGTGATTAAGAAACTATTTGTGAAGATTTGTTACGAGAATCGTGGGCCGCATTGCTTCCCAAGTCGCATCACACCTGTAGTAAGCTGATATGGCGCTTATCTGGACCACCGTGGCATTCTGCGTTATGTGAGTCTGGCTTTAGATGTAAATTCCAATACAAATATTTTTTTAAAAAACGGGCATTAAAATTAATTTAAATTTAATTTCAATAATTTTATTTTTATTTTTTGTAACAAATATATAAATATGTTTTTATCACTAATTATTATGTGTTAAATAAGTTCCTTATTTCATTTGTATATGTATTAGCTGCAACGTAATTTAATTTTATAAGTAAATTATATATTTTTTGTTATATTTGTAATAAATATGGCGGAATCTAAAGTGCCCAAAATACGTTACAAGTTCCACATCCTATAGATTTGCCGTCGGAATCTGAGGATGATAGGCCATTAAATTCTTTAGAACAAAAAAAACAAAAGGGAAAGAAAACTCCTTCAATACTAGAGATGGATTTAAATATTCTATTAAAATTTATAAAACCATATGATGGATGTAGGGAAACGTTAAATTCATTTATCATAAATTGTAATAATGCTTTCGACTTAGCTTCCGACTGGCAAAAGCCAATTTTGTTTAAGTTCATTTTAAGTCAATTATCGGGGAAAGCTGAAGCAATTTGCTCGATAAAAGATTTTTTGTCTTGGGAACAACTTAAAGAATTTCTAAAAACACAATTTAGCCAAAGAAAACATTATACACACTTACTCACTGAACTACAAGAATGTAAACAAGAGTCTAATGAAAATGTTAGTCAATTTTCTCTACGAATCGAAACTTGTTTATCACAATTACTGACAGAAATATCATTAAATTCGACAAAAGTAAAAGAAATCCCAGGCCGAGTAGCGGCAATGGAAGATCTCGCCCTTCATCATTTCACAATGGGCCTACACCCTAGAATTTCCAACTTTGTTAGGTGTAGGACACCTAAAAATTTAAATGAAGCAATTAATATAGCCATTCCGAAGAGCGTGTGCATCAGAATTTTTTTAAAAGAAATGATATGGTGACTAGGTATAATAAACCTTTACAACCCCGACGACAAGTTGTTAACTTAAATAATCCCATGCAAAAATCCTTTGAATCTTCCCGACCGACTTCTAGAATTCCATATCAATCTACTTCGAAAGTCTGTAATTATTGCAAAAACATTGGTCACACAATAGAATACTGTAGAAAACGAGAGTATAACAATCGACACTATGGCAAACCTTCCTCTTCTAGAACCCAACAAAGTGTAAATTATTCTCAAGCTATGTCGGATAATGGTCATGATGAAGTCGATGATATAAAAAACTAGGTGATGTCTCACATCGGTGTCGTGTGAGACACCAAAGAAATACAACTGGCACCAATTCTTCGTGTAACCTTACTAAATCCACTGTATCTTTTAAGCCCTCTGTATCCACTGAATCCTCTGTATCCACTGAATCCTCTGTATCCACTGAATCCTCTGTATCCACTGAGTCTGCACAGTTAGTGAAGTCCACTGTTTCGCGAAATGCAAGCGTAATTGCGCCTCATTTGGCTTCGATATCTTCTAACATCAATGAATCTGCTAAACCGATTCAAACCACTGAATCCTCTGAGTCTTTATCTGTTGCTAAGTCTGAGATTGAAATTTTTGAAATTACTTCTGATCCAACTAAAATACTATTACCTCATATTCAAGTTCAAACGTCTGTATCTAACACACCATTAGCATTATTAGTTGACTCTGGTTCTTCAATAAGTCTTATTAAATTCAACTGTATTCAAAATACGCCGAAACTCATAACTGAAATTATAAATTTGAAAGGTATTGACCCCATAGAAGAGTGCACTCAAACAATGGGACACTTTAATCTTAAACTTTATTTATCAAAATCTCCAAAAAAATTTATAAGTCATAAATTTCATTTAATTAAAAATATTAACTTACCATATGACGGAATAATTGGTTCTGATATGTTAGACAATTTTAAGTGCACCATAGATTATAATAAGGATGTTTTAAAAATAGACGATGAAGATATGAAACTTCAATTTCGTGTACCTACCTACATCATTCCTCCTAGGTCTGAAATGATAATTGAATGCTCTGTAAAGAACCCTGAAATTAACGAAGGTCTCATCTTAGATCAGAATATTTCCGATACGTTACTAGTGGCGAACTGTTTTGTTAAAGTAAAAGATAATAATAGAATTAATATTTCCGTCATTAATACGTCAGAATCTTCTGCCACTCTTAATTCTAATCTTAATTTAGTAATTATTTCTAAGTCAAATTCACTTGTTCCGAAAGATACTCATTCTATTAATTATACTAATTTCTCAAAAAAATCTGATACATATTATAGAACTAAATCTATACTGGATACACTTAGAATATCTCATCTTAACTCTGAGGAAAAGGATGCACTCTTTGAATTGTGCTCCGAATTTTCTGATATATTCCATTTACCCGGAGAGTTATTAACTTATACTACCGCCATTAAACATGAAATAAAGACTAATTCAGATGTTCCAATTCACACTAAATCTTATCGATTCCCTGAAGTACACAAAGAAGAGGTAAAAAAACAAACTAATATAATGTTAGAACAGGGAATAATTCAGCCTTCCAATTCTCCTTGGTCTTCACCTATTTGGATAGTGCCAAAAAAATTAGATGCTTCTGGTCAACAAAAGTGGCGAGTAGTAATAGATTACCGGAAACTAAATGACATAACCATAGGTGACACTTATCCAATCCCTCAGATTAGTGAAATATTAGATCAGCTTGGGAACAGTAAATATTTTTCTACCCTGGACTTAGCTTCAGGTTTCCATCAAATTCCTCTTGACCCAGCTGACGCAGCCAAAACAGCTTTTAATATTCCCCAAGGTCACTATGAATTTACTCGTATGCCATTTGGGCTTAAGAATGCCCCAGCCACATTCCAACGTTTAATGAATACTGCTCTTTCTGGTCTTCAGGGTATCAGGTGTTTCGTTTACTTAGACGACATTGTAATTTATTCCCACAATTTACAAACTCAAATAGAAAATTTAAAATTAGTTTTCCAAAAATTACGGAAATTCAATCTTAAACTACAACCGGACAAGTGTGAATTCTTAAGAAGAGAAGTAGGATATTTAGGACATATAATTACTGAGGAAGGAGTAAAACCTAACCCAGATAAGATAAAAGCAGTAACCCATTTCTCGACACCATCATCACCTAAAGATATTAAATCATTTTTAGGCCTCGTCTCATATTATCGGCGTTTTATTCCTGATTTTTCTAAAATTGCCAAACCCTTAACTTCTTTGCTTCGTAAAGACACTGTATTTAAGTGGGAGAATCAACAACAACTTGCTTTTGATACCTTAAAACGCAAATTAACTACAGCTCCAATACTCTGCTATCCAGATTTTACAAAACCTTTTATTCTGACATGCGACGCGTCAAATTATTCCATTGCTGCAGTTCTATCTCAAGGTTTAATCGGTAAAGATAAACCTATTGCTTTTGCTTCGCGTACTTTAAATAAAAGTGAATGTAATTATAGTACAACGGAAAAAGAGTTATTAGCTATTATTTTCGGTTGTAAAACATTTCGTCCTTATGTATACGGCAGAAAATTCCAAATCGTTACCGATCACAGACCTCTAAAGTGGTTATTTAATCATAAAGATCCAAGTAGTAAGCTTCAAAGGTGGCGATTAAAACTTGAAGAGTATGAGTATGAAATTGTATATCGTAAAGGAAAACTAAACTCTGTTGCAGACGCGCTCTCTCGTTATCCTGTCAATCCAATATATCCTGAAAACACTCCTAATCTTGATGATCACTCTAATTCTCTCGATTCAATCACTGATTTCGGGGACATAAATTTAAGTCCACAAAGTAATAATCTAAATTTTGATCTTAATGATCTTGAAATCCAATCCCTAGAACCTTCTCCTGAGGTTGATCCATTACTAATTCCTCCAATTGAAAATACTCCTATTCAAGGTGGTAATCCTCTATTGGCTGAACAACCCTCAGTTTCTAATCCTGCTATTTTCAATCCCTCTATTGAAATGATTAACCCTCCAAATCCAGAAAACCAAAGCTTACCTGATGATATTAATCTTGAATCTTTAATTCCTACTATTTCTACAGAACATGTAAATCCGTCTGTATCTAATAATGATAATTTAATAACACAAAATCCTTCTTCTATATTAAATAACTCAGATACTGTGAAAAATAATGTCGAATATTCAAAATTCCTTAAAGAATTTGCTTCTAAAACTATACAATATGATACTAAAATTATTGAAAAAAATGAATCCCTTCTTAAAACTACCTGTAAAATTATTTTAATTCCCAGTTCTATAGATCTAGATGAATCTAATGCTTATATTCAAGAAATAATGAATAATATACAAAATTCTAATGAAATTATGTATTGCGAAAAACAACTACACTCTTTTAATAAAGTGTTGTTAAACAATAAAGATATTTATTTAATATATACGAAAGTTCATCACTTCGATGAATGTACATATCCGGAAATCTTCTATACTCTAAGAATTATAAAATCTTATTTATTACAAAATTATACTAATATAACTGAAATCGCTATTTCAGATTTCAAAAATCCATTTGAAAATAATTCATTTATCAAAATATATAATATTCTCACTTATTTATTTCACAATACTAATATTACCATAAATATATACCACGATAACATAATATATCCCGCTCTTAGTGAAATAAAGAAAATTATGCGCGAAAATCATGACTTACCAATTGCTGGGCATTTAGGCTCGGTTAGGATGCTTAAACGTATTCAGGAAAAGTATTATTGGAAGGGTATGAGACATGATGTGGAAAATTATGTTAAAACTTGTTCTCTCTGCCAAGAAAATAAAGCTCTTCGTAAAACTAATAGAGCGCCAATGCAAATAACTACGACATCTAATGCCCCTTTTCAAAGAGTAGCTTTAGATATTGTGGGTCCCCTGCCAGAATCAGGTACTGCTAAATTAAAATACATAATGACACTTCAAGACGACCTCACAAAATTCTGTGCTGCCTACCCACTCCGTGGTGTTTCAGCAGAAGAGACAAGCGATTGTCTCTTGCATTTTATTTCCATGTTCGGTATTCCAAAAATGATTTCAACTGATCAAGGTACTAACTTTACTGCAGATCTCTTTAAAAAAACATGCGAATTTTTAAAAATTAAGCAACTTTGGTCAACACCGTATCATCCCCAAACTCAAGGTGCTCTGGAAAGGTCCCATTCTACCCTTAAAGAGTACCTAAAATCCTATGTTAATGAAAATCAAGACAACTGGCCTCGTTATGTATTCACTGCAATGTTAGCCTACAATACCGCAGTACATTGCACAACACATTATACTCCTTATGAGTTGATTTTTGGCCATAAAGCTTTATACCTGATTCCATTTACGATGAAGTACCGTATGTCACTTATCCTGATTATGTTAAAATGCTACAACATAGACTTAAATTCTCCCGTCAAAAAGCTCTTGAATATATATGTAAATCCAAAGAGACTTCAAAAACATATTACGATCAACGATCTAGAAAAGTTCAATATAAGGTGGGTCAATATGTGTACCTGAAAAATCATTTAAGGCTCCGAAAAGCCCTATCTCCTGTATGGAAGGGTCCTTTTAAAATAGTAAAAATTCACGGAAACAATACCTTGTCATTACTAATTAATAGGAGACATATAAAACATCATTATGATGAGGTTAAGCCGGCAAGCGATGTCGATAACCATGCTAATTCCTAAAATCTTAACTAGATTAGTATTATATTTAGTTTTACTACTTTTATTTTATATTTTTTTTTTGCAGTCATGCATTGTGCAGTCATTACGAGGTGATAGCAACTTCAACTTTCGTTCATCCAATTTCATCGAGTTCAGGCATATATTTTGACTATTTGGGAAGATTAAAAATTATTAACGGCCATCTAAACGTAGTAATACCGATGAATATCGCAAACATTAGATTACATATCGATAATATTAACTCTGTTTTGGGAACAGTCAGATATCTTTGTAAATCCTCAGAAATAATTAATACGGAATGTCATAATATGTTAGAGCCCTTAACTACTAGATATCGAGAAATAAGTCAACAATATTCTTCTATTTCCCATTTACTTGAAACTAGAATAAAACGTGGTGCATGGATTGGGGGTGTAGGAACTGTATTTAAACACATTTTCGGCACTTTAGATGAAGAAGATGCTATTAAATATGATAATGCTATAACTGTTGTGCAAAATAATAATAAAGAACTAGCTTCATTAATTAAACAAAATATTCTAGTTACATCAACAGTAATCTCGTCTTATAATCATTCTTTACATAAATTAAAGATTAATGAAGATAGTTTGAATGAAGCTGTTGACAAGCTCTCTGCATCTATGAAAAATGTTTCCGTTATTTCAAATAAATTAATTCAAATTTCGGAAATAAATTCTATATTAAATAATTTAGAATCTTCAATTCTTGCTTTATCCTTTCAATTAGAGGATCTTATTAATGCTAGTCTATTTTGTAATATGAATATACTTCATCCTTCCATAATAACTCCAAGCCAGTTATTTCAAGAGCTTGCCGACAACCATAGATATTTACCAAATGGTCTTGAATTAGGTGTAAGTTTAGATTTAAGTTCAATGCATTCTATTATGAATATATCTAAACTAATTTGTTATTATTTAAATTTTAAGATCGTATTCGTGTTACAAATACCTTTAGTTACATCTCAGGAATTTTACTTATACCATAATATTCCATTGCCCGTACCACATAACTTTAGTAAGCCAGACTCATTCACTTTAGTAATACCAGGCAGTAAATATACTGCTATAACCAAGGACAAGATCCAGTACACTAATATTGACTCCCTCGAAGTGTGTAAAAGTGTAAACTCCCAGAACTATATATGCAACATCATGAACGTTTTGTCGGTAAACGCAAATCCATCTTGTGAAAGTGAACTACTATCAAAGTGATAAAAAAATTACCAGTGCAGTGTAAAACGGAATTTCTTAAAGGTGACTTAGATATTTGGAAAGCTTTAGTGAATAATAAGTGGATTTTCGTACAATCTCATTCTGTTAAATTATCTATAGATTGTGTTAACTCAGAGTTAGTGGAAGAAAATATTCATGGTATTGGTGTATTTACTTTACCCAAATATTGTGTAGCCTATTGTAAAGATACAAAATTGCATGCTAATAATAATTTTGTAAACATTACTGCACCTGTATCAAGTCTTTCTAGTTTTAATTTAATAAATGATCCTTGTTGCAATGTAAACGCATTAAGGGAAAGTATAAGTAATGTGCCACATATTAGTTTACGGGATTTGGATACTAAAAATATGAATGTTAACTACAATGAAATCATTAAATCCTTTGAAAAGAACCTTGATAAAATAATAAATGAACCACACATAATAAAATATGGAGCTCATTACTCTGTTTTAACTATTTTAATTATAATTACTATTGTTTGTTATATTATGTTTAGATTATATTCTAAGTTGTACAAATCTAACAGCAGCCTTTCCAATTTAAACTCTTTCAAATCCCCAGATTCAACTTCTTCCAAGTCACCTACCGTTCTTTTGGAAGAACATAAAACTGAAAGACAGACTGACACGACTTCTGAAATAGTTTCACCTGCTAAACTTAGAATCAATGTTTAAAATAGGAAAATATATAATCATTTATTATACATAAACTTCTAAGAAATAGAAGTTTATTTCTTTAAAGGGGGAGGTGTTATACCCGGACCCTGCAAGTATATTTGCGGATCCCTAGACTGACGCTGCCGCGTCAGCATTATTGCCGCATGCTTAAATATTATAATTAGTTATTATTTTTTCAGTCTCCATCCCTGCGTCTTAGAGAAAGGTTGCCTAAGATTTATTAATTATTATTATATACTATTAATTACTATTTCAAGTGTTTATATACTATTTCAAGTGTTTATATAATAACTCTATAAAATACTATTTCGTTTTAATAAATCAAGTGTAGATAAAATAAATATTTTTTTTAAAAACGCGAAAGAGATTCGCGTTATAACAGTACGCTCGTTTGCCGTCTTATCCATAAAAAAAAGTAAAAAAATAATTATAATGTATGTATATGTTGATAGTTTGTATTGGTGTTGAAGTTCACCACTCAACACGCAATGCCTCAAATTTGGAGAAAAGTGGGGAACAAAGCGGAGTGTCTTAACACTAGGTTCCCAAGTTCCCTCCTCTTACACCTCCATGGCAATCTGTTACACCAAAAGGCCTTAATTAATTTCTCTTAGGTATTGTTTGTCTAAATATAAATATATAGGCCTAGATGTAAAAATATTAAGTATGAATGAATGATTCAATGTATAATGGACTTTGCAATTTACTTCAAATTAATAAATGCTGAAACCTTCATTAACTTCTATGAGAATAATGATCTGTGTAATAGTAAGTGTGGTACATGCCATAAGCGTTTTTTTTTTTTTTTTTTTTGGTATAGAAAATTTGGCAACATTTTGATACTAATTTATAGTGAAAATTAGAAAGGCATTGCTTGTTGAATATTGGAACTCAACGCCACGCTATGTCTTGTTACCAGAGATCGGAACTGAATCAGCAATAATCTATCTACATGTTAAATTTCAATTATCTCTTTTTAATTAATTATTACAGAAAAAAAAAAATTCAAACATAATATATACCACTTTTACCATCATTGATTTGGAATATTACGATAAAATGATTATAATATTATTAAAAAAAATCACAATTCAGGCTATAACGGTGCAATGGTAATAATACTTGAGTGTTAAAACTGGGTTCAATTCCTATGGGAATGATGTATTTAATATTTTTATATTACTTGATTTAGTATAAACAGAAAACGTGGAGTTGATTTCTTCCACTCTGTATCTAATGCTTTATGAATTCATTTTGTTGCTTTATGAATTCATTGTAAAGTGGGTAACGAAATGACTTTATTTATGTTCCCAGGTTCCCTCTGTCTACTGCTATGCAAAATGCAGCCGGAAGCTAAAATGAAATCTATTTTTTTTTTAATTTACGTTATATATATTTTGTACCACACATCAAATTACAGGGATTGTTACTCACCCCCCCATTAAAACTTGACATCTAAACGTAGCATTTACTACATAGGTATAAGGTTCAAATTCGACACACAATTTGTTTATTTTTTTAATCGTTTTTTTTGTAAAAATGCCAAATGCAATTACCATTCGTCCGCTCTGAATTGTTGTTTAGTTCACATAGATTAAATTTGATTTGAGCTTTTAAAATGTACGCATGTGCTTTTTTGTTAAAAAAAAAACAATATGTCACTGTCATTTTATTACTGGTTATGTCATTGGAATGGCTTATATTTTTTCAGTAGACTTACTTACAATTTAGTAATGAAACACAAAAACACACTAACTATTTATTATCTACTATAGATTCTTAGCTCACAATTTAGGGTAGGCAGAGGGAACCTAACTGTGGGAACCTAGTATCTAGACACTCCGTTCAGTTCCCTGTTCCGTTCCGGAGACGATGAAGTATTACATATTGAGTGGCGAAACTCAGCGCCGCGCTTTTCCTATATTTATTTTGAAACTATTAAATATTTCATTTCATCAAGTATAGACCTTGAAAACACATCCTCATTTTGTACTTCCATACAATATTTCTGTTTTTCGACTCAACGCCATATCCTACAATTGGGCTTAACCCCGAATTTTTTAAACATTGCGTTGAAATTGGCGGAACTCAACGCTGCGGTTCATCTAACAGAGCTGGTAAATTATATGTGTGTATGTAAATATTTTGTTACTGAAAATGTAATTTACTACATGGCAAAGCTGTCCGCTACGACATTGAGCCGGATCATCTTAAATTTTAATTATAAACATAAAATATACAGAAAATTTCGAGTTCATACATTTTCTATATAAATAAAATAGTCTGTATTTTAATTAATGTTTTAAGAGTAACTTTGCTCAGTAGTATATAGTTTGAGATAGTTATTTTAAAACATGATTCATTTATAAATATGGTAGGTCTTTTTTAAGCGCGGCGTTGAGTTATGCCATTCGACGAGCAATGTCTCGGCAATTTTGCGGAGCTCAGCCGTCGGAGTATCTTATCACTAGATTTCTCCTGCCTTCTCCTCAGATATATCTATTCAGATTTTGTCAATTTCCCGGTTAGAACAGAGGTTAAACCACTCCGTTCTCCACTTTCCACTAAATTTTCGAGCTTTATTGCCAGAATGAAGAATTCAGAAAATTAAATAATTCATTATCACAAGAGAGTATCAAACCAATTAAACAACTATTTCAGACTTACCTTAAAGCAGAAGATTCTTAATAAAAAAAGCAGAAAAATTTTACTCTTTTTTTATGTATATACACACAGAACTGTTTTTTGGCTGAATCATTTACAGACAAAGCATAGTCTATATTATGCGGCGTATAACGCTCAGATATAGCAAGAAGGTTCTTTAGGAAATGTGATCGAGTACCATAAAGTTACCACCAAAGGTTCCTTCATAGCTCTTAAGGTAACGGTAAGTATACGACATATTATTCCATTTAACATGAAAACAAAATGCAATCTTACCAATACCGGTAACATCGTGCTGGTACTTACCTGTAAAAATATAAAATAAATATGAAATTCAATTGTATATTGTATTTACAATGGGACGTTGAATGTATGAATGAACTTTTATAACTTCAATAGCTACCACATACAACGCATTACAAAAGGAAATATGTTATAATAGAAAATAATAGATAAGGGAACACGTCTGTTTGATTTCCACTCGCGGGAGCTTCACGCTGTATCCCGCACATGGCAGGGTAGGCAGCGGGAACTTGGGAACCTGATGTTAAGGCACTTCGTTTCCCATATATATATATATATATATATATATATATATATATATATATATATATATATATATATATATATATATATATATATATATATATATATATATATATATATATATATATATATATATATATATATATATATATTTATATATATATATATATATATATATATATATATATATATATATATATATATATATATATATATATATATATATATATATATATATATTTATACATACATAATAGAATGTGTTAACGATAGGTTCCCTATTATGCGAGATACAGCGTGAAATTAAAATAAAAATAGTCATTAAATGATAGATGATCTAAAATTACTCTATAGTTTACTCACCAATTCAAATTTTGCATACTACAAATATATACTTGACACGTTTAACGTAAAATTTTTGTCTTTTTTTGTACCACTACGTAACTAAAAACGAGTTGAAACACCGTCAACCAGCTATCTTTAGGTCTTACTAAAAGTGACGGAATACAACGCCACCTTTTGTCTTAACAAAGCACGGCGTTAAGTTTCGCCATTCAAAAAGCAATCTAAAAGTGATAATGCAAAGTATCTATTACTTCTTTCCCTTTACTATCTATCCCGCAATAAGCGGGATAAACAGAAAGGTTGTTAATAAAAAAAATAATAATGCTTTAAATATACATTCCTATAATCTATGTTACGGTTGAAAACACAGTGGGGTCAAACGCGGTCAAATAATACAAATACCTATTTTGTATTGATTCTGACTTGTTAGCTACTTCATTTGCATACTATATTATCCAGTGTTGTAAAAGCTTTATATATATATATATATATATATATATATATATATATATATATATATATATATATATATATATATATATATATATATATATATATATATATATATATATATATATATATATATATATATATATATATATATATATATATATATGTATATATATATATATATATATATATATATATATATATATATATATATATATATATATATATATATATTCATTCAAATGCAATCGCACTACTGGCCTTAAATAAATATGTATAACACATTGCTTAAAAACTATTGTATTAGATGAAAGCTTTCCATAAAGTTTGATAATGTGTAAAATAGTTACGAACAAGCTTTTAATGTCTAACCAATATTCTAAAATGAACGAGAAATGTGGCCTTATCTCATTTAGTGGATAGATTAGGACTACAGATTATTTATTATAGTGCCTTGTTATGTTCATTTTGTAAAAATAAAGGTAATTTTTTGGTAATAAGGCAAAAGCGCGGCGTTGAGTTCCGCCCCTCAACACGCAATGCCTCAAATTCGGCGAAAAGTGGGGAAAGGAAGTGGAACGGAGTGTCATAACACTAGGTTCCACTTCCGTTCTCTCTGCCTACCCTGCCTAGTGCGGGATATAGCGTGAAGTTCAAAAAAAAATGTTGTAAAAAAAATACATTTTTTTTTGCTTAGAAAAAAAAAGAATCTTAAATATGACGGAGATGACGGGACTTAACGCTGTATCTAACCAGAGAACCAAAAATGTTATATAAAACAATGTTCAATAGTTCCGAATCTATTTCTCTCTCTCTCTATGTGTTTCTTACATTCTAAATTCTGCGTGTAGCAGGGCAGAGGGGGCCTAGTGTACAGACATGACCTTTACTTTCCACTGAATTCTGCATGTTGAGTTGCAGCACTTAACGCTGCCGCTTGGCCTTGACATTAGAGCAATGTGATAAAAATATTTTTTTTCTTCAATGGAAATCGAACCCACAACCTGTCGTCTTAAAGTTTCACGTTTATGACCCCCCACCCTAACTAGCCTAAATGTCGAAGCTATAACGCATCGTAATACAATATACTAAGGTAATGCAACACCCTTTGTACCTAATAAGCTTTATTGATAAATAGACTATCCTGTAGGAAAAGGATTTCTCAAATTGAAACCGATTTTCATGAGATTAATGCATTAACTCTTTACATCACTATCAGTACGTGGAAATATATATTAAGTAAATTTTATAGGGTTTTTTTTATGGAAAAGACAAGGCAAACGAGCGTACGGGTCAACTGGTGGTGTGATCACCGTCGCCTACGGCAGCGTGAAACACCAGGGGAGCTATAGGTGCGCTGCCGGCCTTTAAAGTGGAGGTAGACGCGTTTTAGAAGGTACCCATGTCGTGTCGACCTGGAAATACCACATGTGTTTGGTGCGTGAAAGAAATTTCCTACGAAACCGTACAGCAGTGGAGTGCCAAAGGATGTGGATGGTACTTTAGTTTGTGACGTACTGTGCAGTTGGAAAAGTCGGCGGCAGGTACCAAGTCAAATATTTATCCAAAACACTCCCCGTGATTAATGCGGTAGAGAACTCACAGCAAGGATACGTTTCTACGCAAAGCCAAAGTATTAAACCTCACACCGATCATTAGGTCCCCAACGATTCAAATGGCTCGAAATGGCATTGTATGCGATCAAATGGTTCAAAATCGAAACTCGGGTGCGCCAGCCCAGAGGTGAGAACAGTATTCTATATGAGGCCGAACCTGGGCCCTATACAGGGCTAAGCAGTGTTTTGGCGTGAAATGCTGCCTCGCTTTGCTGATCCTCGGTTTTTTCGAGGCCAATTTGGCCTTGCTTTCCAGATGATCGTACTGGCAATCGCTCGAAAAGCTGAGGCTCATTATACTGATGCTTGGCGCGGCTTTAAGGGAAGTGTTCTCAAAAATTGGTGATACGACAAATGAGGTTTTTAGCGGTTAACGCATAGACTTGTGAATTCGAAGGGTTGAAGTGAACCAGGTTCTTTTCACCCCATACCCTAACCCTTTGTGAAAATCTAAGATCATATACTTACTTATATACTTACTTAGCTTCACGCTATATCCTTAGCGGGGTAGGCAGAGAGAACGGAGCGCCAAACGCTACGGTAATGATTAAATACGCTATTATATTTTGGGAAGGTTAGTGTTTATAGTAAAATCACTCAAAATTGCTCTATTTTTCTATTTTTCTTTAACAAAATATATAGAATAAATTCACTTTACACAAAATGTGGGCCTAATTTCGTGACACTCTACCGTTTTTTGCCAAAGTCGTATTCACATTTGTACATTAAAAACACGCGCTTTAAAATAATTTTTCCGTCAACACAGCGCTGCTCTAATTATCCCCTTTTCACGGAATGCGAAAATTTTCTGGGATAAATACTCTTTTTAGTATAATTTTTATTTAGTTCTTTACAAAAGGAAATTTTACGAACGCTAAAATTGTTCACGTCGCGTCCGAATTAAATTGGTCAGTGGTTTTGGCTGCTACGCCGTAGATAGCTGGTTTGATTACGGCTCGTAGCAAGTACTTTATTAACATAATATGTGTAATGTGTATACAATTATTTTTAAATTATTAGAGTTACGTAATTCATACTTTTTAGGGTATATATATGGAACCTAGTGTAAAGACACCCACCACCGATACTTAGTAATGAAAAGCTGCATTTTGATTTCTTACTAGCTTGAGGTAACGACAATACCTCTGACTAATAATCAAATTCAGAACCCGTTTGCTGATAGATTAAACTACTGCATTATGACGGCCATATTTATATTATATTATAACCGAAAAGGTAAGCCGGAAGCTCTACATTATATATAACATTTATCACAAACCATCATAAATTGTTACCAGAGCGAAAAACTGGGAAACGGAAATGGAACGATGTGTCTGAACACTAGATTCCCAAGTTCCCCCTACCTACCCTGCCATGTGCGGGATACAGCGTGAAAAAGTAAAAAAAAATATTTCATTTCCTCGAGTGGAGATCGAACCCAAAACCTGTCGCAACGCACTCTTTCACCTCTTATAACTTATTGCTTGCCTAATTAGCCTCAACTAATTACAACAGAACATCTAAATACACACAATTTGTTAAAATCCTAAGATTTTGGCCAAACAAGATTCTGACTTTAAAATTCGTTGCGTAATTGTTCTGAAAAGCGGAATTTTGATTAAGAGTTAATTGAATCCTTTAATTAGGGCCGTGTACGGATGCGTAAATAAGTAAGCCAGTGGAAGTAATCCTTGGGGATTCGGTTGGTGTTCACTTTTCAATTTTAATACTTTAATTTTATTGCACACGCTGTATAATGTATATGCTTTGTTCTCCAATTTCAGTATGTTGCAGAAATTAAGAAATTGTTTTAATTAAAATGTATAAATTTTTCGTGTAAATTTGACCACGATTTTAGTATTTTTAGTTTTTATATTTCACTTATAAAGAAGCTTAATTTAGATATAATTCGACTTTATTATATGATCAAAAGCTATGATCATTCCATGATCTGTAAGTTCGTTGCTCTACAGAATGTAAGAGATACTTCAAGATAAAAAAGCAATTTAACTTCTTGGTCCTTTATTTTTATGGCTTTCAACCCCAAAACCCCAGAGCAAACAAAATTATCCAAATTCACTTCCCAAAAATCACTTTCTTTCTACAAAGCAAATTGCTTTACAAACTCTAAGAAAAAGGGAACAATTAATACGACGATTTAAAAAAGAACTTTGCTCCATCAAAATATACGTAGCGAAAATATCATTACGTTTTATCTAACAATTTGCCCTATACTGTGTTTAATTGTGTTTTCTAAGTATCCAAATTCAATCTTATTTCTTGAGACACAGAGTTCAATTCACAATGTGTTCTCAAAATATTTTTTCAGCAAAATATAAGGTAATAATCCAACTAAAGGTATCTTATAAGTACAGTGGGCAAGTGAAGATAGCATTTATGATAATTTTGACTTTATTTCTATAGTATTAAGACTGAAATTCCAATAGAAATCGGTCCGAGCAAATGCACATAAAGAAAAACAAATCCCTATGACAGTAACAACGAATGTTACTTTCCTCAGTAGCGCTTTTCTTGAAATAATACAGAGGAACCGTATAAGGTTGTTGTCTTTGATAAGAGGTAGCGATTTAATGGTGTTTTTTTATTATATTTTCGTATAAGCAAAAATGATTATGGATCATTAACTATACACCATACATACTTTTCATTTAGAATTTAGTTTTTTTTGTCACGCAGGATCCTACTTACATATATCAGGGTAGACAGAAGAAATTTGGGAACGTTGTGTTACTTCGTATGATCAACACTTTACTTCACACCAAAGCAAGTAAATGAAAATGTTAAATATTCGATTTCACTGAGCGAAAATTGAACGCAGAACCTGTTGCACTTTCAGTCGATCACCTCTGCCCCCGCACTAAGTAATGATAAAAAAAGTTGAAGCCGTCATCTTGCTAGCTTACTTCCCACGCAATACGGAAACAATTGACAAAATATATAAATATAAAAATACGAATTTCTAATAACTAACCTTTATTTTACTTCTACAAAGACTATTTTAATAAATCTCTCTCGCTCTAGCTTATGGTTTATAAAATCGCAATATAACCAAAATCGATTCCGCTACCCGCTCCTCTCATTACCAACACCCATTTACCCTTTCAAAACATAATAATTCGTCATATTTATCATCGCGGCCGCTAGCGTTATGGCCTGGGTTACATTCATAGCAGTGTCTATCTTTGATGTGTATGAGAAAATAGGACAGTGTTTTTGTATGGTATTCGCAAAGTAACAATAACATGCTATAGAAAATAAGTTATTTTGTGGAATAAATGGAAATATGTATTATATATGAGGCCTGTGGTGGCACATGTGTGTGACTGTAAACGCGACTGGTTCGATTCTTGTTGAAGTTAATATTGCAACTTCCCTTATTGGAGATGAGGCATAATCCATAACCCGACGTTGAGGATCGCTACTCAGCACAAAATGTATCAATTTCGGCGAAAAGTAATACATGGTACGTGAAGGGAACAGCGTGAAGCCAAAAAATATATTATATAAGAAGTGAACGGAATTTCCGTTCACTACCTCCGCCGAACTAAGACACTGAGTGTTGAGTGGTGGAACTTAACGCCGTGCTTTGGCTTGTTGGCAAAGCGAAGAAAATATTACATTTCCTCGACTGGAAATAGAAATCACAATCTGTCATGCTTTTGCCTAAAAAACATTCAATAAATATTATTCCAGTATTGTATCTACCTACACGTGCTATGGGCGTATTATAATTATACGCTAATCTTTTGTTATATATTCTTAGAAATAAAAATAGAAGACCTTTATGTACCAGAAAAGATAAACAAATGAATAGTACATTTCTATGCCTAATTATAAGTATAAAATTACACAGGTCATATTTCATTCGAATTTGTCTATTGTTGTGTAGAATAAAGAATAAGAGGCCACAAAAAACTTTTAATATATTTTTTTTGGTTAGGTTTACGCCGTATCTCGTAAAGGGAACGTAGTGTTAGGACACTCCGTTCTGTTCCCTACTTCTCACTAAACGCAATTGAAGTGGCACAGGGGCACAAGCGTGCGACTGTTGTTAGTTGTTGGGGTTGTGAGTACAAACTCTGCTCGAAAAAACGAAAATATTAAACATTTGAAAACATAAAATTTTATAGAAATTTGTTTTTCTACATAACAACATTACAGTAATGCAGCGTTGAGTTTTGTCACCAAAATGAGGCTAAAATGAATATTAATGAAAACAGAGTGTTACAATGGAAACTAGGTTCCCAGGTTCCTTTTACTTACTTAAAAAAAGACAACGTGCTACACGGTGAATGTCGAGTTAACAAAATTTCACTTTCCGCCCAAATTAAAAACACTCCGTTTTGGGAAACAAAATGTAACTCTACATTTTGCCTACTAAAATATAAAATAGAAAAAAAAATAGCTTCAAGCGGATATCAAACCCACGATATATCCCGATTTTGATATCCAAAATAAAAAAGCTCGCCTACCACAAACAGTCCAAAAGCTCTGATTTTGTATTCACGCAGCATCTTTCATTAAAACGGCAAACCTAATACATTTGCTGTTTAATTTATTAAACGATTACAGCCATTATTTATTGCGTGAATAAATTTAACTAAGTGATCGGTTCTTCTGGTACTGTTTAAATGGTTTTTCTAATATAAAACAGGCTGAAATCTGTAGTTTGATGTGGCTCAGGGGCACAAGCTTCACGCTGTAACCCGCACATGACAGGGTAGGCAGAAGGAACACGGGAATCTATTGTTAAGACAACTCTTTTTGGCCCCCAAAAACCACTGAATTTGTGGCTTTGCATGTTGCCGGATCTCAACGCCGCGCTTTGCCTTACTACTAGAATTGCAAACAATTGAAAACGTTAAATATTTAATGAGAAAAAAATTAAATATAGTCATTCTATTTCCCGCTTCGCGGCAGGCCAAGGTACAAAGCTCAAAAACACAAGCGTGAACTTCGATCCCCATTCCAGGAAATTAAATATTTAATATTATCATTCTCAACTTCGCTCTGGGAGTAAGGTAAAACGCGTTGATTGCCGCCTTAAATTTAGTGGAAAGTGGAGAACGTAACCGTGACTAGGTTCCCAGGTTCCCTTTGACTATACTGTTGTGATTGTTTAACAAATCAAAAGCTGTGTTTGTTTAACTAATGGTTAAATTTATACTTTTTGGCGGAAGCTTTGCGTGTACTTTAATATATTTCGAATTCGTGGCAGAGGGAATTAAAAACTAAATGTTAAAATACTCCAATCTGTTCCTCAATTTCCGCTAAATTTAAATATTTTTTTTTCTCTAACAGGAAATGAACCTATTACAATATAGCTTTCCAGTAAACAGCATTTAATAATCACTACGTGCTTCCCATCAAAGAACGGGTCAGTCTAAGACAAGTAATTACTCAGAAACGAAACATCGCGGTCGTTACATTCTTAAGTTTTATTAATGTAAAAGCTCTTAGAGTCCTGCAAGCAAAATTAAAAACATTAAACTTGTTAAAGCAGAAACTGGAGTGATTTGTCACTACAAGTCTTTTTATATGGGAGATTAAAATAAGATTTATTTAATCGAGCTTTTTGTCGTAACAAAGTGGTATTTTGATTGTGGGTAGGATTTCCCATCGGAATGAATTATTTAATAATTTTGTTTCATTGCACTGGTAACAAAATAAATATACATAGTTCTGCGTTGAATTCCGCCACTAAACAAATCTTAATAAATTATTTATATAACCCCTTAATGGAATCCTATTTAATTCCATTATGTATATTAATATAACATATATACGTTCAGCTTCACGCTGTATCCCGCATGGGCAAAGTATGCAGAGGGAACTTAGGAGCCTAGTGTTAAGACACTCCGTTCCATTTCCTACTTTCCACCGTATTCGAGGCATTGCGTGTTGAGCGGCGTAACTCAACGTCTAGCTTTTACCTTGCTACCAGAGCGAAATCGTTCAACATTTCAAATGAAAATATTAAATATTTTATTTCATATATACGTGCGGAGAGGAATAACAAGGCAAAAGGAACCTGGGAACCTAGAACTAAGATATTTCCTCATTAAATCACTTCAGAGACCAACTCTCCGTGAATTTCTCAAAGCATTGCGTATTGATTGGCGCAATTGAAAGCAAGATAAGAAAATTATGTGAAAAATGTTTTTCTTCCATAATAGTGATTAAACTAAATGCTTTTAAATTAATCACAACATCCGCAATAACTGCTACCTATTTATAGATTTAAATCTTAGAATTAATTGCATTTTAAAATCAAGAAGCGTTAAAAGAGCTTCTCTTACCAAAAAAAAAAACCTTGAACATTTCAAATTTTCTAATAAATTAAGCTCAACCGAACAAGCATTCATCATACAAAGTGAATGGATTTGTATACAATCGAAAAACACGGCTGCCGTACTTTCAGTTAATGAAATTAATAAATATTCGCGGTTCATCTTGATGAATAAGGATAATAAATATACAGATTATAACATTTCTGTATGCTTTAATTACGATTTTCTACTAATTAACTGGAAGGAAGTAAGGCTTAACACTAGGTTCCTTGGTTCCCTTCGCCAACCCTGCTACGTGCAAATTACATCGTTGATTGAGTGAATTAGTACAGTAAGGGGAAGGTATCACGCTGTATCCCGCATATCACTAGGTTTTAATTTTTTTAATTGCGTGTTGAATGGTGATACTGAACCCAACGCTGTACTAAGAGCGATAAAATGATTTTTTTTTTCTACCTTCGTATACGACTTGAAATATAAGGTTTCACGATGTAACACTTCGTTTTCAATGCACTAATATTCGAGACACTGCAATTTAAATATTATTAATTAATTTCCAAGGCAAAGCGCGGCGTTCAGTCAACACACAATGTCTCATAAATCGGAAAAATAGGTAACGGAAACAAGTGTCTTAACACTAGGTTCCCAAGTTCCCTCGGTGCCGATACAGCGTGAAGCTGAGCGAGTGAGTAATTAAGCAATTTCCCTAAACAAGAATCGAACTTAAAACCAAACATCCAAGAACGGAAGTAACAAAGAAATCTACACAAACCGTTAGCCATTATAAGAATAGCTATATTTTTTTTCCTGCTGTAATATTTAATAGAGATACCTTGTCAAAACATTAAAGGTCGGGTAACATTTAAAGTAAGGGTCGCCATGATTTATATAGAAGCCCTTAAGGCTTTCGCTTGTTTGAATCTTTGCGATAAAATTTTAAACCCCCGTTTGTAATGGCGGGAACCTTGTTAATTATGAACGCGATACTCCTTTGGGTATACGGAGTTATGGTGATTTAATGTTTGATATGTTTTTGCGGTGTTAAATTACGTTTAATGTACGGAAATTTGGATGATGGAGTGTCTTAACACTGTGTTTTCTTTATCCAGTAATCATTACGTGTTATATGCGAGAAAGCATTATGCGTGTTATGTGCGTGAAGTATTTTTAACTAACCTCCAGGGCCTTGTAGTTTTATGTTCCACCCAAACAACGAAAAGTTGATTTTTCTAAGTTATTTATATTTATGATTATATACATACATAGAGGCCTGTCGGGGCGCAGATGTATAAGCATGTGACTATAAATGACAGGTTGTGGATTCGATCCCCACTCGAGGAAATTAAATATTCGACATTCTAAGCTTAAATAGCTATATATTTTTTCATTTCTTCGCTCTGTTAACAAGGTAAAGCGCGGCGTTAAGTTCCGCCACTCAGTTCGCGATGCCTCAAATTCTGTGAAAAGTAGGGTACGGAATGGAGTATCATAGTATTAGGTTCCCAAGTTCCCTCTGCCTACCACGTGCAAGATACAGTGTAAAGTTAAAAAAATACTCCTATAAAGATTTTACAAAGACCAAGGTATAAGTAATAAATTTGATAAAATTTTAAATACAACGGCAACCTAAATGCAGGAAAAGCTGTTAATTATGAACGCGATACTCCTTTGGGCATAGAGATATTTTCGTTACAATCTAATATAAATAATGGTTATTTATAGTTGTGGTATAAGGCCTTTCGTGGCGCAGAGGCGACAGGCTGCAGGTTCGATTCCCACTCGAGGAAATAAAATATTTAATATTTCCTTAACCTCGCACTGATAATGAGGCAAAGCGTCTCCAGAATTCAGTTAAAAATAGATCAAGTAGTTATTAACCCTAGGTTCCCAGGTTCCCACTGCCTGTCCTGCTATATGCGGGATACAGCGTGAAGCTGAAAAGATCTATTAAGATAATAACAAAAGTTGCGCACTTCGTCTAAACTTTATATTTCTAATAACTTGTGGTCGTTTTATGAACATAAGTATGTTTTTGTATGAACGGGCTTGATGGGTTTTTTGGGATAAAACTTTTAATATCAATCATTTTATATTATGATTATTTATTAGACTTTCATTTAAGTGTATATAGTAATAAGCTTTTATACGCAGCTTTCTTCATGTAGGTAGAAGTATTGGAAAAGCATTTTATAAGTTTATTTTATAAATAAGCTGAACAGGAAAATTTAAATACTTACAAATAATATGTGGATTGTAGAAAAGTTATTGGATCGAGAGAAATTTAAATCTAGAACCAGAGCCGTTTTAAAAATTCTCGTTATATCACACATGGCCAGAAGTAATCCAAGAACCTGGTGTTCAGAGAGTCAGGCACCCCCGGAGAGTTTATCAGATATTCCATTTCGCAAAACTAAACTACCTCAAATGGGAAATGAACCCACAACCTTAACTTACAGTAAACTTAGAAAATAATCCATTCTAAATACATAAAAAACATATATTAATATACATATAATATTTACATTCCACGTCGCATTGCAGACGTCTACAAGTAAGTAAGTAGTTTAATGCAAAACACGATCACCAACTGAAATCTCGTTAACGGAGAGCGGTTTGTATCTACACGAGACCATATGTTATATGAAACACGGGGATTTATATATATAATATATAAGACATGCCAGAGTAAGCAGAGGAACCTTGGGAACCTAGTGTTAAGACATTCCGTTCCTCTTAATTTTCTGGCCTAATTTATGGGCATTGTAAGTTTTATTGGGGCTTAACGCCGCTCTTTGCTTTGTTTGTCTTTGTCTTGAGTGGGAGTAAGTTTATTAGTTCGATACCTGCAATATTTCTTGTGCTTCTTAATTATAACCAATAATATTTATACATACTATTCAAAAGAATTGTTACGCTGCGTTTCTTGCCCCTTTCTCTTCAAGTCTGAGGCAGCAATATTAGTAAACCCGTGGTATATTGTATATTGTTTAACAATCAACAAATTTAACTTATAACTTCTTATGTTGAATAATATTATTTATCTGTGACAAGTCACTTGGCAAGTGGACGAGAAGAAAGAGATCGAAGCGTTTAGCTCTGTATGCACTTTAAGGACCCCGATACGGATAAAGCATGAAGCGTGTTTAATCTACGTGAAAACCTAACCTAACCCAACCTCTAATTAAATATCAAATAAAGAAATCCAAAACGCGGTGTTAAGTTCCACGACCTATAATACGAAAAAAAGAAGCCTTAACCATATGTTACACAGTACTTAGTATCTATATAAATCTGTACATTCTTTGCGGACCCCACACTAATATATTCAGCGATCGCAACTCATAAATCAGAATAAGCTGCTTTTACAAGCGTGTGAATCATGTTTTCCGCTATTTCATATTAAAAAAATTAGCGTTTTGTATGAAGATGTAGTGACTATTCTCTCTTTGTATATATACACACACACACACATATATATATATATATATATATATATATATATATATATATATATATATATATATATATATATATATATATATATATATATATATATATATATATATATATATATATATATATATATATATATATATATATATATATATATATATATATATATATATATATATATATATATGTGTGTGTCTATATATATACAAAGAGAGAATAGTCACTACATCATACAAAACGCTAATTTTTTTATATATATATATATATATATATATATATATATATATATATATATATATATATATATATATATATATATATATATATATATATATATATATATATATATATATATATATATATATATATATACATATATATATATATATATATATATATATATATATATATATATATATATATATATATATATATATATATATATATATATATATATATATATATATATATATATATATATATATATATATATATATATATATATATATATATATATATATATATATATATATATATATATATATATATATATATATATATACAATAATTGAAAAGTTGCGTGTTGAGTCACAAAATTTAACTACTTTTCACACCACAGCGTGGGAATACTCATATATTAAATTTTTTCATTCAAGTGAGAATTGAATCCAAGACCATAGGAGTTATATTCCGAATCTGCTTATTTGTGCTATGGTACTTTCTTTTTATGTTTATTAATGATGATTTATATTTATATGATTTTGTACGGGTATCGATCTAAGCCTAGAATTATAGTATTTTGGTAAGATCGTACAAGGATGATGATGGTGGTTGATTTATATTTTTTTTTTTCAGCTTCACAGCTTGCACTAGGCAGGGTAGGCAAAGGGAACGGAAGTGAAACCTAGTGTTATGACACTCCGTTCCACTTCCGTTCCCCACTTTCCGCCGAATTTGAGGCATTGCGTGTTGAGTGGCGGAACTCAACGCCGCGCTTTGCCTTATTACCAGAGCGAAGAAATGAAACATTAAATATTTAAATTGAAAATATTAAATATTTCATTTCCTCGACTGGGGATCGAACCCAGAACCTGTCGGTTACAGTCACACTCTTGTGCCTCTGCGCCACGACAGGCCTGATTTATATATATATTGTTTGAATTTTGACCGTATTATTTAGATATCCAAAAAGTACTTCCTTCCCAAATATTTCAATTATGTAGCGACCATAATGGCGCAGCGGTATAGTTTTAATATAAACGCGTTCAACTCACGCTCGAGGGACTGAATTACTTTTATTTACTCGCTTCTGATTTGAGTAATATTTCGGAAACTAAGCCGGAAACCGGACAACTTTGCTGCGAAAAAAAAATTACTTATGTAAAACCATCTTTATTCCATGATAATGGTCCATACACACCGGGTGTCCCAATTTCATAAGATTTACACATTTTTTTACCTCGGAATCTTGAATTATACGACGTCTGATGGTTTCTCGGCCTCCCTAAAGTAATCTCTGATTTGCCTAAGTATCTCTCTTCTTTATCGAATTTATTTTGCGATAAGAGGCTTAAAATGAATTAGGTGATGTATTTGGTACATTTCCTCGGTAAGTCTGGCATAAGATGGTTAATATGTTGATGGGTGTCCGAAATTTGTTTTTTTTTCTTTAGGTTCCCGTCTATAGCTAGGTGGAGGAAAAGCGGAACCTTATGTTAAGACATTCTGTTCCCATTAAGACCCTTGTTTTCATCACTTTCAGCCGAATTTTTTGAGGCATTTTGAGTGGCGCAACTTAAACCCGCGCATTGTGTTGTTACCAGGGCGAAAAAATAGAAAAAAGATTAAATATTTGTGTTACGCAAATGAGAAATGAACCTCTAAGTCAAAATTGACCTTAAAATTACTATTTTCTCAATCTTTTAAGGATCTGCCTATCCATATCTCATATAAAGTTACATACACGAAAGCTGAGAAACTAGTATTAAGACCCTCAGTTCTCATCCCTTCACCCAATTTCCAGATATATTTTCTATTTCGGACATGTCCCAAATCATTTTACATAACAATTTGTTCATATAAACACTGACATATTGAATAGTGCCAAATTGATGCCATAAAAACAGAAAAAAAATTTAGTACAAAAAATTTTGATATCCATTCACAATTCGTTATCAGTTCTGTTTCATTTTAATATACTACCGTCAGAAAACGTCCCGCACTAAATGCTATCTGCACTTGAATTCATTTGAGCTTTCGGAACAGTTTAACTTGGTAGGTTTCCAAGGATTTAGGACTCTGAATAAAACTAGAATCCAACCAAAATGGTTTTTCTTAATTCTTTTTAGATACTAAAATACTATGGTAAGTGTATAACAATTGCCGCATTGCGGCCCCAAGTTTATATATATGCAATTGTCTGTATTTTAGCTTCACACTGTATCCCGTAGATAGTAAGGACTTGGGAACCTATAGCGATAGGTTCCCAAGTTCCCATTGCCTAAGACACTACATTCCCCACTTTCCATAAATTCTCTGGAAGCATGTCGTGGTGAGTGGCAGATTCAATGCAACGCACCTCTAGTTATTAAAGCTAGATAATAAATATATTAAAATGTTTATTTCTTTAATTGAGCATCGAACTCACTACCTATCCGGATTACAGTGGCACATGTACCCGCGCCACGCCAGGCCTCACACATATCCCAAAATTTACATTTCACACAATTCCGCCCCTAGATATATAAATTAAGGGCAAAGTCTGTTAAAGAATTTCTTAATTGGATACGCTTGGTCCTGACACAACCATCAGAAGTTATTTCACGAAGAAAACAGCCAAATTAACTCACTCGAAGATTGAAGTCCGCGGATATATAGAGGAAAACTTGGTTGAATTTATCTTCACCGACAAAGTTGAATTGAGCACTTATAGATGGCACCGATTTGAATTTGTGGCGGCGTTAAACTTCGCTGACACTGATGGAATTATAATTATGCGAGTCGTTTTCGTTTTCGAGGGATTTCTTTTTGTTATTTGTGCTTGTGATTGGATTTTCGGATGAAGTATTGAGGGTATAATTTGAGTTATAGACCATCGGTGGCACAGTGACTCAAGCGTGTTACTGTAAACGCGACAAGTTGTGGGTTCGATATCTACTCGAGGAAATGAAATTTTTAATATTTTCATTTCTTCACTCTAGTACTGAAGAATAGTTCGGCGTTGGACTCCGCCATTCTACACTCAATGCTTCCAGAATTATACTGAACACACACAGAAAAGTGGGTAAAAAATATTTTATTTAGAACAGGTTCCCAGGTTCCCTCCCACGTGCGGGGCACAGCGAATGAATAGATAGAAATGAGTAGATAGATATTATATATTTAACTAAGAGTGGGGTTATCTGGTGACATACATTGTATTTGACGAGGGATTCAGAGATAAACTACTATTTTCTTATACGTTTGAAGTTATTATATACACTTTCTATCAAGATTTGGCTCGAAAATTGTTATTTTATAATGAATGCATAATTTAATGTTATAACGTGTATATTTTTCTATTTTTTTGATCTTATACAATACTATATATTGAAATCAAGGCAAAACACGGCGTTTGGTTCTGCCACTCAACACGCATTGCCTCAAATTCTGCGGAAAGTGGGGAGTGTGTTAACACTAGGTTCTCAAGTTCCCTCTGCCTACCCTGCCGCGTGCGGGATACACTATGAAGCTGTATATAGTGAAATATTTAACTAACGAAATACGGCGATGAGTTTATTAATGGGATTGGAGTATGACAGCACTAGGTTCCCGGGTTCCCTCTACTTACCCAACTATGTGCAAGATAAAGCTGAATAAATAGAGTTCATCCTATACATTCCATCCTCCATAGTTTTTCACTTGGCATATTGAATTATTTATTTATATTGTTACTTTAACTAAATACGAAAAATATGGGCATGAGATTGCTTAAAGAAAATTTACCATTTTTTTTAATATTTTTTTTTTATCTTAACGCTGTATTCTGTAGAGAAAGCTGTTGGGAACCTAATGTTAAGTCAACATTAATGTTCCCTCTTTTTATATTGTTGTCATAAAACATATATGTATTTCATTCTACAAAATTACGTCTAAATTACCTGAATCATATAATATCTCAGCAATTTGTATGAACATATTTTGATAACAAATATTCAACTTGGCAAGGAACGTTTGGAGCTCACTTAAAGATATAACTTTGTAAATTAACTTATCGAGTGTATTAAACGAAGTTCGTTTTGGAAAACTTCTAAGAATTTTCATGTTCATACGATTAAAAAATATTATTTTATATAAAATTTAATTTAGAAAGTAATTGGAGCCTGTCGTGGCGTAGCGAAAAAGATACGGCGGTAAAAACAGCAGGTTGTAGGTTTGATCCAGTTGAAGAAAATATATATTTAATATTTAATTTCTTTTCACTCTGGCAACGAGGCATGACGCGGCGTTGAATTCCGCTACTCAACATATGTCTCAAATTTCCAAAGTAAAAAAAAAAACCGAAATAGAAATAACTATATCACGTTTTGGTTTTAACATCAAATGTAATGGATAAACGTATAAAATGTTTATACTCAATAATCAATTCCCTCGACCGAAAATCGAACCCGCACCAACCGACCGCTCGATCGATGACTGCCAAATACTAATTCATTACAATATAAATCACCAACCGTAAATTTATATCACCTCAGCGAGAATCAGGGTCGTTTTCGATGAGATAACAAATGAAATTCTAAACGTTCTGCCGATATTAAAGTGGAATACCTGCACGAATAACTTGGGGCGGATCCTATAACGAATATTCTAATAGCGAGGCTTTGGTAAGTCCGAATTTTTTTTTTTTTTATATTCGCCCCAGCCTTGTGGCTATTGGATCAATAAAATACTTTGAGATCTATGATAATGTGGAGATTTTGTTGAATGGGTGTGAAATAGGATGTAATTGAATTGAACAGGCAGAGGGAACTTAGGAACTTAGTGTTAAGATACACCGTTCCCATTAAAACACTTCCGTTTCCGGCTTTTGTCGAATTTGAGGTATTGTGGGTAGAGTGAAATTAAAGACGCGCTTTGCCAAGTTACCAGAGCAAATAAATTAAATTACTTAATTTTATGCGAGAGGTAATCGAACCTGCAACTTGTAGCGTTAACAGCCACACGCTTTTGCTTCTGTGCCACGATTGACCTTAAATAAATGTTTTATTATGGAAAAACAGATTGTATGGCCTTATGATAATTTAATTGTAAATTTAAAGCTCAATCGTGGATAATAGGTTATTTTCATTTTCCACTCATTGCCACAAAACGCGGCGTTAAGTTCTGCCAATTGTCACACATTGTCTTAAGTTCGAGTTAAAAAGAGAAAAACCGAGTGTTTTAACACTAGATTCTCTTCGCCTTAAATATATTTAATATTAAAAATGTATACATAAATAATTTTAATATAACCGCTGCAACTTCATTCGATTGCAACCGCTGCAACTTCATACTGTTAAAATTGTGTGACGATTCCTGAAATTCCACTCTCATGTTATATTTTTATAACGTGTCTAAAGAAGTATAACTTCAAAAAAATATATTCCAGAACATTTTTTTCAATTCCACACGGGAGAATTCCAGAAAAATATTAATAAGCTATTGTTTTTGCCGAATGATTTATATTTCCTTTTATCTGCATCCCCTATATCATTCTTAAGGAATAGCCGTATCGGTGGAAGTTAGCGAAAACACGCTTGGTATTACGTTTTGTTATTCAAAATATAGATGATTATGTGCAGTGGTTGCTGGAGATGGGTTGCGAGTTCTAATTTGCTAGTTCTAATTTTCTAACTGTACACTGTATCGTGTATATAGCAAAGTACTCTACTCAGCTTCACGTTGTATCCCGCACGAGGCAGGGTAGGCAGAGGGAACCCGGGAACCTAGCGTTAAGAGACTCCATTCCACTTCCGTTCCCCACTTTTCGCCGAATTTGAGGCATTGCGTGTTGAGTGGCGGAACTCAACGCCGCATATAGCAAAGTAGGCAGAAAAAGTCTGATAAACGAGTGTTAAGATGTTAAGACACTCCGTTCCCATCAAGCACTTTCTTATGTGTTGAGTTGCGTAACTTAACCTTGTTACCAAAGTCAAAATATTCAATATTTCGTTTTTTTTTATAGCTACATACTGTATTTTGCATGTAGCAAAGTAGAAAGAAAGAATCTGATATGCGAGTGTTAAGACACACCGTTCCTACCAAGACATTTGTGTGTTTAGTTGCGTAACTTAATCTTGTTACCAGAGTGACACAATGAAAATAATTTTTCAATTTCCCGACTGGGGATCGAACCCACGACCTCCCGTATTTACAGTCCCACGCTTATGCTGCTTTACCACTACAGACCTCAAGTTTCTTTGTAGTAGAATATAATTAATAGATGTGAACTCGCGACCCTTTGTAACCACTAAGCTAGACAGATAAATCTGATTATCCCAGCCCGTTCATACAAGCCTTTCTATATTAATTGAGGGGACACCAAACGGCTTTATGTAACAAATGTGCTATAGATAAACTGACCACAATTGGTTTTTGATATTGATACAGCGGTAAGTGCGGGTTCTATGTCGTTTTGTGGTAATTCTATAGAAAATTAGTTTTTAACTTCCTCTGCATACATAAATGGAAATGACTGTGAGAGGAGACACTATGCAAGGATCGGTTCGATTCGCACTCGAGGAAATGAAATATCAAATATTTTCATTTCCTCGCCATGGTACTGAAACAGTTTACGGTGTTGAGTTCCGCATCTGAACACGCACGGGAAAATGGAAGTATCTTAGTAAGTATTGAGTATTTTAGAACTAGGTACTTAGGTTCCCAGGTTCCCTTTGCCAACTTACCGCAGAAAGCTATTAAAAATATATAGGAAATCGAAACTGATGCTAATATATAAATTGTGTGGTGAACAAATCATTTATGTAACAAATGTACTTAGCAAGCTAACCGCATTGTCATGGAGTTGGTATTATTATTAGTATATAGGAAAGTGTAGGTTCGGTGTTCAGTTGTGGTAATTCTATTGGAAGCCCGTAAAAGATAATTACTTACACCATATCATATTTTCTTATCAAAGATTCTTGTAAGAATGTTTAGAAATTGAATTTTGTCACTGATATTTCACATTGAAAAATTTAAGAGAAGCAAAATAAATAGAAAGATAGTTTTTTTTTTAGAAAAACTTTAAATTTTAACTGGAATGGGATTTGAGGGGTGTCGTGGCGCAGCGGCACAAGCGTGTGACTGTAACCGACAGGTTCTGGGTTCGATCTCCAGTCGAGGACATGAAATATTTAATATTTTCAATTTAAATATTTAATGTTTCATTTCTTCGCTCTGGTAATAAGGCAAAGCGCGGCGTTGAGTTCCGCCACTCAACAAGCAATGCCTAAAATTCGGCGGAAAGTGGGGAATTGAAGTGGAACGGAGTGTCATAACACTAGGTTTCACTTCCGTTCCCTCTGCCTACCCTGCCTAATGCGGGATACAGCGTGAAGCTGGAAAAAAAATAAAAAAAAAGAAAATAAGAATGGGATATGACCTGCGTATCTTAGAAACCGCAAGCACTCTAACTTAAGTAGCCAATACCTGAAGGAAAGTCAGTATGCAAGAGAGAGAAAGAGATTTCTCTTTTCATCTTCACGCTGTGTTCCGCATATAGCAAAGTAGGCTGTGGGAACTTGGGAACCCAACGTTAAGACACTCTGTTCCATTCTTCTCTTTTCACCGATTTTGAGGCATTGCGTGTTGAGTGGCGCAACTCAATGCGCGCTTTGCCTTGTTACTAGAGTTCACTTCCTCGAGTGGAGTTTGAATCTATATCCTGGTAAAATCACACGCTTGTGCCTTTGCGCCACCGCTGGCTATTGAGGCCACTAAATATTTTTTAACATAATTATATGAAAGATCCAAGTAAATGGTTGAATTTTCAATATTTTCCATAAATTTTAGAGCTACGCTTAAGATATTATGCTTAAAACAATTTTTGTTTATATTTAATTTTGTTCATATACATTTTAAACGGCCCCGGCCCTTATTAAAGAACAATAATGGACAGAATAAAGAAAATTAAATTAAAATTTAATTACTCTAAAGCAAATTTACAAAATATTATAAATTTCAATATTAAATAACGTCTGCGTTACTTGTGAAACAAAGTAGTAATCTTCCATCATTTGATATGAGTGTTTTGACTTTGATGCCACGGTATGCGGGAAATAGCGTGCAATTGCTTTTATATAGGTATCACGCTGTATCCCGCACTTGGTGGAGTATGCAACTCGGAAAGAGTTCCCCATGCAGCCCCCTAGTTTTAAGACACTCCGTTCCTCACTTTCCACGGAATTTTGAAACATTGAATGAAAATACAAAATATTCCAAATCAGTTTCACGCTGTAACCCGCACATGGCAGGGTAGGCAGAATAAAATTTGGAAACCTAGTATTAAGACACTCCATTCCATTTCCGTTCCCCACTTTCCTCTGAATTTGAGGCATTGCGTGTTGAGTTGCGGAATTCAACGCCGCGCTCCCCCTTGTTGTCAGAGCGAAGAAATGAAAACATTAAATATTTTATAATAATTTGAAAATATTAAATACTTCATTACTTCGAATTAGAATTTAACCCACAACCCATCTTTTAAAGTCACACGCTATCACCAGACAGGCTTCGTAAAACTCAGCTTCACGCAGTATCCCGCAAATGGCAGGATAGGCAGAGGGAACTTGGGAACCTAGTGTTAAAACACTCCGTTCCACTTCCGTTCCCCACTTTCAGCCGAATTTGAGGCATTGCGGGTTGACTTCATGAAACTACTTTCAATAACTATTTTCAGAGAATATCTTTGGACGAGACACTACAATGTATTTAATGGTTTAAACTTGAACATCTTTGTTGCAACGTTCTCGTACTCTACGTACTGAAACCTGATTCTTAGAATATTTAGAGCTTTAAGAACACTATGTATATACAACTATACTCATATATGTATATATATATATATATAGGAAATTGTATGGTAGAACATAACAAACGTAACGTAAAAGATAATTATCAGATAATAAAGTCTTTACTTTTTGGATTAAAATACTTGCTTAAATGATGATTTTTTACAGGTTCATGCTTCATCACATGTTGGGATGACAGGGGGAACCTGGGAACCTAGCGTTAAGGTTATGAAGACACTTCCGTTTCCTGCTTTCCATTGAATCTCTAGTAATCTTTCAGTCACACTAAGTGACGGAAATGTTTTATAAATGTAGTTTTCTTCTTTTAAATGTTGCTTGGCGTAATTAAACGCCGTGTTTGCAATTGAACTCACATTTATATTGTGATATTTTTTTTTATATTTTAAAGGTGTTTTCTACAGGTTTTATTTAAAAATAAATACATATTTAAAAAAATGTTGTTTAACAAACTGCGTTTTATTTGAATAAGATATTTATGAACAAAAAAGGTCTAAGTGGGAGTCGAATTAGTAAGTAGGTCAGTGGCCATCAGTTCTCGCTATTAAAACACTAATATATTACCAAATGGTTAAAATATGTATACATATTTTTAATAAGGTAGAGGTTCTCAGAATCCTGGGAACCTAGTTTTAAAACTTTAAACAGCTTCACGCTGTATCCCGCACATGGCGGAGTAGGCGGCGGGAACTTGGAAACGTGGCACGTCATGGCGCAGCGACAGAAGCGTGTGACTGTAAACGATAGGTTGTGGGTTCGATGTCCCCCTCTTGACCACATTTCTTTACCCTAGTAACAAGGCAAAGCGCGACGATGAGTTCCGCCAGTTAACACAAAATACCTCAAATTCGGTCGCAAGTGGGTAATGGCACGGAGTGTCTAAACACTAGGTTCCCAAGTTCCCTCTGCCTACCTTGCCATGTGCGTGATACAGCGTGAAGCTACGCAGTAAATTTTCATATACAAAATAAAACTGGCATAAGTCAGAGTCAAAATTGTTTGGAGTGAAAATTTTACGATTGTACGGCAAGTAGCGTTAGCAAAGCTTCCACATCATAAACTTTTGACCTTCATAAATATTATACAAATAGCGATAAAAAAAATTATTACGTTTCTTTTTATATGTAATTTGTAATTTATATGTATTGTGTCAATATATATATATATATATATATATATATATATATATATATATATATATATATATATATATATATATATATATATATATATATATATATATATATATATATATATATATATATATATATATATTTTTAGTTTCACGCTATATCCCTCACGAGGCAGGGTAGGCAGTGGGAACCCGGGAACCTAGTGTTAAGATACTCCGTTCCACTTCCGTTTCCCACTTTCCGCCAAATTTGAGGCATTGCGTGTTGAGTGGCGCAACTGAACGCCGCGCTTTGCCTTATTACCAGAGCGAAGAAATAAAACGTTAAATATTTAAATTTAAAATATTAAGTATTTCATTTCCTCGACTGGGGATCGAACCCACAACCTGCCGGTTACAGTCACACGTTTGTGCCGCTGCGCCATGACAGGCCTCATGTCAATTTTTTTAAAATGTAATACAGAATTTCAATATTTCTTAATGCTCGATTGGATTGTCTAAAGAAACTCGTGGCACAGCGGTAAATATGTTTAATTTAAGGCGACAGGTAGTAAGTTCGATTCCCAGTTGAGGAAATGAAATATTTAATATTTTATTTCCTTTGTCTAGTAACGCGGCAGTCACGCCACTCAACACGCAATAAATCCGTAATTTGGTAGAAAATGCGAATCAGAAATGTCTTAACGAGAATGGAACATATGGTTAATTAGCTCAAAACAAGGTTCCCAGGTTCCCATGTTCCCTTTTCCCGCTATGTTCGACATACATTATCCATAAAGTACTTTTATAAATATATTCCGTTGAAACCTCCAGTACATATTTATATGAAATATTGAAATCTCTCATAAACTTCCCTGAGAAGTATAATCTGAATTGATTGATACATCGGTGTTACTTTGACACTTTACGAGTTATGTAGACACATACATACATACATACATATATATATGGAATATTGTTGTCGATCTGTTTGTTTTGTAAGCAGATGGCTGTATAACTTGTGGAATACTTAAATCTTTCAGAATGGAAGGAAACTGAGTTGGATTTGATATATATTTTTTTGCCATTTCAATAACATTTAATTTCACAAAAGAAACTGTAACCAATATGGCACAGTAGCAGTAACTATACTGTAAACGTAATAGGTTGGTGGGTTCAATCCAAACTGGACGTACAGAAATATTGAATATATTTATTTTTTCAGATAACAAAGAAGAGCTCGAAGCGAAAATTTGAGAACGCAGTTTCACGCATTAAGCTAAGTTTAACCTAGTATTAAAAACATTCTTCTTAACACTTTCTGGTTATATTTAGAGATATTTTATGTAATGTGGCGGTACTTAACACCGCGCTATCAAAGCGGGTAAATAAGCGAATTGAATCTATAACCATATTCTTTATAGTACCACTGCGTCACTACGGTTTTGTGTATCAAAATCAATATTCATTATATATACCTATTCATTTGAAGTATAGACGAAAAGTTTACAACAAATAAGTTTTAAAGCAAGATTGATGATTTGATCTCCCCAAGGAGGGTGAGATGATCCGTTGTAGTGAGAAAGTGTATGACGGCTATAGTGTTTAGGGGTTCAAATATATTATTTAAATATATATTATATGTTGATTATAGTTAAACGCCGTTTATAGCAAGGTAGGCATAGCGAACCTAGTGTTAAGTATTTTGTAGCCTAATCTCCGCTTAATATTAGCGATATTGTGAATTGATTGGTGTTTAACGCCGCGGTATATCTTTTTTTCTAGAGCAAAAGAAATTAAAATAATTCAATTAATTCCACCGAGTGCCAAATGAAACCACAACTGAAATAATAAATCGTTCTTTTATTTGTACTCCGCACATGGCAGGGCAGGCACAGGAATCTCGGGAACCTAATATTAAGACACTCCGTTCCGTTCTCCACTTTCTCGAATTTCAGACTACAATGTCTGAATGTATGTTTAGTGGCGGAACTTAACACCGCGCTTTGTTACCAGGGCGTAGTAATGAAAATATTAAAAATTTAAATTGAATATATTAAATATTTCATTTTCTCGTGTAGGGATAGACCCCATAACCTGTCGTTTACAGTGACACGCTTGTGCCGCTGCGTCACGACAGACATCTACCCAAATCATTCTTCTATCAAAAAATAGCAAAAGTTTTAACAACAACATTGTGTTATTAAAAAGTAATCAAATTCAAGCAGAAAAAAAAAACCACTCGACAATTGTAAAAACAATATTAATACGTAGCTGAAACGTTATTGGATTTTACTTCTACCTGTAACAGTTACTGTAAACCAATCAGTGCCGAAACTGTTGTAATTTGATATCAACATTCGTTTTTGACAGTGCTTTTAATATATACTGGCTTTTATCGGCGGCTTCGCCCGCATAATCAGATTAATGACATATGGTATGACACACTTGGCACGTGATGCGGCGCACAAGCGTGTGACTGGGGTTTTGAGTTCGATCCCCACTAGAAGAAGTGGAATATATAATATTTTTATTTTATGCTCTCATTCTCAAGTTTCCTCTGCCTATCTTGCCATGTGCGGGATACAGCGTGAAGCTGAGGTAAGCTGAGTATGACACGTGACACATTCAGCAAATACGCTAGTATATATAGAAAATAAAAATAATAATAAAGTGGGGAACGGAAGTGGAACGGAGTGTCTTAACACTAGGTTCCCATGTTCCCTCTGCCTACCCTGCCATGTGCGGGATACAGCGTGAAGCTAAGAAGAAGAAGAAGAAGAAGAAGAAGAAGAAGAAGAAGAAGAAGAAAAAGAAGAAGAAGAAGAAGAAGAAGAAGAAGAATATATATAGCTATAGCCTTTGTATATAGCGATATATAGATTATAAAATAAAAAAAAAATATTTTTCAATTTAAGTTAGTAGTTCTTGAGATTTGCGTATTCAACTGAACAAACACATATTTTTTTAGCTCTACTTTGTAGCAAAGAAATGAAAATAATTCAAAAAAAAAAAAAAAGTTCTCCAAGTGACAAATGAACCCACAACCGTAACAATAATTCATTCTTTCTTTTCAGCTTCACGTGGAACCTCACACTTGGCAGGATAGAGAAAGGGAACCTGGGAACCTAGTGTACACTCAGTTCCATTCCTAACTTTCCGTCAAAATTCCAAAGTAAATAACATTTATAGTATATAAATCTTCTTTTCATTCAAGTCAAGATATATGCGCCATGTAATCTAAAATAAGATAAAGATTTTATGAATCTCGCCGCTCGGGGGTCGTTCGTGTATTAGTTGATACTCGTATGTTTTACAAAATGAATTTTGTATGAATTGAACTTGCCTTAAATAGGTTCTTTATATATTTTTATTGAATTAATTATCAAAATAGGTTTAAACGTTTTGCCACACGCAATTAACATTACACTATAAAAATATACATGTTTGTCTAGTAAGGTAGCGTGGCTTACCTCCTGACGACTTGAATCATTAAAATTAAATCATTCGTTTATTAGTGAAAACTGCATCAAAATTTGTTGCGCAGTATATCGGTGGGAAGATACGATGGCAACTTTAAATTAAGTAAAAATTATTATAAGCGTATAACTTAAAAGAAAGTTCTCTTCTTCATTATCGGGTTAGAGAATTTTAAAAAAATATTTTCTAAATATATACATACTTCTATGTTTAAATGTACAATTATATGTTTTTTAATCATCACGTTGTTTTCCAGGTAGAGGACTTGGCAATTTAGTGTTAAGACAACCCGTTTACATTAAGGCAGTTCCGATAGAAATTTACCAACGAATTCTTAAATCATTGCGTCTTGAGTGACGGAACTTAACGCTGTGCTGTTACCTCGTTATCAGACCTATAAAAAATGAAAATATTAATAATTCATAGAAATCGAACCTATGAAAATATTATATGTAGTCACGCTCGTGCCACTGAGTCACAACAGGCCTAACGCTCTCAGGCCTACAAATGATTTCCAAAATTAAAAATTTAATAAACGTAACAGATAAAATATATTTTAGGCAAAAACGTATGCTCCATATATTCCGATGGACAAACACAGATGATGAAGGCTGAATAATTTAATACCGCTGACATTTTTAACGCTGAACCCCGAAAAAAAATAAAGAAAAAACGACGCAAAATGTACGAACGTCAATGTCAAAGTTTATCACAAGATAGCGCGTGATAAGGCGGCGGGAAAAAATTAGATGCCTTCTCTCAGGCGAAATTATTAAGCGTTTTTCTTTTGGATATTCCGGAGCTATGTGTGTATAATAATGTTTTCTATATATATTATAACTACATATTTCTGTCGTGGCTGTTCTGTCGCGGCACAAGAGTGTGACTGTATCCGACAAGTTCTGGGTTCGATCCCCAATCGAGGAAATGAAATATTTAATATTTTCAATTTAAATCTTTAATGTTTCATTTCTTCGCTCTGGAGATAAGGCAATAGCGCGGCGTTTAGTTCCGCCACTCAACACGCAATGCCTCAAATTCGGCAGAAAATGGGGAACGGAAGTGGAACGGATAGTCTTAACACTTCCCGGGTTCCCTCTGCCTACCCTGCCTCCTGCGGGATACAGCGTGATATATATATATATATATATATATATATATATTGTATATATATATATATATATATATATATATATATATATATATATATATATATATATATATATATATATATATATATATATATATATATATATATATATATATATATATATATATATATATATATATATATATATATATATATATATATATATATATATATACATATATACGTGAGATTTGAGGCCTTGGCCATTTCTTGTGATTGTAAACAGTACGTTATGGATTCAATCCTTATTCATAAAAGTGACATATTTATAATTTTTTTCTTTCGGCAAAAGGCCGCGTTGAGTTCAACCAATACTAGGTTCCCATCATTCTACCCTGCCATGACGGGATACAGCGTGAAGCTGGAAAAACTATTTTGAATGTAAAATTTATAGCAAAAACCACTTTATTGAGATCGTCATGGCGCAGGGGGGAAAGCGTGCGACTTTAAGCCTATACTCAATACACAATGTTTCGAAGAGATAAAACAGAGAATAAGATGTAACAAGCTTATAATATATATATATATATATATATATATATATATATATATATATATATATATATATATATATATATATATATATATATATATATATATATATATATATATATATATATATATATATATATATATATATATATATATATATATATATATATATATAGATATATATATATACATATATAATATATTATTCCTTAGAAGGAATCGAACTTACTACTATAATCGTTACAGCCAGACACGTTCCCCATATGTTTTAACAATTTTTAAGCAATTTGCTACGATTATTTCCACAATTGTTCGAAGGCTATAAGTAATATCGTGCGCGTGCGATATGCCACTTAGGTGATCAACGAACCGATGTACAGTACGGGTGACGAGTTGTGGTGAAAACATTTAAGAAATTCATCGAAAGTTGAAAATATAGTATGCGTCACCACTCAAGGAATTATTTAATATTTTCTTTGTTTCTCTCTGGTAATAAGGCAAAACACAGCGTTAAATTCCGTCACCCTAGACACAATTTTTCTACAATGCGGCGCAAAGCGGGAAACAGGAATCACTGGATATTAATGATAACGGAGTATACTTAATTTCATGTTTCCTGTCTCTACCCTGCCATGCGAAACACAGCGTAAAACTGTAAAAAACAATAATCCTAAGATCACATTACGCTTTTATCCAAAAGCTCTTTATAGCGACCACGACTCGTCAATCGCACTATAAATATTTAAAAGATTATATAAAGATAGCCTTTGTCTGTAAGTTATTTCATGGTTTAATACCTTTTTGTATGTTAATTAACATCAAATAGTTGGGCTTAGGTTACGTTAGCACTGTCAGAGTAAAATATGATTACAGATAGAACTCTCACACCAGAAAGTATATTTGTTTTGCTTCACGCTGTATCCCGCATATAGCACTATAGGAAGAGTGTTAAGACACTTCATTTCTTATACCGACCAATTGGCAAAAATTACATGCAAAACACGGCGTTAGGTTACGGTTTTGTCTTCTGAATGGAGTGAACGGGAGTGTAAGAGAAATGAGAAAGCTATATTCATTATTTATATAACGTTGTTTAATAATCTTGTAAGGGAAGCGAAGCGTGTGATATACCTTTTAACTGGGCACCAGACCGTTTAAATGATTTCTATGTAATGCTACAAATAAATTATATTATAATTTAACTTATCTTCAAGTGGAATATTCAATATTTTCAAATGAAATACCTATTTTAAAATTTTATTTCTTCACTTTGGTAACAAGGCAAAGTGCGGCGTTGAGCCCCGCCACTCAAAATGTATCAAGTTTGGCGGGAATTGGGATTTACCAATTTACCCCGAAGACGTAAAGTCAAGACACTCCGTTTCGCTTGAAGCGGAGTGTCTTGATTCTACGTTTTCAAGTTCTGCCAACCATACCATGGGCAGGATATCGGGAACAATTAATTTATATTAAGATATCCTGTATCCACCCTGGTGTAGTCTACCTGAGTATCTGACGCCGGTTCTTCACGGATCTGAGGCAGTGACTTTATTGAACCTTTTGTAAATAATTTGACGTTCAAACTAAAGAGCATGTAACTTCTTATTGTCCAAAAGAATATTTGAGTTTGATTTTGGGACGTAGGAATCGAATTTACATTTCTAAAAATACCTCCAAAATATTTTTTCACAATTATTAACAAATAAATGACTCAATTAACTACTTTATAATAAAATAAAAACAAAAAAATGTCTCTTCTGTCTAGCGCAGCGTTAAGCTCCGCCACCAATAAATAATTTATATATACGTATATATGAACGTGTATAGCAACTCAATAAAGGTTTTTTTTTTATATACGATATTTAAAAAAAAAATAACAATGTTCTTATTTATGATATTTTGTTTGTATTAGTTTCATTGTGTTCAAAACTCTGTGATGAAATTGATAATTCTAGCTGAATGAATATGAAAAATAAACATATACGTAAATTATTGTTATTCGCATATATAAAGATATTATATCAAATATATTATAATATATAATATATTTAATAATACCAAAACGCGGCGTTGAGTTACGCAATGACTCAAAGTTAGACACGGAACGGAGTGTTTTAACACTAGGTTTCCTAAGTTCCCTCTCTCTACCCTGCCATGTGCGGGATACATCGTGATGCTGAAATAAAAATCTTTATACATCAGATGTCCATAACATCAGACGCAAGGATCTAGTTTCTAAACACTCTGTTTTGACACCGTACTTATAGTCGAGACTTTTAACTACGAATAGATAAAAAAAATGCTGAATTTAAATCGAGCTTTTACATTTAAAATGAAACGCTACGTAAATTATGATGTTAAACTATATAATAAATAAAAAAAAGCTTACGTTTGTCACTCTATACATTTTAGTTTCACAGCATATACTCGAACGATCCTCTTACACGTACATGGGAATTGAACTGAGAACCATTAGTTTCACATTTAACCATAATTCCACTGGATCTCGCCAATAAATATATAACTATAGTACATTGCAACGCACGAGTCAAAGCAATACAATACAGCGATACAAATTGATTCAGTCCGGTTCATAGAACGCTCGGATTTCACTAATTGTTATTCGTTTTATTGCGATGCGATGGAATTTTTATAATATTTTAGCTTCGCCCGGTAGCCAGTTCTTGGTTTTGACAGAGGGAACTTGGGAACCTAGTGTCGAGACACTCCGTTGCGTAACCCAGTTTTCGAATTTTGAGGCTTTGCGTATTGAAAAGCGGTACTCAACGTTCAACACCATATTGAAAAGATATTTTTTTGGCAAAATGGGAACAGATTTTTTTTTATCTTCATGTTCCCTGTCAATATCATCAATTTGTGTATAACAGTGCGATGATAAAATAAGTAAAAAAAAAAAACTGGAAAAAATATATTTCTTTATTTATAAAAAAAAATTTTCTATTATAGATTATTTTTATGGTATCGAACCCACTACTCTAAAACAATTATACACTTAATTTGAATTAGAAAGTAATATTAAAAGTCGAGCTTTAAGCTTTTTAGCAATTGCAAAGTAACATTCTGTTATCTTGTTTATCCATTTGGGTGGAGCTTTTAAATAAATTCGCCGGGTTTTCTTTATTGTATACAAAAAACTGTTTTTTATGATTATTTTTGAGACCTGTGATGGCACAAGCGTGTAACTGTAAACATGACAGGTTACAAATCAGATTCCCACTTACTCTACTCTGACGACGAGGCAAAGTGCGGCGTTAAGTACCGCCGCTCAGTACGCAACGCTTGAAGAATTTCGGAAAAAAATGGAACAGAGGCAGAAGAAAATTACTATGAATGGGGTACGACAAAAAAACGAAATCTCAAAGAGACGCGAGGTCAAATCGTAATGTAAATATTTTTGTACCTTTTTAAAATTATTTAAATTTCAACCTTTGCCCATTTGAACCATAACCATCACTTACTCTACTATGCGTCTGTAGATCAATTCACTTAGTTTCAACACATCGTCTCGAGATACTAACTAATCAATACACACGCTATGGTTAAGGACACTAATTGAAGATAAATATGTACATATATGTTAACGTACTATGCAATATTAAAGATATATGGGAGATATGGACCTGGGAACCTTTTAATAAGATATTATGTTCCCCTTAAGATACTTCCGGTTTCATAATTTTAGGTGAATTTAAGACATTGTGTTTTAAAGACCGAATTAAGCAAGCTTAGTATCGGTTGTAGAGCTAGAAAAATGAAAATATTTAATTTAATCCAGTGGGAATCGAGCTCGCAACCTGATATGATAAACTAATATATATTTTTATCCTATATACATTTCAGTGAGGAACGGAAGTGAAAAGGAGTGTCCTAACACTAGGTTCCCAAGTTCCCTCTGGCTACCCTGCCACGTGCGGGATACACCGTGAAGCTGAAAACGAAAACAAAAAAATAATTCAAGCGGGCGAAGCCGCGTTCCGATCGCAAGTTAAACAAACAACATAAAAATCCCCTTTCTTTGAGAAACACGAAGCTACGAGAAAGTAAAATATTTATATTATAAGAAAAGGAAGACAGTGGATGCAGTTTTTTTTATCTCCTTTACAAATATTTGCTCGTGTACAGAGAGCTGGATTTGAATAATACGGTTTGAAAATCGTTTCCAGTTGGGATTTTATAAAGATTTTTTTTATGTTAATACATTTTTTTTTATATAAATTATTAATTTCTTTAAGCTTTTTCGGGGTATATGCTATATTGTATTTTTAATTTTTTTCTAAAACATGGGGTCTTTTTCAGCTTCACGCTGTACTTATGGCAGGAAAGGCAGAGTGAACTTGGGAACCTTAATCACTCCGTTCTGTTTCCTACATCCCGCCGAATTTAAGACATTGTGCTGAGTGGCGGAAGTCAACGCCGCGCTCTATAAAATTATCAATATAAAATATATATTCTAATTCTAATACAATAAAGTTCTAACAACAAAACGTTAACATAAAAGGCGACTACAGAAAAAGCCCAACGTATAGAACCCTGACAAATTATATAACTTGATTCACCATTAAGAGCGGGACAGGCATATCTTTGGCTGGGCGAGTGAGCGAGACAAAAAAAAGGTTCGTTCATATTGTCACGGCAATATTCGAGATTAAAAGTAACGCCTCGGTTGGCAGCGAAATTCCAGGTACCGTCGCGTATAAAAGTACCTTTTTTTATTTTTTTTTTTATTTTCACATCGCTACCTCCCTTTACGGTATAAATTTACAAAGGATTAATTGGTGCTTTTAATTAAAGTCCAATTTCAACTGGGAAATGATAATTTACGTGATTTTTGTTCTTAAATGAGCGGCGTTTAGCTCCGCCTGATGGACGCGAAATGGCTAACGAAATGTCTTATCGTAGTAAGCACTAGAAATATAAGGAAGTCAGTTATAATAAATTATATGAAACAAACAATTTAATACATTTTCTACCATTTAAATTTAAATATGTGTTTATTAAAAATAATTCAAATTTGCACATTTTTAGACCAACTTGTAAAAAGTAAACCTGCCCTATTTTTCATATTGTTATTTCTTTTAATTTATCCATTTTTAGGGTTCTGTGCTTCAAAAGAAAAACAGAGCCCTTACAAAAGACATTTTTTAGTATCTTAGAACATAAAAAATGTCTTCTATATTAACACAATCGCCGTGTAATCAAATCTCTATTGTATGGTACTTTTTCACTAAGAAATAGGTAGTATATGTAAAGTATTTAAGAAGAAATGATAATTTGTAGGTAATAATATTTTTTATTGTTTATTATTGTAGGTAATAAGGCCAAGCGCGGCGTTGAGTTCCGCCACTCAACACGCAATGCCTCAAATTCGGCGGAAAGTGGGGAACGGAAGTGGAACGGAGTGTCATAACACTAGGTTTCACTTCCGTTCCCTCTGCCTACCCTGCCTAGTGCGGGATACAGCGTGAAGCTGAAAAAAAAAATCCTTAATTCTAATCACTAAGGAAAATGAAATATATTTTGAAATATATAGAAATATGTATGACCGAAAAAGCCATAACCAATTAACATACGCAGTTCATTCAATATATACTTAGTTAGTTATATAAATTAGTAAATGTTGACATATTTTTTTACTTTCACTAATTTTTAAGTGTTAACACACTTAGGAAACAAAAAAAAACATATTTAACATATGTACATGTGAGAAATATTATAAATTTTCTAAAAAAAAGTTAAAATAGTGAACTTTCATAAATTGTACTTAATGAAAACCGTACGGAACCCTGGACAGGCGAGTTTAACTTGCACTTAACCGTATTTCAACCACAATATTCTTCCAAATGGTTTTTTTCTCTCTATGACAGTACGTATGTATGTATGTATATGCCTACATAAGCCTCATACAAAATGGCTAGTATATATAAACTGGGAATTACAACGCCGTTGGTTCGACGAAAAAATTCTTTGTCGACAGATTGACACAGGCCTTGGGCTATAATTTTTTTTTTTTTAAAGACGTTGCCTGTTCAATACGTTATTTGTTTTAGCAAAACGTAAGCAGTATCTTAGCAAACGTAATAGTAACGTAGCAAAAAGACATGTCCCGCTGAGTCTTTCGCCGGTTCTTCTCAGGTCTGAGGCCAGTAATTTTAGTGAACTGGTGGTAAATTGTTTGACGTTCATAAAATGAAGCTTGTAACTTCTTATTTTGAATAAAAATATTTGTATTTTAATTCAAATTGATAAATGGATTATTTAAAAAAATATTTTTTAAAATTAAATCATTAGTTCCTGAGATGAACGCGTACAACCAAACACACTCTTCACCTTCACATAAAAGTATAAATATAACAAACAATCAAATGTCAAAAAAAAATGAAAATTTCATAACATACTTAAGAAAATTTCAATTTACACAACATAATTATGAAATTTTCCATTGAAAAAAATTTCCAAAAACCCCACGAAAACGTTAGAGAGGTACAATTAATCCCTCAGTACATAATTCGGAGTCACCTACAATAAGCTACCGAAGTATATATCATTCTCAGAGTGGCGAACTGACAGATACATTACCGCCTCAGATAGAATTATAATGCCTTTTGTCGTGGATTCTACTTAATTTTACAAAATTTTGACAAAAAAAAAATATTATAAAATTATAATTTCTATATATATTTTTTCACGCTTTATCACTTATAAAGCAGGGTAAATAGAAACATCTCACAGAGAAAAGGTAAGGGTATTCTGTTCGTTATTTTCAGGTTCACGCTGTATCCCGCAGACGGATAGGCAGTGGAAACCTGGGAGCCTGGTTGTTATAGCACTGTTCCTCTGTTTAATTTTTTTTAAGGGCGTAACTCAACGCCACGCCTCGCCTTGTTATCAGAGCGAAGAAAAGAAAATATGAAGCATTTGTAAATATTAAATATTTCCTTTGAAGTGTGGAAGTGTGTTGAACTTCTCGAGTGAAGATCGAACCCACGATCGATCGATTCGCCATGATTCACATTCACACATTTATTCTTATATCGTCTGTTGATTGATTTCTGGGTTTCGGTACTTAACGCTGTCTTTTAAACATATGTACAAACTAACGCATCTAGAATTTGACACTGAAACTATCGTTAAATATATCTACATATTTGATCATAACATGTGCATGAGGGGAAATTTTTTAATAAAGCCCTAAGGAAAATGTATGAAATATTCTCATATAATATATATAATAAGTACCTAATAAAAGAATATCGATGTAACGTAATGTAATGTACAATTTGTGATATGAATTTTGTTAACTTGATTGATCGACGATTAGCTATGGAAAGGGGTTTTTTTTTATTGAAATTTTATATGAAAAATGGCATAGCTTTTTACTGTCAACGCGGCAGTAGGTACTGAGTTCAATTCGGACTCGGGAAGTAAGTTATTTCATACTACTCAGATTCACACTGTACCCCGCACATGGCATGGTAGGCAGAGGGAAATTGGGAACCTAGTGTCAAGACACTCCGTTTCACTTTTATTCCCTACTTTCTGCCGAATTTGAAGCATTGCGTGTTGAGTAGCAGAACTCAACGCCGCGTTTTTCCTTGTACCAGAGCGAGGAAATGAAACCATTAAATATTTAAATATACATGTTGTGCCGCTGCGCCACGACAGGCCAGTAATAAGCAAAGTTGAGGCCTGTCGTGGCGCAGCGGCACAACATGTGACTGTTAACGTGACCGTTACGAGTTCTATCACCACTCTAAGAAATTAAATTTAGAATATTTTCAAAAATAATAATAATATAAGTGAGGTTCAGAAGTGGAACGGAGTGTCTTAACACTAGTTTCACAAGTTCACTCTGCTTAGCCTGCTATGTGCGGGATGCAGCGTGAAGCTGAGTGAGTGAGTGAATTCAAAAATAATATTAAAATTTCATTTCGTCGCTTTGATAACAAGGCTTTTCGATACAATAAAAATACTGTAATTAATATATAAGATAAGAAAATAAGACATAATAATAAGATAAAAAGGATACAGACCAAGTGTATGTAGTGTAATTGATAACATACATAAAAAATAGAAGAGTTCCATCTAAATTCGTTCAGTATTTTGTGGAACAAACATATACTCACAAACTTTCACACTTATAACATTAGTAGATTAAATAATATATAAAAGATAGATACAGCAAGTGTAAAAGGATATATCATTTCTCTTTGGGAAGTGAATTGATGATTCGTTCTTCTTAAATCGAGATACGGTTATAAATTCAGTTCCTTTAGTATGTAACGACAATGCGGATGTGAAATATTGTAGAATTACGCGAGATGACTGTTAAGAAGCTCTTAAAAGTATGGTTGTATCTCTCTGTCTCTCTCTCTCCCTCTAACAATAATAATAAAATAGCGTCATTCAAGCGGGCGAAGCCGCGTAAGTCAGAAGAAAATAAAATGTTATAATATATATACAGGCGGCTTCGACCACTTAAACCAAAAAAAAATTAGCCCACATATAAATTTTCAACATAAGTTATTAGCATATGTGTTAATCTATTGTATGAGCTATATCACTGTAAAGTTAAATTAAAATCTGTACAGTAATTTTAGCGTGAAAGATGAACAAATAACCTCTACATTGTCTACCATAGATATGGGAAATTATACAATTATTAAAAAATAAAGAGAATTCTCGTATTTGATGTTTTCCCACGAGGGATTATGAAAGCACTTAAGAAACTTCACGCTATTTCAGTTTTCACCTGAGATGACAGTTTCATTTTATGGCGCAAATATATATATCTATCTATCTATCATCTATCTATCTATCTATCTATCTATATATATATATATATATATATATATATATATATATATATATATATATATATATATATATATATATATATATATATATATATATATATATATATATATATATATATATATATATATATATATATATATATATATATAAATAGATACTTCCCAAGTACCCTCTATTTACCCGGCTATATGCAAGATATGCCGTATCTATTTCAACCAGGGAGTTAGTTTTTGAACTAAATCATAAAAACGATGTATTTTATAAAAACATTATCAAAATGGGCCAAGTTATTTACGTTCGCATCACAAACCGCTACCGCTGTACAGATTTTTTTCAAAGTACATTCTATAGGCGTAGAGCAATATAGGCAATTTCAACGGAGGTATAGAATTCAAATATTTTAAATGAAAACTGTGCTCTTGACGTGCATTCTGGGCACTTCGCTTGCGTTTTTTTTCATATAAAAACTAAATATCTACCGACGCCTTTAAAAGTTTTCTGAAACCGTTTACGCTGGCACGACTATTCATATTGCAAAATTAGCTTGGGCTTTTTTTTATTTATTTTTTTATTTTCTATATGTAGATTTAGACATGAAGTAAGATTTAGAGGTCTGTCGTGGCGCAGCGGCACAAGCATGTGACTGTGAAAGACACGTTGTGGGTTCGATCCCCACTCGAGGAAATAAAATATTTGATATTTTGTAACTGAATATTTAACTAAACGCCGTAAATTTCCTAGTAAAAAATTTAATAAATAAAATATTTTCATTTTTCTAGTGAAGATCGAACCCACGACCAGTCACTTACAGTCTCACGCTTGTGCCGCTGCGCCACGACAGGCCTCAACGTTATCTTACTTACTCAGCTTCACGCTGTATCCCGCACATGGCAGGGTAGTCAGAGGGAACTTGGGAACCTAGAACCTAGAATGTTCCCTATAAGAATGAAAATATTTCATTTATTCATTTTTTTTTTTTTTTACAAAAAAAACTATGGCGTTTAGTTTAATATTTAGTTACAAAATATTAAATATTTCATTTCCTCGAGTGGGGATCGAACCCACAACCTGTCGTTTACAGACACACGCTTGTATCTGCGCCACGACAGGCCTCAAGATTGAATTTACCAACATTAATTCCAGCACAAAACTGTTACAATATAATATAACGTAACGTAATGCACGGCATTTGTCAAAGTAACGGTTATCACGACGTACGAATATCACCTAAGGTTATTTTCCTTTACATACGGCTGCCAGAATTTAATTTTATTTAACTGCTTTAGCTTATTTTCCAGTTTAAAATATGAAATGCAAGAAGAATTAAGGTTTTCCTATTGAGGCAGAGCACAGCGTTGAGTTCCGCCACTCAAAACGCCTCGAAAATTCGACGATAAATTGAAACAGAAATGGGTACAACAACATCTTAACACTTAGTTCCCAGGTTCACTCTGCTTTGAATATATAACGATAATAAAGAATAACTTTATTATGTATAAAAATTACTATTTGATATTTACTTTAAAAAAAAGTAAATTTAAAAGTACCCCACAAAACAAGTAAAAAAATATAGAGTTCCATAAAAAAGATGAAACGCGGCGTTAAGTTCCACCACTCCCCCTACAATTATTCCAGAAATTACTGAAACGTGAGGACCGGCAGTATCTTTATGGGAACATAGTCTTACCACAAGGTTCCCTCCACGTACACAACTATAAAACGGATACAGTAAAATTAAATCATATCATATCAATTTAAATATTTGATATACTCATTTCTTTGTTCTGGTACAAAGCAAAACGCGGAGATGAGTTCCGCCAATCAACACCCAATGCCTCAGATTCAGCGAAAAGCGGAGAACGGAAGTAAAACGGAGTGTCTTAAAACTAGGTTCCCAAGTTCCCTCTACCTACCCTACCATGTGCGGGATACAGCGTGAAGCTGAGTAAATCTACAATATACACTTTTCATATGTAATAAAAAATAAAAAGCGTTTCGTTCAAATCGCGAGAATATGTTTGTAATTTTATTATTTCTTTTACTCGCCTCGCGTGTGATCGACGATGTACTTAGAATACGGATGTAACAAATTCGCCTACACCTTGGGTGTAAGATACCATGGCTTTGAAATAATGAAATGGGTTTTTTATGTCTTCCCTTGGTGTTAGGGCACTTGGGAACAAGGGTGTGTCTTTAATAATAGGTTGTTGGTTCGATTTCTACTTGAGGATATTATTTATTCAATGCTTTTATTTCTAAGCTTTGGTAATAATGAGAACGTGATGTTGACTTTCGTTATTCGACATGTAATATTTCAAATTTAGTGATATGTGAAAGGAGTGTCTGAGCGAATGATTCCCAATTCCTTTGCTTACCCTGAAATGTGCACGATGTATCCCGCACGATGCAGGGTAGGCAGAGGGAACCCGGGAACCTAGTGTTAAGACACTACGTTCCACTTTCGTTCCTCATTTTTCGCCGAATTTGAGGCATTGCGTGTTGATTGGCGGAACTCCTCGCCGCGCTTTGCCTTATTACCAGAGCGAAAAAATGAAAATTAAATATTTAAATTGAAAATATTTAATATTTAATTTCCTCGACTGGGGATCGAACCCTGAACCTGTCGGTTACAATCACACGCTTGTGCCGCTGCGCCACGACAGGCCTCAAAGGTTAAAAAAATGAGAATTTTTATTGAAATTTCGTTGTTCCCGAGTTATTTAAGAAGACGTACTCAGGTTTACCGGCACAATAACAAATATATATAATTCTGAAAAAAGCTTGTTGTGGTGCAGGAGAACAAGTGAGAGATTATAAACGATAGATTGTAGTTACAATTCCCGCTGGAAGAAATTATATATTTGATTTTTTTATTTCCTCATTAGGCTAACTAGGCAAAGTTAGTATTTCCGTTACTATTTCCGCCACTTCACACATAATAACCTAATTAAGTAAAAAGTAGAGAAGGGAAGTATACGGGAACCTTTGTTGCTTCTGCCTTCCCTTAAACAGCGAGAAGCTAAAAACGCAGGCAAGGCTATAGAATCTATAAACAACTTTACACCGAGTATTTCAAAATCAACGTGTTTTTTACACAATTTTTAGTTATTTTCATTTAATTTGCAGGAAAAACCGCATGTATAAACTAGTTTTCTGTAATTTAGATCAAAGATCAACAGTATAATACATATTGTAACAGTTATTTAAGTGTAACGGGGGCTATGGGAAACACTGACAATAGAACTCTGGCTGTGAGAATGCAGTTTCTAATGACTGCAACTGACTTGGAACTTTGTTGTAAATAGATTAAGTCTATCGTGGCTCAGGGGTACAAACGAGCGACTGTAAACACAACAGGTCGTCGGTTCGATTTCAATTCTAAGAAATAAAATATTTGATATTGTTATTTCTTCGACCTATTAACGATTGAAAGCGCTAATAAGTTATAATAAGTGGGCGAAAAGTGACTTAACACTAGGTTCCCAAGTTCCCACTGCCTTCCCTAGCATATGCGGGATACAGCGTGAAACAATCACGTTTAATCAGTGTTAAGATTTAACAATATGGTTAAATAATATAAGAAATAAGTATGAACGGGCTACGACTTATGTATGTAATAACAACACGCGTCATATAACAACGGAAAGTATACTTTATTTTGATATATTTCATTATGATTTTCTTTATAAATGTAGTAGAGTTAGGCTTTTGTGGTTCATTTTGTGATTTATTTCAATAAATTTTAGTAAAGAGTAAGAGAAGGAGAGGGAGACCTCGGTTGAACTTCGAAAACACAGTATCTACGATACTGGAGGAGGGTCACGCATGAGGAGACCCCGGGAAAGTATGGAGAGGTTGGTTGACAATACATAACGTGTTGAGTGGCGAATCTTAACGCCGCGCTTTGCTTCATTACCAGAAGTAGCGTAATTATTAAATATTATTATTTTTCGAGTGGGAATCGAATCCACAACCTTTCACGTTAACAGTTCTCACGCTTGTGCCTCTGCCCACGTGCCTCAATTAATTACATATTCTTAGAAAAAATAGTTTAGTATTTCAAATTCAATATACTAAATGTATGTATGTTTGTATGTACATGAAATATTCTCAAGTTCTCTTTTAGAGAAATCGTATATATAAAAGTTTCGTATGGAACGAATTATAAAACTTTGCTTGTTATTTACTTTGACGTTAAGCAAAAATGTCTTTATAGTGTAGTAATGAATTTGTCTAAATAAAAACGGGTAACAGGTTCGAAGTACGAAAGAAATTATAACGATATGATCAATGAAATAAACAAAATTGTTTTTTTTTTTAATTTTACAGCACTAGTGCATTGTCTATGGGTTCGTTAACCATTTTGAAAGTTCTTTATAGGAAGTACGAGTATAGTATATGTATAGCTTTTTGTTTGCTAAACTCTCATATCTCGGGAACTACTGGTTTGATTTTTTTCCATGTTGGACAGTCTATTTATTCATGAATACTGTAGGCGTTTGTTTTTATGTATTTTTTTTAACTATGCGGGCGAAGCCGCAGGTAAAATATACAATTTATTTAACAAATATATCATATCTTATAATTTAGAGCTAAGGGAATTATCATTGCATTATTTAATAAAATACAGGCAATAAAAAAATGTATATTACATTTTTACTATTTTTTTAAAGTGTTGTTTCACATTCATTTCAACAAGCTTGATAAGAACGTATGGCTTAGTTGGTCAGATCGCTTGGACGGTTTTCGCGAGGCGCGGGTTCAAATCCTGTTACGTTCAAATTTTTATACGTTTTTTAAAGTTAAATTTATCTATATTACATATAATAGATATGAAAAATTCTTTGTATTCCGTATAGCAAGGAACCTGGCGTTAAGATATTCCATTTCTGCGTACCATAGTTTTTTTTAGATTATATAAATAGCGTAACTGAACGCTGTACCCTTCTTTCTAAATCTTTTCTAAGCGAGAAAAATAAAGTAATCAGAAAAACTAGATACAAATCCATGAAAATCTTTATGAGAAGATCACAATACAAAGTATGGCTAGGTTAGATACGTATATCTCAGACCTGAGGGAAATCTGGGCAGACTTTATACCTAACATTTATAATATAAAAGCAAAGTAATATAGTTTTTCATTTAAAAAATACATTTTTGGTTTGTATACTTAGTTTAGTAAGGGGTGGTGGTGAATAGGGAACGGAAGTGAGTCAATGGGAAACTACCTAGTGTTAAGGCACTTCCGTGTCTGCCTTAGCCTCAGTATTCTTAAATGTCACCCCTCGATTTTGCCAAAGCAAGAAATGAAATATTAAATATTCTAATGCCTGAGTGAAATTCGAACTTATAGTCATTGCAAGTACAATGGCTCTCTTTTACCACTACGTTACGACGCCTCTTTATGTAAAGATTTTGTACATTTTATCTTTGCCTGCGGTTTCGCCCGCTTGAATTACACTAATCTCAATCACTTTCTTGCTCTTATAACATCATCCATTTTTTTTTTATTTTGTTAACTATTTTAAATTTATTAATAGAATTCAATAACACAAAGACTATATGTTAGAGAAAAGTTGCCAAAATATAAAAGTAAAAAAATAATTACCGGCTAACCGTTTCTGAGAAGATCGCGTACAAACGCACATACAGTGATCAGCTACCGATTTACTATTATATAGTATAGGAGTATAGGCTGGGCGAACTCAGCTTCACGCTCTATCCTGCACGTAGCAGGGTAGAGAGATCGAACCTAGTGTTAAAAGTTAAAACACTCCGTTCCATTCTCCACCTTCCGCCGAATTTAAGGCAATCCGTGTCCAGTGGTGGAACTCAACGCCGCGCTTTGCCTTGTTACCAGAGCGAATAAATCTTTCAGTGGTTATTGAATCCACTGTCTGTTGGTTACAGTCACACGCCACGACAGCCCTTTTATATAATAATAACAAAAGTAACTCCAATCCAGCCTCAGAGTTTAAGTGTAGTGTCCGAGCGCCTTTGATGTCGGCTTTAAAACTATTTCAATTAAAATTTCCAAAACTTTAATAGAATTATAATTATACTTAGTTTGTTATTAAATTTTCCAGATTATGATTTCAGTGGAATTGATTTACCTTCAATATTAATTGAGTGCCTGTCGTGGCGCAGCGGCACCGGCGTGACTGTAAAAGATAGGTTGTGGGTTCGATTTCCACTCGATGGAATGATATATTTGATATTTTAATTTCTTGGTTCAGGTAACAAGGCAATGCGCGTCGTTGAGTTCCGCCACTCAACACGCAATGTCTCTACAATTCGGCGGAAAGTGAGCAAAGAAAATATTTTTGGGAACGTTCGAATCAATAAAAATATTTGAAATCATTTGAAAAGTTTTTATGCTAAGGATTTTTGAGGCAGGTTTTTTTATTTTAACTAAATATCAGAGTCTGTGTGGCATAATGTGTGACTAAACAGGACTAGTGGATTTGTTGCCCTTAGTCAATCAAAGCAAAGCGCAGCGTTAGGTTCTGCCAGAAAAAAAATTGGGAAACGGAATGTTTTAATACTAGGCTCCCTTTGTTTCTATTATTTACCTTCACGCTGTATCCCCACATGCGGGATACAGCGTGAAATTGAAACTTAGGGTAAGTTTTAGGGTAATTTTTACCTACCTACCCTACGCTACTGTTTCTTCACCACAGTTTTATGTAAAAAAATAAGTATAGCCAAAAAATATAATAATATGAAAGGAAAAATAAACAAATTGTTCATGACCAAGCAATAACTATAAGAGTATAGTAAATCTTATAAATAGAACTACGAAGAAATATTAAGACGTCTTTTATTATATATATTGTACCGAATTATACATTATTATAGAGGAAATGAGGTCCATAGTTGTAATTTACTTTCATTTATTCGTTATTGTAAACAATTCGCGGCGTTAAGTTACTACATAACTGTATCCCGCATTGCGTATTGCTTATAGGGAACTTAGCAATCTAGTGATAAGACACCTTGTTCCGTTCCCTACTTTAATTTTGTAGCATTGCGTGTTGAGTGGCGTAACTCAACGCCACGCTTTGCCTTATTGCCAAAGAGTTTCACCACTCAACACACAAATACCGTCAAATTCGTCGAAAAGTGTGGAATACGGAAACGGTTTCCGTTTCCGATTCTCTTAAGATTAGGTTAAGTTAAGTTTTCTCTGCCAACCTTGCCATGGGCGGGATACAGCGTGAAGATAAAAAAATAATCTTCTTTATCTACACGCTAGACAACAGAAAACACTCCGTTCCCATAAACACACTCCCGCTATCCGCACTACACTCTAAGTTTTACATCAATTTCCAACTGCCTTAAATTTAATTTTATTTTGTATTGTCCGTACAAAAACTAAAAAGTCAACATGAAAGTCAAATAATATAGAATATTTAGTACAAAAAGCTTGCCGTCTAACAATTGTTTGGCATCTAACATAAATTAACCCAGTTTCTCCACATCGCATTATAATACAGACGCTTCTCATTCAAAGTATAGTTTTCAACGAATTCTCTTTGGAAATTATATTTTTATTTCTATTATTAATATATGTATTACGGTAATGTTTGTGAAATGCAAATTACTAAGCAGATTTCGATAAAACTCTACAATTTTGTTTCTTTCAACACTGCACTTAAGTTTCTTATCAGATGGACGACTGCGGCGTTGAGTTACGCTACTCAACATAGACAAAAAATGAGAAAAAAACTAATTTAATAAAATTAATTGCCGCTCTATTCAATGTACGAGTATGAACAAAGCTTGGATCATTTAGCACTATTCAACATGAACGATACCACAGGTTCAATTCTCACCTACTAATATTATTATCGTTGTTCCCATAATAACTCTATTTAAGGTAAAAAAAAATTAAACTTTTATATTTTGGTAAAATTGTCACCTTTCGTTAAAAATGTATTCGTAGAGTAAAAGCTTTACAAATATAGCTTTATTTATTTAGAAAGCGTTTAATTTTTTTAACTTATAAACTTTTTTTTTTGTTTATTTCTTTAATATTCGTCCAAGAGGAGCAGATTCATACCCGCTACGCTAAAAATTCTGTACGTTTTTTAAATACGTATTTTTCTTTCCCAAGTATGGACTAACAATATCAAAATAGGACATATAGATAATAAGCTTTATTAAAATAATGTCTACTGAAAGCTTTTTGTAAGTCTGATCTTTTATAGTAAATTTAACTGTTTAGTTTAGTTAAGATAATATATTTATTCTGACTTTAATTTTAATAAGATGATTGTAGGTTCGATTCCCATTCAGAGCGAGAATTTTAATTTAATCACTTCAGTAGATAGAGTTCGGTATACAATTATATCATATGCTATATCTTGTAAATTTTAAGGTGCGCGTAAAATGGTGTGCTTTAACACTAAACTTGTGTTAACACTGCTTTTGCGGGATACAGCGTGAAAAAAACAATGTATCGAATCTGTGTGAACTCAGGCTAGTTCTCTTAACAAAATAACATTGGGGTTTTAAAAGCAAAAATAAATGAGATACCTTTAAAGGTATGTCAATTGGAAGCTTTCGTTAAAAGTTTTCTCATATGACCATCCGATTCTAACGGAACTTTGTATAAGGAAGTATACTTACGTAGAAGTAACTTATTAAGGGATTGCTTTGGAATATATAGTTGAGTACGGTGTTTTTTCTCAGCTTCACGCCGTATCACGCATATGACAGGTCAGTCTGGAACTAGGGAACTTGGGAACCCAGGGTTAAGTTTGTTTCTATTAAAACATTTCTGTTCCCAACTTTACACTTAATTTAAAGGTATAGCGTGTTGTATAGCGGAACGCAGTGTAACCAGAGCCAATATATGACATTTTCAAATATTTCATTTTCTCGGGTGCATATCGAAAGTCATCTTTACAGTCACATTTCGCTCCCGTTCCATACATGTACAATATATAAAACTGTTTCAACCGTGTTTGTACTGCTGACAAAAAAAGAGTAGTGTTTTTAAATCTCATTTGGGGAGATTGATTATTTTTATTTCTTCGTCCCTCAGACTATCATAATTATAAGCGGGAAAGAGCGTGACAAAGGTGTATTACACCTTGTCTATTTCCCCCACCTCCACGCTGTAGCGACAGTTCCTGCAAAGGTAACTTCAGGAAACTAATGCTAGGAATAGTTTCCGTTCCGTTCCGTTCCCCATTTTCCACTAAATTTGAGGCATTGCGTGTTGATTAAGTGTATCTCTACGCCGCTCCGCTTTGCCTTGTTACCAGAGCGAAAAAAGGAAAATATTGAATATTTAAATTTAAAATATTAAATGTATCATTTCCTCGAGTGGAAATCGAGCCCACAACCTGTCGTTTAGTCACACGCTTGTGCCACGTCAGGCCTTTACTCTATATATATAATATATATTTTTAGAACATTGTTGCAACTTAAATAAAACAACGTATATTCAGTTAACGTCACAATCTTTGCAACTCGGCTATTCTCAAACTTTGTCTCCCACTTTTGTTAGTTTGTTTTAAAAGAAAACCAGCTTTTATGTCACTACATGAAACTTTATTGTTGAAATTAGCCCCCTTAAAGGCAATGCTACTGTGATAACTTCTGCTTGGCTTAGATGTTAAGTTGGTTTGTATTACATAAGGTTTTGGGTTCTAATTTAATATATTTTTTATATTTATAAGAAAAAATATACAAAGCAGACAGGTTGTGGGTTCGATCCCCACTCGAGGAAATGAAATATTAATTATTTTCAATTCATTAAATATTTCATTTCTTCGCTCTGGTGACAAGGCAAACTCTGTTCGTGTTGAGGAAATGCGTGTCGAGTAGCGGAACTCATCGCCACGCTTTGCCTTGTTACCAGAGCGAAGAAATTAAAACAATAAATATTTAGTTTGAAAATATTAAATATTTAATTTCCTCGATTGAGGATCGAACCCACAACCTGTCGGTTACAATCATACGCTTGCTGCTGCGGTGCCACGAAAGGCCTCTTTTCTTTATTCCACACATGTAATCCATTTTAGATATTTATTATAAAAAAGATGTAGATATTTTTGTATTAAGCCCTAACAACAAGTTACTCTTTAATAGAATACCTGAATGGTAGTAACTTCCTATCAAGATAATTTTGCCAAAATGTAGAGACATTGCGTGTTGTGCGGCGGAACTAAACGCCGCGGTGTGCATTGTTACTACTGTGATGTAATGATAATATATAATAATATATTCATCAAATGGGAGTCGAATTCACAACCATTTGCTGTTACACCATAAACGGCTTTTAATAAACGAACTTTTAATAAAAGATTAAAAGATATCTACCACAAAAATATATAAATAAAGTAAGTAATGACGTTATAATTCACATGAAATTATGTACATAAAACATTTCAATAAATATGAACCCACTATCTACCCCTTTTAGCCAAATGCCCTGCTTTAATATTTAAAAAAGGTTGACTTAAGTTGCTTGAAATTTTTGTTAACCAAAATAGTGAAAAAAAAGGAATGAAATATGAAAGAGCTTTACAAACTAATGTTATTGTAGTACTGAATTGAGATTGTGTTTTGTATTGAAAATTTTTAAATATTCTTATTATGGTCACTTGGGAGGAATCCAAGAAGAGAATTTGTAATGTCCTTGTTCAGTGTTAGTTTCCCACTAAGGACAATGATATATTAAAATTTGCTTGCTTTGGTATCAAGACAAAGAGCAACATTGAATTTCGAAAATGTTCCAATAATTCAACAGTGCGGAGAGTTTTATCACTAAGTTTCTTCTTCTTTCTTTCCCGCTAAATGCGGGATAAAGCGGGAAAATAACAAAAAAGTAATACAATGTGCACGTATAAACATGAAAGCTTCTCAAAGCTCTTTCATATGAATTTGCAACTTCCGCCTAGTTAACTTCAAACATGGCTTCCTTTACAAGTGCGAGTATTCAAATGTGGAAGTCTTGACAATACAGTCCGAAAACTTTTGGTCGATTTCAAGGTTTTTAAACCACTGTGCTTTTCAGGCCTCTATGTTGTAGAGCATTGTGTCCTACTTTCAGTTGAAATAACATTTTTAGTATTTTTTAAAAGTGTTACTCCTTAGAAAATAAATGTGCTTATTAGAGAAACGTTAAAATATTTAAATTTGACATATGAACCGGCGCCTTTTGAAAACCGTCCCACTTATCGTCTTTGCCGGTAAATGGTAGAGCACTACCTACTCCCACTGCTTGCACAATCTGTCTCCTAATGTTCGTTTACAAATTTCGTGTTAAGATGCGTAATGCAACGCTGCGTTTCATATTATTAAGAGATCAAAATCAATAGAAAAAATTCTATATAGCCAAGATTTTATATAAGAAAGTTTTATCAAATAAGAACCAGCCAAAAACCTCACGCAGGCAATTCTTATAAGGGTCGAATACGCCATATACTAGATACATCAGCGAGAACGCTTATTGGAAACGGAACTAGCAAATTTGAATAAAAGGTTCTCGTAAAATAGTCACTGTCCTATTATTGGATACTAGGGATGGGACAAGGTCGTTTATCGATGATTTTCTTAGGATTTATAAGAAGTTTTGGCCATTTGTATGCATAGGAGATTTTTTTGCCTGTTAACTTTTTTTTATGGGTTGAGGTGTATGAGATGTAAATGTAGAGTTCAATGTGATGAAAAATCTTTTTTCTTGTTTGGAATTTTCAAATTTTTTTTTGGAAGGCTGTACGATAAACTGAAAAGGAAACGATTGTAAAAGTAAAGAACATATATAATTTATTCTCGCTTTACAAACGAGGTAAAACACGGCGTTGAGTTACACTATATTAATTATACTATCTTAATCCCACAGATTAAGTAGAAATGAGAAACGAGGTTTAAACCAGATTTTTATTTCTTGCAATATGCGGTTGAATATAAGAGAAAATATATTAAAATACTAACAAAAGAGAAAATATCAATCATTCGAAACCAATATATCGATACAATGGAATCTCTTCAAAAGCTATTTAAGCCCCAGCTATAAAGACCTTGGACATCTAACCCGAGATACATCTCGGGTTAAGTACGAGCATTCATATAAAAACGTTCTTTACGCGTTACACAGAACAAGATTTTGCGCTTAGGCAATAATAATGCTTGAGATATTTTTTTATATTTATTAGTTCGTTTTTTAATTTTACACAAAACACTTCCGTATCCAGGGCAGATACTTCCGTTACTTCCGTTACAATAAGTAACTTCCGGTGAATATGAGCTGTTAAGTGTTAAGTGGCAGTAGTTCTTTGAGTGGAAATTGAACTCGCGAGCTATTGATTGCATTTAAGGTCTCGCCTGTTTGCCACAGGACCACAGCGGCCTCAAAAGTATCTTATACGTATTTATATTTTGTATTTAGTATAAATATGATAGTTTTTTATAAAAAAATATTTTTGTTACATTGTATTAACATAATAATATTTCTTTAACTTTCGGTGAAAGTCTACCCATAACTATGGACTACTGTAAAATGTTCGAGTCGTTGGGTTCCCAAAAATGAATAAATTCTAATTAATACACGTTTAATCCGCAAATATAAATGGCATATTTTCTTTGAATGTTGCGAACGGCAGTGGAACGGAGTGTCTTAACACTAGTTCCTTATGCGTACAGTAACATATGATAGAATAAAAAACTCAATTTAAAGATTTAAAAAATACCTTTTAAAATACACCTTTTTTCACAAAATTAACGCAAATTAAAAAAAAACCACTTAATTCATTTCTATATCAAAAATAAAAAAAATGGTACTTACATATAACTGTTAGAGACGCGTTCGCCCTGATGACCTTATGCATTTGGGCGGGGCCGACCTGACACTGATATTCTGCATCGTCTTCTAAAGTGACATTGACTATACGCAAATTGTAGACCCCGTGGCGTCTGTCCCCGAACATCGTGTAGCGTGGGTACCCTGGTATTACTGATGAGAAACCTATAAAGATAGAAAAAAAGTATTAAAATATTAATTTAAAAAAGGGATGTCGTCTCAATACTAGGTTCCCAGGTTCCCTCGGTTTATTCTTGTGCGGGATACAACGTGAAGCTGAGAGAGAGAGGGCCTGTCGCTGCAGAAGCGTGCAGTTATAAACGCAACAGTTTTTGGGGAACATTCTTTGAGAAAAAAAAAATAACTCTGGTAACAAGCAATGGTAACAAGGAACTAAGTTCTGTCATTCAATACGCAATTTTTCAAATGGCCTGTCGTGGCGCAGCGGCACAAGAGTGTGACTGTAACCGACAGGTTCTGGGTTCGATCCCCAGTCGAGGAAATGAAATATTTAATATTTTCAATTTGAATATTTAATGTTTCATTTCTTCGCTCTGGCAATAAGGCAAAGCGCGGCGCTGAGTTCCGCCACTCAACACGCATTGTCATAACACTAGGTTTCACTTTCTTTCCCTCTGCCTACCCTGCCTAGTGCGGGATACAGCGTGAAGCTGAAAAAAAAAAAAGAAAAAAATAAATAAATTCGGCTAAAGGTGACCATTGAACAGAGAGTGTTTACATTAAGTTCTCAGGTTCTCTCTGCCTACACAGCCATGTGCGGGGGGTACAGCGTGAAATAAAAAAAGAAAACAATTATTTTACGATTTTGAATTAACTCCATGCAACGTAAATAAATTTAAATAAATTTCCATTGCTTGGAAAATGATTTTGAAACATTCTGTTCCCCATTTTCTAACCAATTCTAGGAAGATTTTATATTGAATAGCGTAACTCATCTCCGTGTTTGGTTGTTAGAAAAACAGCATAAGGAACAATTTAATAAAAATGGTTTATAATAAACGATGTTTATATATTGGTGTATTTTTTACCTTCACGTTGCATACCTATATATATTAGGACAGGCACAGGGAACCTCGGAACCTAGTGTTAAGACACTTAATTTCCATCACTTCCGTTCCCCCACTTTTCATCAATCATTCATTCATTTCATCGATCATTTCTTTGCTCTTCTATCCATTCAATACATGTTGAGTGGATACAAGAGCATATAAATGAAAATATTAAATATATCCTTCGAGCCGGTCAAACTTGCAGGTACCTATATTATTAAAATAGTTTAAAAAAAACGTAATTAGAAGTGTTTTCTCATCACTCATTCTAAAAAGCTTATCTACATCTCAGATATAAACCATAATGATAAAATCAACGTCCTTTAATGGTAAGATCGTAAATTCAGATTTTTATGTAAAAATATAAACGATAAATGACTATTTAAATTAATATTTTATCTAATAGTTATCTTAACTGTCAATTAGAAGGAAGGAATGATTTTAAATATATCGGTTCTCACGCTTAAGGTACATTAGTGAGCTTTTTATAGCTTCACGCTGTATCCCGCATATCGCAGGATACGCAGGAATTCACTAACCAATTAGTGAGACACTGCGTGTTAGGTGGCGGAACTAAACGCCGCGTTTTGTTTCCTTATCAGCGAGAGGGAAATACATAAAATTGACCATTTCTATGAATGAGAAACGAATAGTGCTAATACAGAAGAATAAGTATACATAAGACATATTGTAGATAAATTACAGCGTCAAGTACGGCACTCATTGATAATATTATTTTAACTTTGCCTACCCTAGTATGGTTTAATGCTTAATGGGACATAATGATGATAATGATAGTGTTAATGGTGATTACGATGCCTGTCGTGGCGCAGGCCGTAAGCGTGTGTCTATAACCGACAGGTTGTGGGTTCGATCCCCACTCGAGAAAATGATATATTTAATATTTTCAATTTAAATATTTTATATTTTCATTTCTTCGCTGTAGTACAAGGTTAAACGCGACGTTGACATTTGCCACTCAACACGCAATGCCTCAAATTCGGCAGAAAGTGGGGAACGAGAGTGGAACAGAGTGTTTTAACACTAGTTTCCCAATTTCTCTCTGCCTACCCTGCCATGTGCGGGATACAGCGTGAAGGTGTGTTAATGGTAATTATGGTGATTATATGTCATGATAATCACCATCACCATAATCATAGTCCATATTAATCACGTCAAACGTGTCTCAATTATGATTTTTTATACCTCAATTATTTCAAGCGTCTACAGTTTAAAGTGTTTTCCTTCCAATTAATTGAAAACAACATTCAAAATAGATCATCCCTTCGTTTTATTAAGTGTTCTTGAATTTTAATTGTACGAAACAAGTTGACGAATTTTGTTACTTTTTTTCAACGATCCATTGATGTCTCAATTGGAAATTGTGAAAAGACGTTTGTATGTTAAATATAATTACTAAATCAATGATTTTCTTCTCGCTCCAGTCTATTTCAAAGGTATCATTGTCAGTATTAAATAAATGTATATTGTAGATACAATTGATAAAAAAGGCCCGCCTTAATTCTTGCTTGGGTCTCAGGTCTGAGGCACTAACTTTAGTGAACCGGTGGTAAATTTTTTGACATAATAGTGATCATATCTTTTTCTTTTTTTGAATGTAATTATTTAAGTTTGTAAAGTTACTTTTTTTACTGTAAATGTGACGCTACGCCACTGCGCTTTTCATATAACTGTAACTGGACTATAAGTTTAATATTGCTGAGTCGGATTCCCTGGACATATCAGCTGCTGTATCACGCTGTATCCATAATAGGTGTTTATTCACAGAAGTTAGCCTTTATTTTAGCAACTGTATTGGCGGAGTTCAACTCCGCTCTTTGCCACAACAGGGCTATAAAATGAAAATAATGAAATCCCTTATATCAAAACCGAATCAACAGCTTTCACATGTACAGTTAAACGATATACCATTGCGTTACTCTTACAATAATGTGACCTAATAACACTCATACGTAACTAAACCACGTCTTCCCAAAGAGCTTTTCAATTAAAAACATATAAAAAGCTTAATAAGTTAACTTACTGTATGTAAAAGTATTTACTGAATAACTTCATGGCATACGTATGTGTGTATGTTTTTTTTTTCCTGGTATTTCTACAAAGCCGGTTCGGTATAAAATTTTGTTCGCTTTTTACGGTTAGTCGTTATTTTTCTATGTTTCAAGTTGGACTTTTAGTTTGCAATTTGAATTATCTTTTATTATTTATTTGAAGAAGCGAACTACAGAAGTGCAGTGGAAATCATGATAGGAAATGCGATTGATCTAGCTTCAAGGCCTGTCGTGGCGCAGCGGCACAAGAGTGTGACTGTAACCGACAGGTTCTGGGTTCGATCCCCAGTAGAGGAAATGAAATATTTAATATTTTCAATTTAAATATTTAATGTTTCATTTCTTCGCTCTGGTAATAAGGCAAAAGCGCGGCGTTGAGGTCCGCCACTCAACACGCAATGCCTCAAATTCGGCGGAAAGTGGCGAACGGAAGTGGAACGGAGTGTCATAACACTAGGTTTCACTTCCGTTTCCTCTGCCTACCCTGCCTAGTGCGGGATACAGCGTGAAGCTGAAAAAAAAAATTTAGCTTCAATTCTTGTTCAGCTTCACGCTGTATCCCGCATTTTTTCCCGCAAGGTAGATGGTACCTAATGTTAAAACACTTCGCAGAGCTGCCCATGAATTAGCAAAATTTTAAGACATTGCTGTCTTGGCGGCGAGTGGCGAATTTGAACTCCGCATTCTGCCTTGTTACCAAAATGTTGAGAATTCACACAATTATACATCGAGGCCTGTCGTGACGCTTTTTCACAAGTATGTGACTGGAAACTCTACCGTTTATGGATTCGATACTCACTCAAGAAATTTAATATTATAAAATATTTAAAATGTTTCTTCGCTTTGGTAACAAGTCAAAGCGCGGCGTTGAGTTCCGCCATTCAACACGCAAATAATATTTTCTTTGAATATGAACCTCTGTAAAGGACTGCAATCAGCAATTGTCACGTTTATAGTGAAGTTATGACATTGAAAAGTCACTAAATTAGATTTGGTAGAGTTACAATCTCTTAAATGGAGAACAGAGTGTTTTAACACTATGTTTATTTTATATATATCCCAAAACCATTTATAGGAGAAAAAATATAAAAAAAATTGGCCCGCATTTCCCTTTTAGAGTAATGCAATAAAATCTCAAAGAGCCTTGTAATTTGGTTGGCTAAGTCTTTTGAAGTTATTAAGGCGTTTCACGTGAAGTATTTCGTATAGTATTCCTTTTTGAGCGAGTGACTTTCTGCTCAATTTTACTGACAAATTTTAGTTGCTTTTTAAGCTTCACGCCGTACCCTGTACATAGCGGGGTAGTTAGGGAACCTGGTGTCAAGTAGCGGAACCTAAAACTGCTTTAGATCGTTGAGTTAAGGCAGTTCGGTACCCTTTTATGTACATTTCATTATAGGTACTTAACTGTGTACTTTAACTAAATTATAACACTCACTCTCTCACTCAGCTTCACGCTGTATCCCGCACGTAGCAGGGTAGGCAGAGGGAACTTGGGAACCTAGTGTTAAGACACTCCGTTCCACTTACGTTCAATACTTTCCGCCGAATTTGAGGCACTGCTTGTTGAGTGGCGGAACTCAACGCTGCGTTTTGCCTTGTACCAGAGCGAAGAAATGAAAAACATTAAATATTTAAATTGAAAATATCAAAAATTTAATATCGTCGAGTGAGGATCGAACCCACAGCTGTCAGTTACAGTCACACGCTTGTGCCGCTGCGCCACGACAGGCCTCTACAAATTGGAAAGGAAATCACAATCATAACAGCCACTCAAAGCATTCATTTAAGACCTGAATAGTTCAAAATCTAGAATATTTCTAGCACATTTGGATGTTGTACGTCAAAATTGTTAACATGTCTATGATAGTATTAAGCATTTGGAGCGGTTCGAACATGACGCTTCGTGCTCCACTGAAGTGCTAACAATCGTCAGAATTGTATATGTGTATGTGTGTATGTGTACTAGATATGTTCCATAAATACTATGTAACTACGAACGATTTTTTTATGATGGAACCTATTAATGGTACGTTTCTCTTTTTGAAAGGGAACCTTTGGGATTCGGTAATAGAAAGTTTTTTTTTTAAATTGATTCGTTTTTAGAGTATTTCTGAATTTAATTAGAATTTTTAGGTAGAAATTTTTAGATACTAATAGAAATGAAATTTTAACGAAAACTTTTTTCTTTTTAGCTTCACGCTGTATCCTGCACGAGGCAGGGGAACCCGGGAACCTAGTGTAATGACACTCCGCTCCACTTACGTTTCCCACTTTCCGCCGAATTTGAGGCATTGCGTGTTGAGTGGCGGAACTCAACGCCGCGCTTTGCCTTAATACCAATTAATGAAAACTGGATTTTAATATCTCTAGTAATATTTAATATGTTGAAATTAAATATCTAATGTTATCATTTCTTTGCTCTTGTAACAAAGAAAGGCATGCAATACCTCAAATGCGGCGCAAAGTGGGGAACGGAAGTGAAACAGAGTGTTTTATTACTTCCCAAGGTTCCTAAGTTCCCTAGCCATGTGTGGGATAGAATATAAAGAAAAAAGAAAATATTTTTAATTTAGATGTCGTCGTGGTGAAATTGGAAAGTATTTAACGGTAAACGAGCTGTGGTTATCGGTTGATAAGACATCTACTGTGTGTATATGTTGATCTCTACTAAACGTAACAAAGCAGAAAAAAAATCAACAGCATTGAGACAACATGCATGTTTTCACAAATCGACGGGAAGAAAGAGAACTAAAATATCTTAATACTTTATTATTATCTTGACATCAGGTTCCCAAGTTTCCTCAACCTACCCTGCTCGCACGCGGGATACAGCGTGAAAGCCGAAACGACAGGCACGTAGCATTCCATTCAAAATATCATTCAACCCACAATATTTTAGAAATTACCCAGAAAATGTGAAAAAAAAAGCCTTTTAACACGAAATTTTTCTACCTATAAACGAGATGCTGTAATCTCTAATTTGTTTTCAAAATTAAAATTAATGTGTAACTTCTAAAAATTTTCTTATCAGTCATTTGCCTACATGATAGATAAAAATATTATCTTAAAATGATCTAAGAGCGTTAAAATATTTTTAATTAAAATATGTACATATATTAATGGCAACATTGACAGTAAATCGAGATCTGGTTCGAAATAATCAAAAAAACTGGTCACCAAATAAGTATTCGCTCGTTTAAACACCTATTTTACAACAAGTGTTGAAATTGAATAGTATTGGCTTAGATAAGAACGAAAATTACATAGCCTATGGCCTGGCATATTTTTTTTTATACCAGTCCATTTCCTGTGTACGGCGATGTCGTCGGACGAATTCCACAGATGCGGGTTCCAATCCAGCTAATTTCCAATTTTAATACGTTTTCTAAATAAATATTTTTCTATTTCACCCTAAATACGAGTACAATTTAAAAATAGTAAAAATAGTGACTTTTCGTTAACAAAAATAGAGGACGGCGTTAAGTTTCGCTATAAAATGTGAAAAATTTACGAAAGATGATAGAATGAAGAATTAAATCGATTATATTCTTAGCTAGCATTTCGTGGCTTCGTCTCTTTTACTTGAAAATGATTTACATTTAATCAGTGAATTTGTTTCTGAGATTACTCACTTACTCACTTAGCTTCACGCTGTATCCCGCACGAGGCAGGGTAGGCAGACGGAACCCGGGAACCTAGTGTAAAGACACTCCGTTCCACTTCCGTTCCCCACTTTCCGCCGAATTTGAGGCATTGCGTGTTAAGTGGCGGAAATCAACGCCGCGCTTTGCCTTATTATCAGAGCGAAGAAATGAAACATTAAATATTTGAATTGAAAATATAAAATATTTCATTTCCTCGACTGGGGATCGAACCCAGAACCTGTCGGTTACAGTACTGCGCCACGACAATCCTCTGTTTCTGAGATTAACGTCAACAAATACACGAACTTACAAACAGACAAACATTTTAAAATAATTATATTGAGTTTTTTATATTGATATCCCGAAGCCTCTAATAATGTTTTTTTTTCACATAAACATATATGTACATAGTAACTGTACGAACAGATCAGTTCCAATTTTTTCAATTTAAATATTTAATGTTTCATTTGGAAAGTGGGTACGGAAGTAGAACAGAGTGTCTTAACACTAGGTTCCCAGGTTCCCTCTGCCTACCTTGCCTCGTGCGGGATACAGCGTGAAGCCAAAAAAGATAGAAAAGAAATTATTTAATATTCTCATTTCTTCGCTCAAGTTACAAGCTAAAGAGCAGCGTTGACTCCCGCCATTCAACACTCACTGCTTCAAACTCTAAACTAACACTAGGTTCCCAAGTTCCCTCTGCCTAACCCAACATGTGCGGGATTCAGCGTGAAGCTGAGTGAGAGTAACACACTACTATCGGTTAGTGACCTTTATCTACACTGAGCCGCTACAGTATGACACATACATTAATTTTTAAAAATTATATCATTCTTATAATAGCACTTAAGTATGCCACGTTGTTTTTTTTAATGTGATCCATTAAAACTAATGTTGTTTCTTTGTTATCTTTTCCATAGTTTTTTACTTCTTGATGATCACGTATACTAATTTGGAATAGATTTATTATATCATAGAGGCCTGTCGTGGCGCAGCGGCACAAGAGTGTGACTGTAACCGACAGGTTCTGGGTTCGATCCCCAGTCGAGGAAATGAAGTATTTAATATTTTCAATTTAAATATTTAATGTTTCATTTCTTCGCTCTGGTAATAAGGCAAAGCGCGGCGTTGAGTTCCGCCACTCAACACGCAATGCCTCAAATTCGACGGAAAGTGGGGAACGGAAGTGGAACGGAGTGTCATAACACTAGGTTTCACTTCCGTTCCCTCTGCCTACCCTGCCTAGTGCGGGATACAGCGTGAAGCTGAAAAAAAAAATATATATATATCAAAATTTATATATATATATATATATATATATATATATATATATATATATATATATATATATATATATATATATATATATATATATATATATATATATATATATATATATATATATATATATATATATATATATATATATATATATATATATATATATATATATATATATATATATATATATTTATCAAAATTTATTGTGATATCTTGAAAATTGAGTGGAATTGGGGAATGGAGTGTCTTAATATTGGGTTCCCTTGCCTATTGGGTCTACTTTGCTATTGAAAAAATGCATGTTAATATGCTGCCCTAGTTGGAATCTCTCACACTCATCGTGTTTACAATCAATGTCTTCCTTTAACGTCACAACAAATTGAAAACAAAATGATTTAGTATTTAAAGCTTTCATACATTTCTCTTTTGGCTTCACAATATATGCGCATGGCAGGGTAGGTAGAGATAATTTGGGAACCTCATGTTAAGTTTCCGACTTTCTGCCGAATTTGAGACATTGCATTTTGAGCAGTGTAGTTTAACGCCACCTTTTGTCTTATCACTAAGGCAAGAAAATGACAATGTTAAATGTAAAATTGCCTCAAATTGAGATTGAACTTACAACCACAAAATGTCTCCCATACACTTATACATAAAAACCGCTAATCTATTAACTGGGTGAAAATTGCAAGAAAAGCTTGTTTCCACCACAAAAAGTCAGACAAAGTCACGTCACATAAGTAGTGTACTTGATAGAAGTATTGGTTTGGCATCGTCTCAGCTCGGGCTGACCGGAGCGCGACCGTGGCGAGAGCCCTCGACCTATTATACACATAATTTCATACTCCAAATGAACAATAATATTGATTATTGACCTCAATTTAAGTCTTTGTTTTGTTGAGATTGTTTTTGATTTGGTGGAAGTGAAATAAGTATTGTTGGTTCGATTCTTTTTTAGAGTAACTTTTGTATGTAAAAATACTATTAGAGAAACGTTACTTAAGTAAGTATAGTGAAAAAAGAGTGATTTTTTATTCCAAAATTGAGTTGCATATAATTTAAAAATAAATTATGCTTTATATATAATTCCAGAAACCAACTAGAAAAAATAAAAAAAAAAAACATTGTATAGCTTTTTTGGAAATTTGAACCCGTGCCTCTTGGAAACCGTCCAAGCGCTCTGACCAAGACATACGAACTCATCAAGATACGTCGAAATTATTTTACGCTTGTGACAACTTATTTGTATTGTATGAAAAATATGAACGTAGCGGGATTTGAACCCACGCAGCGGCACAAGCGTGTGACTGTAACCGACAAATTGTGGGTTCGAACCCCACTCGAGGAAATGAAATATTAAATATTTTCATTTTAAATATTTAACGTTTTCATCTCTTCGCTCTGGTACAAGGCAAAACGTAGCGTTTAATTCTGCCACTCGACACGCAATGCCTCAAATTCGGCGGAAAGTGGCGAACGGAAGTGGAACGGAGTGTCTTCACACTAGGCTCCCAAGTTCTCTCTGCCTACCCTGCCATGTGCGGGATACGGCGTGAAGCTGAGTGAGTTCAAATCCTGGTCCATTAAACTGTAGCTCTATATATACATTACTAACTTCACCATCTCTACAAAATGCTGTTGGCGCAAGAAAATAAATTATAGATTGTCCCTCGGAATGTCGATTGTCAATCTTATTTGGTATAAGTAATAAGGCGACGTTGTTATATTTTTATAAAGAAATTTATTAAAACAAGTTTCTGATGCGATGTTTTGCTCAAACAAAAAATATATCGCTTCTATCAATTAATACTTGCAATGTATATCGGTAAAAGCTAGTGTTTCGCTCGCGGTTTCGCCTTGCAGGTTGTTTTTGTGGTAAAAGCGAAATGAAGCGAATGTTTGGTGAGCGAAACGTGTAAGAGACATATTACGTCTATAGTGATATTTTAAATCTCGTATATAATGGTTTTTTTTTGGGTTGAAAGCACCTGACTCAGGAACTGATTAAAATTGAAACATTATTTTTATGTTAGATTGGCTAATATATATAGAGCATTACGTTAATTATTTCTATGTATTTCATTATTTTACTTGACTGTGGCGTTCATGCCGAAGCTTCACGCTTCATCTGGTAGAAAGAGGAAACTTGGGACTTAGTGTTAAGACACTCTGTTCCCATAAAGGCACTTCCGTATCCCTTTCCGTTCCTCCTCTCCCCTAACTCTGGATGTGTTGAATAGCGAATTTCAAAGCAATTTGCCTTATTATGAGTGTTAAGAAAATCAAAAGTTACATATCATTTTCTCAAGTCGGAAATGAACCCACAGCACATCTCCCTCACACACACGCTTGTGCCTCTACACTGTAACAGACCTCAGGTTTAAACTAGCAATATATAAGTAAAAAGTTTACATATAATATCATTTATAACGACCGATTCCTTTAAAACTTTGTAAAATCCTATTCAGACTTGACACACATACAGAAAAAAGCTCACATCCAAAAGTTCCACAACTTTTCCGCACGTAATTAAAATTAGATGGTCGTTTTTACTTCACACTGTCTTTTCATACGTTAGTATCTTTTGAGATATCTTTGAAAAATTTCATCTTTTGACCGTCGCTCGTTAAGCTTTTGACACTCAATTTATCAAAGCTCTCCCCGTCCGTTTCTATGATACTGTAATTTATATTGCATTTTAAATTACACTATGTTCTAGATGCGGTTTTTCTCGTGTCAGTTAAATGAAAAAAAGGGGTTATATATGTGTACACATTGTAAGTTCCTGAGGTATGGATAACAAAACAGTTAGGTTAGTATCCAAATAGTTATTATGATATAGTAAAACCTTTATTAATAAAAAAAGAATCGTTGAAAAAAATATTTATTTAATTCAAATTGTTAAAAGATGAGCTCGTAAAAGCTTCACGGTACGGCATCTAACCGTAAACGAGGCATGCGTAGACTCGATCCCTATCAAGGGAATTTATAATTTTCGTTTTCTTTAAATTTCTTTTTTTTAGTTTCACGCTGTATACCGCACGAGGCAGGGTAGGCAGAGGGAACCCGGGAACCTAGTGGTAAGACAGTCCGATCCACTTCCGTTCCCCACTCAACGCCGCACATTGCCTTATTACCAGAGCGAAGAAATGAAACATTAAATATTTAATATTTTCATATTAAATATTTCATTTCCTCGAGTGGGGATCGAACCCAGAACGTCTCGGTTACAGTCACACGCTTGTGCCGCTGCGCCACGACAGGCCTCTTTATAATTTTCATTTTCTTTATATCTCTAGATGACTTATTTTTTTGTTTTACCAATTTAGCAGTACGTTGAGAACATTTTCTCAACACTAAGTTCTCTCTGGCGGCCCCGCTACATGTGGAATACTTTCGTAAAAAGAAAGTGACGATAAATATATTTCCAAGTATAAATTTAATATCAAAAATCAATTCCCAGAGCAAAAAGCTCACATGATTTTAATATTCAAAACTAGTTATAACCGGTTTGGAGAACCGGAATCGATGTGAACAGACACAAATTTCTTAATTATTTCTTCATTGAATACAAAATAACTAAACAATTGGTGAATATACAAAAACTGAGGCCGAGGTCAGTGGTCGAGGGTTCCATTCTCAGACAGAGCAATAATTTTAGTCGTATTTGACGATTTTTAACTTCCCCTGATCTAATAGATAAAACCTTACATTGGGTTCCGTTACATAACCGGCCATATCTCCAAACCTGGTCTGTGCACGAAGAACGGAGTGACTTAACACTAGGTTCCCTCTACTTACTTTACTATTAACCTAACTAAATAGATATAAAAAATATATTGTACTTACCAAGTGCAAAACCATCTTTTGCCCATTGAACTTGTCCGCCAAGGTTCGCTACAGCACATTCTAAGACAGCTTCAGAGCCTTCTTGGACTCTAAGGCTTTTGGGCGGTACTCTGAAATACTGCTGCTGGAAGCCCTTGGCTGTGGTGAACACTAAAACAAAAGAAATGAATGTTATTTTTTGTGGAAAAAATTAAAGGAGTGACTGATCACTGAATTAATATATTATTTAAGAAAAACTTTACAAAGCTTTCCTACTAATATTAGAAATGTGTAAAGTATCTGAGGTGTTTGTTCCAATTTGACGCAAAAGTTACTAAACGGATTAAGATGAAATTTTTGCAGTATATATAGCTTATAGCTCAGAAAAAAACATATTGTATAATTTATATAAGGAATTTGTATATAGAAACAATTTCAAGCGGGCGAAGAGTTTACCTCGTTAACTTAACTATTATATAAAAACAATTTTTAGCGGGCGAAGCCGCGTTTATTTCACAAACAGATCAAAAAAATTGCCTGAACTCAATTGGTTTACTAGGAATCTCAGAAGAGTTTCACGATTCAGATCCAGACTCCATCATCAGACCAGCTGGAAACCGTATTATCGTATAGTAAACTATATATATATAATATATAATATATAACTGCCAAATTTCAAGATGATACAGTTATGATAAGGAGGTCAAATTAAGTTTCTTATATTTAATATCCCAAGGCGACCTAATATTAAATTAATATTTTTTTTATATATTTTTTTGTTCATAGTGAAATATAGATATTAAATGTTAACTTGGAATTGAGGTATAATGATTGTTAATTCGATAGGTTTGATTCCCAGGCGAGGAAATGAAATATTTAATATTATATCAATGCCTCGTGCCGGTAATAAGGCAAGGCGTAATGGCTTTAAAATTCAATGGAAAATGGAAAACAAAAGTATACAAATGAGAACGAAGTATCTTAACACTATGTTCCCAGGTTCCTATGCCTATCCCTTTATGTGCGGGATACAGCGTGAAACGAAAAAAATGATTTGAAAAAAAAATCTCGCGCTTGTTGGATGCAGTCCAAATGTCAACTAAGTTACGAGTATATATACCGATACTCCAAAAGCTTAAATTACGCTTTATTTTTTTTTATATAATAATTTTCATAAGCTTTTCCACAAATTCTTAAAAATCAATAGAAAATTAACTTGGATTAATTCCTAAATTTCATTAACGAGAATAACAGCGTTGAGTTCCACATCTCAACAGACAATATCACAAAAATTCAGTACTAAACGGCGAATAGTGTCTTAACACTATGTCTATCTATCGAGATATAGTGCGAACCATTTCATCTCAATTAAATTTATTTAAATATTAAAATAACCTGTCGTGGCGCAGCGGCAGTAGTATGTGACTGTAACTGACAGGTTGTGGGTTCGATTCCCACTTAAGGAAATGAAATGTTGAATACTAATCTTAAATTTAAAAAAAAAAAATTGTCTTAAGTGTGGAATAGCACTTTAAAACATAGTAAAAATATTGAAATGTTGAATATTTTCAATTCAAATATTTAATATTTACATTTCTTCACTCTAATACAAGGCAAAACGCGGCGTTGAGTTCCGCCACTTAACATGCAATGTCTCAAATTTGGCGGAAAGTGGAGAACGGAAGTGGAACGGAGTGTCTTAACACTAAGTTCCCAAGTTCCCACTACCTACCCTGCCATGAGCGGGATACAGCGTGAAGCTGAGTGAGTTAGAAAACCTAACATATATATTTTATCTCCACATCATAACTACAAAGTGCAGGAAATCAGAAACGCTATAAAAGTCCATACATTTATAATCTTAGCAATATAAATAAAACATAGAATCAAGGCAATGCGGCCTGCATCGTTATATCGATCGAGTAAAAAACATGTCAGTCCTCTTGTCGCCGCGAGAAGTTTACTAGATAAAGCTAGCTGTACTTAAGTTTGTTTGTCTATCTTTTTTCAACTTCACGCTGTATCCGGTGGATAAAGGAACATGGGAACCTGGTGTTAATACATTCCGTTTTGTTACCCACTTTCTGACGAATGTGAGGCATTGCGTGTTAAGTAGCGCGATCACTTATTTTGAAAAAATGAAAATATTTAATTTCCTCAAGCGGGGATCGAACCCACGACCAGTTGCAGTACAGTCACCGCTTGTGCTTCGCCACTGACCAGCCTGTAATGTAATTTAAAAAAAAAACCGATTTAGCCATCTTAAAAACAAATTAAAAATATATCTTTAAATTAACCGTACCACTTACGATATCGATATTTTTATCACGAAAGCGATAATATTATGTTAAGTAGAGAAAGGCCTGTCTTGTTGCAGTGGCATACGTGTGCAGATCAGCAGCGTTTTAGATCTTTACTGAATTGAAATGAAATATTTTATACTTTAAAGCCTAAACCTAGATCTGGTAAAGAGACAAATCGCGATGTTGAGTTCTACCACTAAAAACCATGCCAAATGTCTTATATTTACCAGAAATGGAGAACGGAAGTGACTTAACGCTAGGTTCCCAAGTTCCCTCTGCCTATCCTGCCATGTGCAGGATACATATATGAATATTATTAAATAAGGAGAAAAAATTATGTTTTTGTTCAAAGTCTAACTGTATATATGTACCAAATATACGCTTTAAATTAGTACAATACATGCTATTTATATCGAAAATATTTTTTTTCTTCAAGCTGTATATAAAAAAAAGGTATTTTATTGATATTTTGCATCAATTTATTTTCCAACTTTTTTTTTTTTTTCAATTTTTTTTTTCGTTTGTGGTAACAAGGCAAAGCGCGGAGTTGAGTTCCGGGATCAATGTCTCAAAATATACTAAAAATGGAGAATGTCTTAACCAAAGGTTCCCAAGTTCTCCCTCTAGATACGTAAAATCAATATTAACAAAGTAAACACAATAAGAACAGAATCAATATTACACGCCAGTATAAAAGATAATAATGATCGTACGAAAACGAACAATTGAAGAACTGTCCGCAGGGAACGATCCCACCCAGATTGGATTCAGAATAATTGCCTATTTTACTTTGTATAACTTTAATATTGAATATATACTTTATATATATATATATATATATATATATATATATATATATATATATATATATATATATATATATATATATATATATATATATATATATATATATATATATATATATATATATATATATATTATATATATATATATATATATATATATATATATATATATATATATTTATATATATTATATATATTAAGTCAGCTGATAACGGCTTATGTCGTTCACCAAAGGTATTTATTCCAATCTTTCAAATTAGACCTATTTAATAAGAAATTAAACTTGAGAACCTAGTGTTCACTTGGGAACCTATTATATTATAAGACGCTCTGTTCCCATCAAAACACTTTTGTTTCCCATAAAGCATAATACCTTTCCAAACATAATATTGGTACAAAATTCTATTATAATAAATATTAAGTTACGTTCCCCTCACATTCTTTTGAAAGCACTCAGTTCCTATGAGATGATATTTAACATAGTGCCTTTATGGTATTACTACTTTTGTTTTATTAGAATTTGTGTGAGCATTTGGATGTGTCAAATATGAAAATGGGCCTTAGTTTTTGCTGAATTTATATACATAAAGGAAAAATGAGGTCTGTGGTGGCGCAGGGGCAGAAGCTTGTGACAGTGTGTAAACGCTACATTTGGCAAGTTGGATACATTCGAGGAAATGAGTTCAGTTCCACCCCTTAACATGCAATATCTCCAATTCGGTGTAAAAGTACAGAACAGAACGGCCATAACTCTACGCTCCCAAGGCCCCTCTGCCTACTCTGTCATGTGCAGGATACAGCGTGAAAAGAGAAAGACAAAAACGTCTTTGGAAATGATAAAAAAAATTAACGTGGTGATTTGAACGCTCTATTAAAAAAAGTCCAAGCGCTGTGACCACTAAGCCATACGTTCTCATCAAGCTACGTCGACATTCTCATACGCTTGTTACAACTTATTTATGTTGTTAGCATCTCTGTAGGTACGATTATTTCCAATTTCCGCTACAAAAAGATAATTGCTTACTTTGAGAATGCTTTTTAATACTTTACATTTTTTTAAATATGCTTAAAATTTTAATTTCCTAGCTCTGGTAAAGATGCATAACACGGCGTTGAGTTACGTCACTCAACATATAATGTCTCAATACGACGAAAACGGGGAAATGCAAGTATTTTAGTAAGAACAGAGTATCTTAACACCCGACTCCCAGATACTTTCTGCCTATCCTACTATTGGCAAGGTATAATGTGAAACTAAAAATCAAACATTTTAAATGAAACTGTTTAAAAATAATTAAATTTAAAACAAACATATTGTTGATAATTACAACGTTAGGTCAACTTTAAAAAACCAAACTGCACACTAAGCTTCACGCTGTATCCCGCACATGGCAGAGTAGGTAGAGAGAACTTGGGAACCTAGTGGTAATACACTCCATTCTGTTTCCCACTTTCTGCCGAATTCGTGATTCATTGCGTGTTGAGTTACCTTGTTACCAGAGCGTACAAATTAAAATATGAAATATTTAAATTGAAAATATTAAATATATCATTTCCTCGAGTGGGGATCGAACCCGAAACCCGTTCCGTTTACACTCACTCACTGTACCTCAGCGCCGCGACCTCTGAAACCAAAGTACCCCAAGAAAAAAAAAGAAAAGGGGCAGAAAAAATCTCAAAAAAAACAAACAACAAACAAAAGATACCATCTTTTGTGACAAAAAACCCTGATTTATACAGACAGAGGCTTCATCGGCTAATACGATAGCGAGTGGGTGTCGAGTGTTCTTTAAACCGACGCGACGAACTGAAGGTGAACGTACGCTAGGCGGTGTGGGCTAAGATGAAAGTGTTTTTTTTTTTTTTTTTTTAAATATAGAAATTAAATATTTTTTTAGCTTTCACGGCATGGGAGATACAGGGAAATTGGGAACCTAGTGTTAAGTCACTGCGTTACGTTCCCCAGTTTTCGTTGTATTTAAGCTGAACGTCACGCTTTGCCATCTCACCAGAGCGAGGAAAGAAAATATTAAATATTTCATTTCCGTGAAAGAGAATCGAAATCTTCGGAACCTAGTGTCAGAACACTCCGTTCTCCACTTTTTGCTTTTGAGATATTTTATGTTCAGTGGCTGACATGGTTCAACACCTCGCTTTAATTAGTTTACATTGCGTTAAATTAAAATAATAAATATATAATCCTCTCGTAAAATTCAAAACTTCTCTATTTACAGTCGCACTATTGCGCCACAACAGACCTTACTAAGTGAGTGAATTATCACTAAATTTATAATTGAAACACTTTATTGAGTTGTAATATCAAACTACAATACACACGTCATCACTATCACAATAAGTATCACTATGATAAACGTCAAGTATCACTATCATTATCATTAAGCACCGATAACTTTAAAATATTTAGAAATGGGTAACGGAAGTGTCTTAACGGTAACACGGTATACTCGTATTACGGGATACGAGATGCAGCGTGAAGCGGGATACAGCGTGAAGCTGAATATACACTTTTAAATATAAATATTGTACAAAAGCTTCCTGAAAGCTGTCAATCATATACTTCATTTACTTTAATGTAGGTAAAGGTTAACCATTACCTACGTTTTAATGATTTACGCAATGCTTTAATGATTAATCCTGGTAGAGTGTTTATAAATAGTAATAAGCGTCTTATATGATTTCGTTTTTTTTCACGCTTTATCCTCCATATATATGAGGGAAGTCTGAAGGAACCTGGTATTAAGACACTATGTTATCGATGTGCCTCTTATATATATTTTTTTTCATCTTCACGCTGTATCAGGCAGGGTTGGCAGAGGGAACCTGGGAACAACTCCGTTCTGTACCCAACTTTCCGCTAATTAGAGGCATTGCGTGTTGAGTGGTGGAACTCAACGCCGCGTTTTACCATGTTATCAGAGCAAATAAATTAAAACATTAAATATTTAATTTGAAAATATTAAATATTTCATTGCCTCGTTTTAATCGGGATCGAACCCACAACCCATCAATTACTTGCGCTTGTGCTCCTGGACCACGACAGGCCTCAGTTATTATAAAGACATAGTTACCTCAACCAGATTTGAACCAAGTACTGTATTAAATACATTTCTTTTACAGTCTCTTATAAATTGTACTGCCACAAAGCATACACACCGTAGGTCTCAAGGAGGATCCACGCGGGCACGTTTAATTTAACCAGTGTTTGTTTTTTCAATTGTCACTTGGTTCTCGCGACTTCACCCACAGTTAAGTAACCTTAGCTAAAGAAAATATGTAACTATATAACTATATAACTTTCTATCTTTATTTTTGTAAAAAGTCTGTCTCTCAGCTTCACTCAGGAAACTCGGAATCCTAGTGTTAGGACACTCCGTTCAGTTTCCCACTTTATGCGGTTATTTTGAGTCATTGTATGTTGAGTGGTGGAACTTAACGTGAAATTTGCCAGAATGAAGAAAACGAAAATATTAAATATTTCAATTAAAAATATTAAATATTCCATAATGAAATATTTAATATTTTCAATTTAAATATTTAATGTTTCATTTCTTCGCTCTGGTAATAAGGCAAAAGCGCGGCGTTGAGTTCCGCCACTCAACACGCAATGCCTCAAATTCGGCGGAAAGTGGGGAACGGAAGTGGAACGGAGTGTCATAACACTAGGTTTCACTTCCGTTCCCTCTGCCTACCCTGCCTAGTGCGGGATACAGCGTGAAGCTGAAAAGAAAAAAAAATATTCCATTTCTTGGAGTGGGCATCGAACCCACAACCTGTCGCTGTTACAATCGCACCATCATGCCGCTGCGCAACGACATGCCTCTTTGTAAAAAGGAGCACGTTCAATTCCGGTTTGAAGCGTATGTCTTCAGTACTTTCATACAATAAGCAGACGCGGTCGTGGGTCAGATGCAAATTGGATATCATTCAGAGGAATTATATATTTTTTTGGAACACTTGGTTCCCAGAATCCAGAGATATTTTAGGAACGAAGTATGATACTTCGTTACCAATTAAGACATTCTGTTCCCCACATTTCACTTTACCGATTTCTTGAGGCATCTATATGAATAGGGTAACTCAATGCGCCCAAAAAAATTATATAGTTGATAAATTATTGTTATTAAGCCTGGCGCTGAGTTCCGCATTTCAATAAGCAGTGCTGATAATTTAGTGGTGCGGTGATGTGTGAGACAATGCGAAACAAATGTGCGGCGTTAAGCTCCGCCACTACACACAATGTCTTGAAATAAGACGGAAATGAGGAACGAAGTGTTCTAAAAATTAAAATCCCTCCGCCTAGCCTCAATATATTATAACAATGTAAAAATAATTCGCATTAAACTTTTCTGCCAGTCATTTGTCCTAAAATAATCTTGTACCAATTATGAGGATATTTCAAGGCTAAGGTGGGACGTCCCGCATATTAAAGGATACCTTTTGTTCCGAAATAATTTTGGGCTCGAGTGTCAACATTCTAAAGGGCTAGAAACTAGCTTTGAACTATAACAAGAAATTGTTTAAAACAATTTACGTTTTGTTTAAAAGGACAGTGTTGTTTTTTAACCTATAAATACCAAAGAAAGGTCTGTGAGGCCGTAGCTGGTTGACTAGTTGTTATTTTAAGCACTTTTTGGGCTAATAAATTTATTTAGCTTGCCTTATCCTATACATGGCAAGGTAGGCCCAGGTAAGTTGGAAACCTGGTGTTAGGGGCACAAGCGTGTGATTGTAAATACCACAGTTCGTGAGTTCGATCGACACTCTAGGAAAGTTAATATTTAATATTTCTATAATTTCGCTGTGATAACAAGTTAAAGCGCAGCGGAGAGTTTCATCACTCAACACTTAATGCTTCTATTCAATCTTAATGGGAACGGAGTGTCTGAACACTAGTTCCCGAGTTTTCCCTGCCATTATGGGATATAAAATGAAGTTATGTAAAAAAAAGTATAATGTAAAACATGAGCGTAGCTGTGATGTCAGTAGGTTTTTTACTCTCAAACTCTCAAAACTCAACTCAACAACTCAAATGGGAACGTAAGTAGAACGTAGTGTCTTAACATTAGGTTCCCAAGTTCCCTCTGCCTACCCTGCCATGTTCGAAATACAGCGAGAAGCTGAATTTTTTATGTATTTATATAATAAGCACAAGGCCTTTAGGAAATATCTATTTGATTATTTAATGGGAGAGGATTTCAGCAAATCTGATTTAGATGATATCGATATAATTATAACTTGACACGATTATTAGAACAAGAAACTGCCAGATGATACAGTTACTGATATTGATATATCGGTTACTATAAAGCAGTGCCCAGCGTGAGGTAATAACTGGTCTTCGGGATGGAAATTAGTTAGTAAAATTGAGTATAAAGATGGAGTTTCATCTCTTTTAATTGATATTTTAGAACTTAAAATAAATATTAGTTTTCATATAAAATAAAAATTGTAAGTGCTCGTAGATACGTTATATTAGAGCACGTATAGAGAAAAATCCAAATTACTTTGTCCTTGTCAACTTTGTATGAATTTATTTGAGATATTTGGTTCTGATATATAAAATACAGTTCTGGATATGAAAAATGTTAGTAAAAAATTAAATTAACATAAACAATACTAATAGTAACTCTTGGAAAAGATATTTCAATGAAAAAAAAAAGCAAAAGAAGTTTTCGGAAAAAAATTGCTACCAGACATTTCTTTTGTAATAGAGATAACATTTAAATTAAAAAATAATACAGTCTACGTTTCACAAGAAGTGATTTTTTTTTATTTTATTATATGACTTTTACTTATTTTGTAGCGGAGATAGCGGTTAAAAATCATTTAATCACAAAATTTTATAAAGTACATCATTTCATTACCAATCAAGGCCTGTCGTGGCGCAGCGGCACAAGCATGTGACTTTAACCGACAGGTTCTGGGTTCGATCACCAGTCGAGGAAATGAAATATTTAATATTTTCAATTTAAATATTTAATGTTTCATTTCTTCGTTTTGGTAATAAGGCAAAGCGCGGTGTTGAGTCCTCCATTCAACACGCAATGCCTCTAATTCGGCGGAAAGTGGGTAACGGAAGTGGAACGGTGTCTTAACACTAGGTTCCAGGGTTCCCTCTGCCTACCCTGCCTCGTGCGGGATACAGCGTGAAGCTGAGCATCATTTCATTACGATCATTTAATATTAAGCAATAGTAAAGTAACAATTAAACCAATGGACTTAATATCGTACATATTTTTTATAATACTTAATACTCATAATGAGGTCTCTCAAGCCTCCATACTAATGGGATATAAATGGGAAGTGGTATTCCACTCCTCACTTTCCACTGAATCTTCTCAGGTTCCCTACGTTACCCTTTTATAAATAGGATACAACGTGACACCATAGACTTTTGATTTTTCTTACTTTTTTTAAAAATTATGTCTAATTCCTTATAAATGAAAAATGAAAATAAATTATATCTTTTTTCTTTTTTATAAAAAATATACCAGTCACATAATTCTTTTAAACATTTCATATTCCACAAAAGGTTAATGTAGGAAGGTTATAAATTTTCTAACACGAAGCTAGAACAAACGAAAGCATGTTTTGAATCTACAAAACGGAAATGGAAACAGAAAACAATATTCTAATCGGAACAAATGCATATATTTTTTAAGCTTACAGTGACCAGGTAGAGAGAACATAATGTTAAAACACTCCGTTCTTCACGCACTATTTCATTATCAAAACATTGCCTGTTGAAAGATTAGTTGAAAAAATTAATACCCTCAGGTAGACATCGAAGCCGCGACCATCGCAATAAATACATAAAATCTACATAACATAGAACTTTTATATAAAAGCTCTATAATCAATAAACGTATACACAAACGTATCTGTACGAACAAACTAATAAAATCTGTAATAACTGTACGTTTAACTTTAACCGCAGTAGTAAATTTGTGACCGTTAATAAATGTTAGTAGTTAAATACGATCACTTTTATTGTTTTATTTGTTTTAGTGGGGAAGTGGCCAAAACGGATGTAAGTTTGATTCCTACTTGAGGTAATGAAAATTTATCTTTAATAAGCTCTGACAACACGCAAAGTACGTTAAACTTTTCCACTGAACAGGCATTGTCACAGAAATTAGGGGTAACGTGGGTAACGTAATGTCTTAACATTAGGTTCCTTTTGGTTACTTTGCTATAATGGAAATGTAAGAATAAAGTGCAGCGTTAAGTTCTGTCATTTATCTTTTAAATCAATTTAAAAATTGGTTATTAATTAGACTAGTATGTGTTGATAAAGTTGAATAATGTTTAAGAATGATATTCCATTAAGGTTCCCAAGTTTCCTTTGCCTACCCTGCCATTTGCGGGATTCAGCGTTAAGCTGGAATATCATATTATTAGACATTCAAGCACTTGTACCAAATTCCTTCAGTATTTCTCTCTCTCTCTCTCTCTCTCTCTCTCAGCTTCACAGGTCTCTGTATTTATATGCCAAATAGGTACTTATATGCCAAAACGAAATTATCAAAGTATTATTCACATATAAATCGCACGTATCGTTTGGCGCTCCGTACACTCTGCCTACCCCGCTAGGGATACTGCGTGAAGCTAAGCGAGGTGAAGATATCAGTTTACTTATTTTTAAGATACCGGATGTAGTTATCACTGGCAGGATATGTATTATATAATTAAAATAAAGCTCACAAATATATATATATATATATATATATATATATATATATATATATATATATATATATATATATATATATATATATATATATATATATATATATATATATATATATATATATATAAAAACAATTTTATAAGCCAATTATTATTGGAGTACATAAAACTTGTGATATTAGGCGCGAAACTTGAGATTTGACTGAAGTAGGCGAAAATAAATTGATCTCCGAAGAAAAAACACCGAGAGGTCGGTACGTCGTAAACTTAACTTTGTGAAAGGGAAACTCGGCAAAACATCGGATGTAAGTTGGGGTGCGTTTCCATTGGCCTCCTTTTTATATGCTTGTGATTGTTAATACGGTGATTGTTGGTTCGATTTCCGTTTAGGCGAGTGAATTTGTTATATACTATACGATATATCAAAGTTTATCGTGGCGCAGCGGTAATATTTAAAGGTTTTCATTTCTTCGCTTTTAATATGGTAACAAGGCGAAGCGAGGCGTTCGGTTTCACCACTCAAATGCAATACTTCAAATTCAGCGGAAAGTGGGGAACGGAGAGTTTTAACACTAGGTTCCCAAGCGCCCTCTACCTATCTTACCATGTGAGATGTGGATATAGCGTGAAGCTGAGAGAAAGGGAGACAATTTATCATATTGATGCCAGTCGTTAAGGAATGGCACAATGACTTGTACATACATACATACATACAAGAGAGTGTAGCTTCCATTAATATTCGAGAAAATTAAACTTTTAAATATTTTCATTTCTTCACCCTGGTATAAAGTTAAGCGTAACGTTCAGTTACATTACTGAAAACGCAATAACTCCGAAATTCGGCTGAAATTGAACAACGAAAGTGTCTTATTTGGGACATAGTAATTAAACACTATGCAGTGCGGGATAGAGCGGGATAGAGCGTGAAGCAAAAACAGAAAGGGCGGTGCAAAGATACCAGGCCCTACTGTTATATATGTGATATATCGTGAGGATAAAAATATTATTTTATATAGCTGGAGAACAGAGAAAAAGCAGCGTTTATTAATGTTTGGTTTTATTATATAGATTTATTTATATTAAATAATTATTATGCTCTATTTCAATTATATTTAAGGCAAAAGCAAGCAAGTTATATTTTAAATTCTTCATACAAAATATCCGTATCTCACAATCTACTAAATGAATGTTGATAAATCTTGGACTGCTTTTTTTTTAGCTTCACGCCCGAGGCAAGGTAGGCAGAGGGAACCCGGGTCCCTAGTGTTAAGACACTTCCGTTCCATTGTGTGTGGAGTGGCGGAACTCAACGCCGCGCTGTGCCTTATTACAAGAGAGCAAGTGCAGAGCAAAGCAAAGAAATGAAAAATGAAATATTTAAATTGAAAATATTAATCTTGGACTGTTGAACTTAAAAAATACACCAAAACGAAAAAACCCACCTCGATATTACTGAGAAAATTATAAAAATACATAGAAACACAAAAAACAGTTGCATCAGTGCTAGAAAGTCCAAAAGGTCCCATACATACTTACATAGCTAACTGATCACCTCCTTTTATTGAAGTTGGTTAAAATAGAAAATTAACAACCATGGAAAATTTTTATCTTTTTAATCCGAAAATGTAGTTCAGTTAATTTTCCAATAATTTATTTAAATATTCCTTATTTAGAAGTGAATACCATCTGGAAACAACCTTGTGGTAAGATTGGTTGTCACAATTAAACGAGCTGACCGTAACAACTGTTGTTGGTGTTGAATCGGTAACTATGCAATGATAGCTTTACTGGTTAACTTGAGCTTCGAGACATTAGATATAGTAATTGGAAAGTGTATTTTTAGAAATTATGGGCTTTTAAGCTCTTTTAAATTAAAAATATATATTAAATTTCAGGGCAAAAGTGTTGCCATTACTCAACACGCAATCCGTCAATTCGGTGGTAAATGGAGGAATGCAAGTGTCTTCATGGTAACAAAGTGATTTAACACTAATTTCCTGGGCTCCTCTCTCTGTCTAACCTGATTTGTAAAAAGCAAAAAAAAAACACAAGAAACAGTCGAATGTGACTAGAAATGAACTACGAGTATCATTATTCTCTTGCTCTTGTAACAACACAACACGCAAATTTACGAAAATTGGACGTAAAAATGGAAAACAGGTTACGCGGGAAAAAGCGTGAAAAGATAAAAAAAAATGTAAAACGTATCGTCCCGTACAAGGTAACCAAACACAAACCGAATATAGCGAACGAAGCAACTTTTTCAGTATTTAGTCTCGCCGGAGTTTTTTAAGTCAATTACGTTGACATCGCTGATATTGATTACGGGGGGTTAAGTGCGTTGTTAGGAAAGATTCAAAAGTTCCGTACACATTTAATTTAAAAAGCGACCCAAATAGGACTTCGCCCGCTTAAAGATTTTTTGTTATATCGCAAATTTTTTGCAGTAATGCAAATTTTTTATATAAGTTGTAGAGTGTGTTTGATTCTGATGTGTGAGCTATATTATTGTAAAGTTACGTTTAAATAGTTTCAGTAGTTTTTGCTTGAACAAACACCCATCCTTATTATATTTTCAATTTAAAATTAAAAAAAAAAAGTATTGTACGATAAGTCATGCATCACAGATTTGACTATATATTTATAAATTTGAATTTATACCTGAGGAAATGTTTTTGTGTCATATTAAAATTGTGTTCGATTTAATTATTTAACGTGCGGCGTTAAGCTACGCTTAATTAAACGTGAGTGATGACACGGTAGATTTGTAAATGTACGATAGATACGATAGAATACAAACGTGCAACTGTCAAAGCGACAGATCTCCTACTCCTACTAAAGATCAGTCAGTGCCTCGAAACGCCATAATCAAAGAACCATCAGTCAGTACTCGAGGAAATTAAACAATAATATAATATTATATTCTGTGGTAACGAGGTTCAAATTCGAGCAAAGGAGCAAAACGGAGTGTTTCAACACTAGACTTAAGTTTTCTCTGCCTACCCTGCCATGTCCGGAATATAGCGTATAACTAAAAATTTTCCTGGCCTCAAAGAAACGGAACCCTAAAAGTATTTAAAGAGCAATGAGATTGACAGTGTAACTTCTGCCTCATATTCGGTCGGAGTTTGGTCGTTTGCAAAAAATAGATATTTGACAAATATTTTCGTACTTCTCTACAATGCTTACGCGAATTTCGTAATTTTTTGGTTAAATCGTGGATTTTTATTAGTTTATGTCTTTATGTGGAATAGACAAGTTAAAACCGATTAATTGGAAACGTGATGGTTGTGGGTTGAATTCCCGTTCGAGGTTGATTTTTTCCTTATTTCCGAGTTTAGGTAAAATGCGGTGTTAAGTTTCGGCGACACCCAATGTCTGTTTCGGCGATGTATGGGGTGGGAGTGTCTTAACAGTTTCTTTAACACGTTCTCTGTGAGATACAGCGTGAAGCAGAAAAGAAAAAAGTATACTTTTTTCTTAGTCTCTTTCAAAAGAAAATTTCTCATTGAAAAGACACAACAGTAATGTTAATTAATTTATATAATAATTATTTCTTTAAGATAAACTTGAACTCGCTACCAAAACAATATAATTAACACATTTGCTACCAACAACTGGTGAATAGTGAAAAATTATATTAGTGTCACTTTTCTCTGTCCTCTTTTTTGAACTAGTGACGTAGCTCTATATTATATTTTCACATATATTTCAAGATTTCATATAATTTATCTATAAAATAGTTATTGCCTAAAACAATAAACTCAAGCGTAATTGTAACTTGTATTAGGTACATAATAGGGCTTTCGTTAATAAAAAAAAATTAAACACAATATTTCACATTTAACCACTCATATTTCACTGACAACATTTGAAAAGGACTAGAATTGAGGCAATTAATAAAGAAAAATAAACGTTTTGCGTCGAGAAATAATGATTGTCGGGAATAATGATTAAAACGAACTAATTTCAGTTCATTAATTTGGCGTGAAAATGTTTTTAGCTTCACGCTATATCCCGCACATTGCGGGTTAGTAGAAGGGTATATAGTTAAGACATTGCATGGTGAATAACAGAAATGAACGCCACGAATTGTCTTATTTCTACAGTGAGGAAATGGGAATAAATCTTTCGTCGAATAAATGTTACGTGATGCGAACCTGGATCTTTTGGATATCAATTCAAAAATTTTAAGGTCATCTTTTTATCGATGTCGTATTCACATGCGTTTCTTACTACTTATGGAATAATAAAGAAAGTAAAATGTTGCGATATTTGAACGTGAACAAACATTGAGGCCTGTCGTCGCGCAGAGGCACAGCGTGTGACTATAAACGGGAGAGGTTGTGTGACGTGGGTTCGATCCTCATTTGAGGAAATGAAATATTTTTTTTTGTTTGGTTTTTTTTTTTAGCTTCACGCGGGATACAGCGTGCAAGGCAGGGTAGGCAGAGGGAACCCGGGAACCTAGTGTAAAGACACTCCGTTCCACTTTCGTTCCCCACTTTCCGCCGAATTTGAGGCATTGCGTGTTGAGTGGCGGAACTCAACGCCGCGCTTTGCCTTATTACCAGAGCGAAGAAATGAAACATTAAATATTTAATTGAAAATATTAAATATTTCATTTTCTCGATTGGGAGTCGAACCCAGAACCTGTCGGTTACAGTCACACGCTTGTGCCGCTGCGCCACGACAGGCCTCATTATTTATTAGCTTCACGCTGTATCCCGCACAAGGCAGGATAGGCAGAGGGAACCCGGGAACCTAGTGTTAGGACACTCCGTTCCACTTCCGTTCCCTACTTTCCGCCGAATTTTGAGGCATTACGTGTTGAGTGGCGGAACTCAACTCATTATTTATTATTTTCAATTTAAATATTTAATGTTATATATTTCTTCGCTCTGGTAACAAATCAAAACGCGGCGTTGAGTTCCACCACTCAAAACGTAATATCTAAAATTCGGTGTAAAATGGGGAACGGAACAGGTTCCCAGGTTCCCTCTGCGTACACTGTCATGTATAGAATACAACCCACAAGCACATCCTCAAATATTTACTTAGCTATAATCTAAATTTTCTATTACTGATAACAATTAACAGACGCACTGGGCGGTGAGATAACGCAGACTGACGTGACTTATCACACTCGAAATGGTACGACGAGTGACATAGAGCAGGACCTTAGTATCGATTATTCATAAAGTCGTAATGGTTGACGCCGTTTTGGCACTTTCCTTAAATATTTGTTTTTGGTTTCACGCTGTATCTCGTAAATAGCGTGTTTGTTTCGCTTTCACGCAAAAACTACTGAGCTGATTCTGATAAAACTTTACAGTAATATTGCTTATATATGAAAATAACACATAGGCTATAATTTATATCAAGATTTCACATCATTTTACTATAAGAAATATAATGCCTAAATTAATAAAATCAAGCGGGCGAAGCCGCGTCATTGCAAGGAATAAAACATTATTATTCTCGATATAAAACATTATGTGTTGAGTGGCGGGACTTGATATTGAACTTTGCTTTGTTACCTGAGCGAGGAAGTGAAAATAATTTAATTTCTATGGATGGGAATCGAACTGATAGCTGCCACGATTATAATCAATACAATTTTAATTTGCTCGAGTAGGTATCGAACCCATAACCTATCGGAACAATCATTCACATGTGTCCCTGCATTTACAATTATAACCAATATATTATTTTAGATTCACGCTGTATTCCGCACATCGCAGGTTAAACAGAGGGAACGTGAACACTTCGTTTCATTTTCCACTTTTCACTGAATTTGAAGTATTGCGCGTTGAGTGGCGTAACTAAACGCAGCCTTTAACCTCGATATCAATACATAAAAATGAAAATATTAATAATTTTATTATCTCGAATGGGGATTGAACCTACAACCTGTCGCCTTTACAATCACACGCTTAAATATATATATATATATATATATATATATATATATATATATATATATATATATATATATATATATATATATATATATATATATATATATATATATATATATATATATATATATATATATATATATATATATAATATATATATATATATATATATATATATATATATATATATATATATATATATATATATATATATATATATATATATATATATATATATATATATATATATATATATATATATATATATATATATATATATATATATATATATATATATATATATATATATATATATATATATATATATATATATATATATATATATATATATATATATACATATATATATACATATATGTATATATATATATATATATATATATATATATATATATATATATATAATATATATATATATATATATATATATTTGGATATTTATCGAGGGCCGCTCTAATACGGGAATTAGCGGGTGAATGATGGCTAACCCGCAATACCGTTCCGCGGGATAACTAAGTATGATTGAATGAAATTAATCTGTCTGTTTTGAATTATTTACGCCAATGGTGTAGTGGTATAGTGTTTTACTAAACAAGTGGTAGCAAGTTCAATTCCAATGTATAAGAAAGTTCCACTATTCCCCTGTCACATTAAAAATATTTCTCGTATTACATAACGATGTTATAGAACCCGATTTTAAAGTATCGAAATTTTATCGCATTATAAAGTCATAATATTATATGCGGCGTTAAGTTACGCAACTAAATAAACAATGTCTCAATTTGAGTGAAAGTGGAAAATAGAAATGTTACCAATGTAACACTAGGATTTTTCTGTCTTCCATGTTATGTACAGGGCACAGCGTAAAGTCGAAAATCTATAGATACAGAGACAGCGTGTACAGATTGATTGTAAATATTATATTTAAAAGTTCAATTCTCATTTTGGAAAGTAAATAATATACATTTCTTGGTTAGCAACAATAAAATACGCGGCGTTGAGTTCCGCTACTTACGGAACATTTCGAATTCAGACATCAACCGGAGATCAGACAGCCTATTTTTCTATTTAAAAAATCCCTATAATGCCCACAGAAACATAACACAACTCCACGTAATATTAAAAAAAAAATACATTGTCCTAGAAAATAATTTTATATTTCGTACGAATTATCGAAACGGCGATTAATTTCAGTACATAATATTAATAAAAACGTGACCCAGATTTTACTTTCAATTTAATATTCATATTTTCTAACTAGATTACGTGGTTTTAACTAGTTATATATATAAGGTTTAACTGACATTTCAGGTTCACCCTGTATCCCGCACATAAAAGTAGGCAGAGGGAACTTGGGAACCTAATGTTGAAGAGTTGTGGAACGGACTACCAAAGGTTCCCTTTCTGTCTTTCCTCTGCCTACTTTGTGATATGCGGTATACAATGTGAAGTAAAAAAAAAATGTTTTAAATTATTATAAATACTAGACGAAGGGTATTATACTCGTAGAGTGGTTAAGCATGTGCCTTTAAAAACGATGTTAGTGGATTCAATCCCCGAACAAATTAACTTGAGATCTAATTGTACTGACAATTTCACTTCGGTTTTTTATATTAAAAAAATGTGAAAATAAAAAAAAATACATACTTACTTTTTTTAGCTTCATTCTGTATCCCGCACAAGGCAGGGTAGGCAGAGTGAACCCGAGAACCTAGTGTTAAAACACTCCGTTCCACTTCCGTTCCCCACTTATTTAGAAAACGTAATCAAATTTCCTCGAGTGCGGATCGAACTCTCAACCTGTCGTTTACAATGACACGCTTGTGCCGCTGCGCCACGACAGCCTTATATATAGCTTTGTATGTACGTAGCCTATTTTACCTCCAACCCTACATTTAAAATAACCAAACAAAAACAAAATAACAACTACAGAAATGTTTTTAAGTTTATTCTTAATTACTAGGGTTGTGCCCAAAACAAAAACATTTACAACAATTATACTCAAGTGCTACAGCGCTAGGGTTGGTCCCTTTCAAAAATATTACCAATGCTCTCAAAGTCCATTCTTTTATTACAAGAATCATTAAAAAAAAACAATGTGAAATATTGTTTTTAGTAATTTTGTTTGTTTCAAATTAAATATAGTTCTGTTTTTGTATAGTATTTGTTTAATAATTCCATTTTGTTTATATGTATAGGGGTTGACGTGTGCGTTGAGTTGCGTAAAAATATATATGATATTACAAAGTAAGTTAAAATAAACTAGCGCTAAGATACACCATTGTCTATGGGCGGTGCAGTTTTCAAGACATTGTATGGTAATTGGCGTAACTCAACGAAGCTTTATATCTCGTTATCAGTATAAGGTAATTCATTCAATTAAATCCTGAGAATCGAAGTAATATATATTTTTTTTTATTTTTTTAGCTTTTGCTTACACATGGCATGATGGGTATAGGAAGGACACCAGGGAACATAGTGTTCCCTTTAAGAGACTTTTGTTCCGGACTACAACACAAACTTTTTGCCGTGGCGCAGCGGCATAACCTTGTAAAGGACAGGTTGTGGGTTCGATCCTCACTCGAGAAAATGAACTATTTAATATTTGCAATTTAAATATTTAATGTTTTCATTTCTTCGCTCTGGTAACAAGGCAAAGAGAGTTCCGCCACTCAACGAATGTAAGAATGAAACGGAACGGAGTGTCTTAACACTAAGTTACCAAGTCCCTTCTTCCTACTCCCTACTCCGCTATATGCGAGACACATGGTGAAGCTGAGTCAAATCAAAAGTCAGAATCGGAAATGACTTAACAATAGGTTCCTAAGTTTTTTTAGCCTTGCCATGTGCGGAATACAGCGTGAAGTCAAAAAATATTTATAATAAAGCAAAGCAAATCTTATCATAAGCTTTCCATTTTCCTGTTTGTTTAGCTTTACGTAACTCAACGCTGCTTAAAATTCTAATAATAAGGAAAAGATCAAACCTATGAGAGATCTAAATATTTACGCAGCTACAACAAACACTTATCAGCAGTACTAAACCCTTTCTCTTTATGGTGTCCCTTTACCGTAAAGACCTTTGTCCTCTTTTTAACATATTTAAAATGATATTCCACACTTAGAAAGGAAAGGAAAGAAAAATATATATATTTTTTTAATAGAAAACTTATAAAAGATTACTTACTGCACAAAACGAAAATGGCGAAACCCAATGTCGAACACATTTTGATGCAATTCACAGCACATTTCATCACTATCTGAGTCAATCACCTCCACATCGTCATTTCACTGTGTCTCACTAACTCTGTTTATCACTAACTTTGTGTTTTATCACTATCACTGTATCACTACGTGTAAGTTTAGATTAGTTTAATTCCTTGTTCACCACAGCTGGTCTGAAAAGAAAGAAAATATAGACATTATTTTAAGATATTATATATATAAATCACTCAGCTTCACGCTGTATCCCGCACATGGCAGGGTAGGCAGAGAGAATTTTAAATAGAAAATATTAATATTTCATTTCCTTGGATGGGAATCGAACTCACAACCGGTCGATTACATTCACACGCTTGTGTCGCAGCGCCACGACAGGCCTCAAATATACAAAGAGATGAGGAATTAAAAAAAATCATTTAAATATATTGGAAACGAGGCGAAGCGCGGCGTTGAGTGCAGAACGGAGTGTTTAAGTTCTAAATTCACAGGGTTTACTCCGCCTGCTATGTATGGAATGCGGGAAAACACGTGCATTTTATATTAATTTCACGCTTCTTCCCGTTATAGCAGGATAGGTAGTGTTACGGTGATCGGTTTCCACTTTATAACCCAGCTAGTGGAATTAACGCTAAGCTTCCCTATGTCTTATTACTGGAATACAATTTCCCAATCGAGAATCAAACCCTGAGGCCTGTCGTGGCGCAGCGGCACAAACGTGTGAATGTGACTGAAAAGTTTTGGGTTCGATCCCCACTCGAGTAATTGAAATATTTAATATTTTCAATTTAAATATTTAATGTTTTCGTTTCTTCGCTCTACTTCAAGGCAAAACGCGGCGTTGAGTTCCGCCACTCAACACGCAATCAAGCCTCAAATTCGGCGGAAAGTGGGGAACGGAAGTGGAACGGAGTGTCTTAACACTAGGTTCCCAAGTTCCCTCTGCCTACCCTGCCATGTGCGGGGTAAAGCGTGAAGCTGAGTGAGTGATGATAGTGAATCAAACCCACAACCGCTGTACCACTGTACCACGACGGCCCCATAATAATTAATACTTGAAACTTTTAATGTCCAATAATGTTAAAACCGTAAAACTTGAATAAGTGTCTTCTCGTGACAGAAGCCTATAAAAAAAATTTTACGTTACACAGGTAGATTTTATTGACGAATAAAAATGAAAATTGCCTCATTTTTCTATTACTTTCCAAACGTAAACATTAAAAATCGATATTTCTTTATGTTTAATGGCTTTTAGGGTTCCGTTGTATGTAAGTAAGTACAGATAATCAAAATAAGATTAATTAAAAGTATTAACCAACTTCCCAAAAAAGGGGATAGGAAAGCTGTTTTTATAGAAAATATTTGATAAAATGTTAGAATATACCTAATGACTCAGTTGTTACTTTAAAAAATGATTTTCATTGATGATGTGTTCAAATTTTGTGAGATAAAAATACTATATTTAACAAACGGCAACTGTAGCGACTTAAACGCGGCTTTGCTCGCTTTTACAAAAATAAATAGTCTACGCGTTATTCTGCTATATAAACTATATTATTGTAAAGTTTCATCTCAATTCGTTTAATGGTTTTTGAGTTTAAATGGAACAAACATCCTAACTTCACTAACTTTTTCATTTATAATGTTAGTAGCGTTAAGAAAACACGATAGCACGATAGACAGAAAGTACTTAAAATTGAGACTTGATAATTTGTTTTATAATTTCCTTAGTTCTTTTTAGATACTTCTATAACAAATACAATAAAATAATTTTAAATGAAACACTATTAACGGATTAATCGCGTATATTGAATGGTAAACATTTTTGGGAAACCCGACGTTTCGAACACTTTACAGTAGTCCGTGGTCACGGGTAGACTGTCCGGGTAGTCTACCCGTGACCACGGACTACTGTAAAGTGTTCGAAACGTCGGGTTTCCCAAAAATGTTTACCATTCAATATACGCGATTAATCCGTTTAAAAGTGTTTCATTTAAAATGTATAACAATCGCGAAAATCAAAGACATTATTACAATAAAATAATGTTTAAAATTTACTCTAAACTCGGAATACTAACTTTCCTTTGCCTACCCTGTCATTTGCGGGATATAGCGTGAAGCTGAGTACTAAATCCGAGGTCTATCAAGGTACAATTGTAAACGCAGCATATTGTAGGTTCAATTCCCACTCAAGGAAATGAAATAATTACATTTCCTTGCTCTGGTAACAAGACGAAACGCGGCGTTGGTTTACGCCACTCAGGAAGCAATCTTTATATATCAGAGGAAACTGGGTAGGCGGAAGTGAAATTATGAGAACGTAATCTTAACATTAGGTTCCCAAGTTCCCTCTGCCTAACCTGCTATATGCTATACAAAATATCTTCTTTTATTCTATTAGAATCGCCTTTAATTCAAGTGAATGGCCTGACGTCATGCCTTCTCGAATCATTAAGTAAATATATAATAATATAAGAAAAAAAAACCTGAATCAGCTTGCGACAGAGCAGATCCCACGCACGGCCTACTTCAATATATCGTGTGGTGTAAATAAATTTTTGATTTTCTAATATAATATAACACCATCGTAGTTCAGTGGTGGTGTCTATTTACAGACAATTAAAGTTTTTTTGGTACAAGTTTATTATTTGTAACATTAAAAAGAGAGCTTGATTTTTTCGTTTGGATTTACTTTACAAATATCTATAAATATATTTATTACTATTAATACTCTTATGTCTATCTAGCTACTATATATTGAGTGTCAAGACACTCTGTTCTCTACACAGTCATCTATTTTATTGACACTGTGAATCAACGGAAATGAACGCTACGATTTATCTTGTTACCAGAGTGACATAATGAAATTTATTCACTGCCCCAAATAAGAATTAAATCTAAAACCAGTCTGAAGATGAGCTTCTGAATTGCAATTGAAAAGTAAAGTAAAACAATATTTTTCTTAATTTTTTTTAGCTTTAGCTTGATAGGCAAAGGGAACTTGGGAACCTAGTGTTAAGACACTCCGTTCACTTCCGTACCCCACATATTGCCAAATTTAAGGCATTGCGTGTTAAGAGGCTGTACTCAACACCGCCTTGCTACCAGAGCCAACGACAGGCTTATCATTATTTTTAAATCTCTCCTTATCGCTTCTAACTTGTACCAATAAATTAAACAGCAGGCATGTAGGAGGCTAGCGTTCGTAAGGCAATTATTTTGTCTCACCGTCCGTCTGTGGGTTTGTATGGAGCTTTGTTCGATGACTTCTTTATATGTATAGAAAAATTTAAGCATTTGTTTGTTTTTTTTTTTGATGTTAAAACCTTTTATTTTTTTTAATTCACGCTGTATCCTGTATATAGCAAATTAGTATTATTTTGGTTTCACGCTTAATCACGCATATAGCGAAGTGAGACAGAATTAATTTAGTGTCAAAATACTCCTCATACACCAACTAATGATTAATTTAAATTTTCATTTTTCTACGTGTATTTATTACTACTAGAGCGATGAAATAAAAAATAAATCACATTTGTAATATGGAATTGAACCCACAAGCATTGCGTTTATGGATGTTGGGTCGTTGCGCTATAACGATTTGAATTGAAACTGTAACTGCTCATGGCAAGTTAGGCAGAGGGAACATGGGAACCTAGTGTAAAGACACTCCGTTTTCCACACGGTTTGGTTTTTTTTGGTTTAAAAAAAAAAACATTTCTTTATTATAATAATTTTTTTGACCATACAGAACCCAATTCATAAATTCAATTCGCACATAACGATTTTTTAATTTATAGTTAACTTTAAAGTTTAACGTGAGCTTTTAAAAGGTTACAGTAAATAATATATTAAATTTCACGACTTTGTAACAAATAATTCAAATTCGAGCTTAATGTGTTTCGAGATAACTTTTTAGTAAAGTTTTATTGCTTAATATTTTAAGTCATATTATAAATGAATGTATGTATGTATATATGTATATATGTTTATGTATGTATATGTATATATATATATATATATATATATATATATATATATATATATATATATATATATATATATATATATATATATATATATATATATATATATATATATATATATATATATATATATATATGTGTGTGTATGAACATTTTTGTCTGTATGTTGGGTGTTTGTTCGCGCTTATCTCAAAAATAAATTTACTGATTGAAATGCAGTTTCCCATTCTTCTATTTTATTATCTCTCATCTCTCATTTTGTATTTGTTTTATTTCAATCGGTTCATAAATCGAAAAATGTATCAATATAACGAGCAAATTGCTACGCTAGTTCATAAAAATTATATACTTTAAGCAGACGAAGCTGTGACCGAAAGTTATATAATTAAATTTTAAGAGAAATTAAGTTTCTTAGGGGAGGGCATTTAGTGGCGGAACTAAACTTCGCAATATGTCTCATATTAAAAAGAGAAATAATAATAATCCATTCCCCCGAAACAAGCATCGAACCCACAACATCACTGCTTTTTAAATAAAAACCAACTTCATAGTAACATTTATATAAAAGTCAGGTCTCGAAAGTAAAAATTGTGAGAACGATAGATGTAATGGTTGAATCATTAATTTACCCTGTCCAAGGGTGAGGGAAGTTGCCCTAAAAACTTATTTTTACAATATTTATCTTAGAGGCCCTTTTTGATGTAGGTAAAAAATTGGAATTATAATTAGGACTGTTGTGGTACAGTGGCTTAACTTAGGTCGATGGGTACTGGTTCGATACAAAAAGTATTTGGTAAAACTTATTATAATAATTATAGTAGGTATAATGATAACTGGTTCTGTTATGGCGCAGCAGTACAAGCGTTTTACTGTAAATGATAGGTTGTCAGTTCGATCCCCACTCGAGAAAGTGAAAGTAGGCAACGGAAGTGGAACGAAGTGTCTTAAGACTAGGTTCCCAAGTTCCCTCTGCCTACCCTGTCATGTGCGGGATACAGCGTGAAGCTGACACAATAATGATAAATGTATAATCCAATACAAAGATTAATTAGAAGTAGCACTTAGATAAGCGCATTTAACCAACTAACTTTTTAGTTCTCTTTAGCTTTGCGCTGTGCACATGGCAGGGTAATCAGAAGGAACTTGGGAACCTAATTCTTAGTTAATTCTCCAATTTCCGTCGAATTTAAGGCCCTGCGTATTTCTGAGTGAAATTTAATACCGAGCTTTCTCTTATTACAACAGCAAAGAAATGAAAACACTAAGCATTTCACTTCCACAAACGGGGATCGAACCCATAACCTCACCGCAGGTCTTATTAGAGCAGAAATTAAAAGCTATTTAAGCTTTTCTAGTCAGTGAAACACGGAGTGTCTTGACACTACTTTCTGGCTTCATCACTATATATATAGAGAGACATCTCTCTCAAAAAATACTATAAAAAAACAATTGTTAATTCTAAAAGGCCCGGTCAAGTATCGGTAAGAACATGCCTTCGCCATATGTAAGCATTCCCACGTTTCCCATGTGCGTTTTATTGCAAAATGTGGTTAGATGTATGTATTTTATGTAATTGTTTGGTTTGTCTGTTTGTTTGTGAATTTGTATATGTTTTGTTGGTTTCTGTAACATGGCAAAGTGGGTGGCGGAGTTTAACGCTGCAGTTAATGTTATTATATTGTAGAAATCTTATACGAACAGTTGGCAAAAAAAAAAAAATTTGCGTGAAGTATATCTTTCTTCCTTATACAAGGCATTGCGTGGTTAGTGGCGAAACTCAACACCGTTTTTCGACCAAAATCATATCGAACCTGTTTCTGTTTAGTTTAAAGTGAGATATTTTGCTACTGCGCCACAACGACCTTAACAAAATTACATATTTTATATAACAAAAAAGAATAATTAAAGAAACGACGATAATAGCACTGGTTTTTTATAAGTTGAAACCTTTTTTCAATACAATGTGACCACATGTGTTAGTACGTTATTTATGCAAAAAGTATGAAACATGTTTTTCTTTACATATAATTATATACACGTCTAAGAAGGCGTGTGGCGCCAAGGTACAAGCATATGACTGTCACCGCGACTGGTTGTGGGTTTGATAGAGCATTAACGTTATCATTTCTACGCTCTCGTAACAAGGTAAAGCGCGGCGTTGAGTTCCGTAGTTCAACACGCAATTCGGTGAAAAGGGGTGAATGGAGTGTCTTAACACAAGTATATAGGAAAAAAATATATGTATTTTTAATTTTACTTAGTTCTTAGGTTTAACAAGTTCTTTTTATATTATTTTTGTAAGTTATTTATTGAGAGTATCCCATATATGAGTCGGGAGAACCTAGTGTTAAGACACTCCGTTCTATTCTCTACTCTCCGCGAAATTTAGCTATTAAGTGTTGAAGTTTAAGTTAATGTAAATAGCGGAACTCAACGCCGCCCTTAACCTTATTAATAGAGCAAAGAAATTAAATACATTTCTTCATAAGTTAAATTAATATATATATATATATATATATATATATATATATATATATATATATATATATATATATATATATATATATATATATATATATATATATATATATATATATATATATATATATATATGTATATATATATATATATATATATATATATATATATATATATATATATATATATATATATATATATATATATATATATATATATATATATATATATATATAGTACTCTATCTCTAGATACTCTATCTCTCTCCCGCAGCTTCTCGCCGTATCCCGCACAGGCAGGGTAGACAGAGAGAACTTGGGAACTTAGTATTAAGACACTCCGTTCCACTTCCGTTCCCCACTTTCCGCCGAATTTGAGGCATGCGTTTTAAGTGGCGAAACTCAACGCCGCGTTTTGCCTTGTACCAAAGCGTAGAAATGAAATATTAAATATTTAAAATTGAAAATATGAAATATTTCATTTCCTCGAAATTCAATTAAATGAAATTATATTTGCAAATGATATTATTATCATATGAACTATAAATGTATTTAAGTATAGAAATCGACCCCCGCCTCGCTCACATGTTGGACGATTTATTATAAAAATATTATTTAGAACGTTCTCTCCCACTGCTTTGTGAAAAGTATTTAAAAAACACGTTACCCACAGACATAATCCAGTGTTAAGACACTCTGTTCTCCGTTTGGTGTCTAAATATTAGATGCGCGGAACTTATCGCTGTACATTGACTTACTCGAGTCTTTTTGGGCATATATTAAATATAATTATTCCAAAACTGTATTACAATGTCATTGACTGTAACGATTTTGTTATGTAAATTAGTTGCAGTGTACTGGCACAGCATTTAACTGAAAATGCGAGTTTCAGGTTCGATTCCCACTTGTAACAAAAAAAATATTTACATTTACACTCACTCCAATGAACAAAGCGAGGCGTTTGGTTCCTTAACACAACACAAAGTACGAAAAAAACGTGTTGTAACATTATTTTCTGCCTGCCACGCTATATTCACAATAAATCCTAAAGATGCATGTACGTATGTTTGTACGCACTTATCTCAGTAACTACTAAAATATATGGTAAATATTTTTGTATTATACTTAATATTTTTTACTTTATATCTTATATTGCCTTCCTAGTTAAATAGACTATATGTTTAACGAGGAAGGCTATACGCTATATTAAACTGTCAATTATTTCCGTTTGGCTATATAGGTGAAGCGAAGCGAAGAAATATGTATGTTGAGTAATTATATATACTAACACTGTCCTAGAGACATGTCGTGGTAGACATATTGCGGGTTCGATTTTTTCTTGAAGGGGTTAATTTTTTACGCTATATTTTCAATAAGGCACAGCGTGGTGTTAAGCTCAGTCATTTAACACGCAATGCCTCCGAAATTCGCCGGAAATTGCCTTAATAGGAAGATAATGACTTAGGTTCCCAAGTTCCCTCTGACTACTCTGTCACATGCGGGATACAGCGTGAAACTAAAAAGTGATATAAAAGTGTCAAAATAAGTGAAACGGAAAAGCTCCACCAGCTTCACATATGAAATATAATTTCGAAACTTTCATACATTGCGGAGTTAATGTGATAAAAGACAAGTTTTTTTTCGACTTTACCAATAAACCGCATTCCGATAAAGTAGTTCTGTAACTATTATGATTCTTTTTATTAAATACTAAATGAAGGGCGTGTTGTTTTTTCAAGTTTCACGCTTTGTCCCGCTAAGAGCTGAGGTTCCCTTTGTGGGAACCTAGTGTTAAGACACCGTTAGCTATGTATGTTCTATATTTAGATGTGCATGTATAATTATAACAGACGCCTGTCGTTGCGTTTGACTGTAAAAGACGGGTTGTGGGTTCGATCTCCACTCGAGGAAGTTAAATATTTAATATTCACCAAACTCCCTCTGTCTACCCTGCCATGTGCGTGAAGCTGAGTGAATGTACAGTTAAGTATCGCGCTTGGTTCTACCAGAGATTAAGGCTTTAAAGCGGTGGAACTTAACGCCGAATTATTTCGTAAATAAAAAATGTAAATCAGCTACACGGATTACCTTTTTTGACTGTCCTTTTTAGTTTCAGCCCTTTATTTATGTATGTATGTTTGTCATGAAAATTGACGAACGCAATATTGACCAACTATAAAAACGTCATATTCGTTAGAAACATTTCATACTTATCAAGGACCGATGACAATTCATTAATATGACAGAGAAAAGAAATATATAAAATATAAAAAACTCTATTGTGAAAAAAATATTATTATACATATGTTGATTTGAGTTAGTTGTACCTAATGTAAGAAGAAGTTAAAGTGGGGTGAATAGAATTTATATATATATATATATATATATATATATATATATATATATATATATATATATATATATATATATATATATATATATATATATATATATATATATATATATATATATATATATATATATATATATATACGGAAAATTAAATACTTAATTCCTCGAGTAGCAAACGAATCTACAGCCTTTCACACTAAAAATTTTTACGATAGACCTTTAAATAAACATATAGATTAAAAAAATACATGTAAAAATAACTTAATACAATCTAAAATACACAAAACGACCACCGCAAGCCAGCACGTGCGTCTACACCATGTGTTACGAACATTTGGTAACGTTTTTTCTTTTTGTCTCGACAATTCGTCTTCTATTATTTATGGCTTTATAATATATCCGAGTCTCATTTATATTAATACTAGCGTTTTGGCGGCTTCGCCCGCTTAAATTTAAAATTATTATAGATAAATTCTAAAAAATGTTTTTGTATTTGTATTAATATCTAAAGGTTCATCTAAGTTCGTTTAGTAGTTGCGGTCGTAGCGTTAAGTTACGCCGAGTAACAGAAAGTTCGTTTAGTAGTTGCGGTCGTGGCGTTCAGTTACGCCGAGTAACAGGTAACGTGTTTGAATTAGGTGTATATGTGTTAAGTCTTTCTAAACATAATAAAGATCACGTTTATATGTTGTCTTACCACGATTCAATTTCAAAATTATATTATTATTAGTAATTGATATGTAAGCAGGGAACTTGGGAACCTATCGTTAGGATAATTCGTTTCCATCAAAACACTACCACTCTCTACTTTTCACCGAAAGATTGTGTGTTGAGTTGAGGGACATTTCAAATATTAAATTTCCTCAAGTAGGAATCAAACCCATAACACAGCCCCATGATACTCAGCTTCACGCTGTATCATGGCAGGGTAGGCAGTGGGAACTTGGGAACCTAGTGTTAAGACACTCCGTTCCACTTCCGTTCCCCACTTTCCGCCGAATTCCAGCCCCATGATTCATGAAATATTCCATATATAATATACATAATTTCTACATGAAAACAGATTATAAATTTAACAAATACACAGTTATATAATGATATTAATTCGGGGATTTAAATGAAATTATCACAGTAAGACCTCACTAATCCTGGGAAAGGCAAAATATCTTGGTACTATTATTTTGTGTAGTTTCTACTATAATCTCTAATTAATATTAAATAGGCAATTAAAATGTATACTAGTGCTACACTCAGCTTCACGCTGTATCCCGCACATGGCTGGATAGACTGAGGGAACATTGGGAACCTAGTGTTGAGACACTCTATTTTGTTCCTCAATTTCCACTGAATTGTATAATTTATGATTATTTAATAAATAATGGGATTGTTTAAATAATTAAATAAGGCCTGACCTGGCGTTAGTTAACAAGTGCATTATTCTATATATAAAGGTTATGGGTTCGATCCCCGCTCGATGTAATGAAATATTAAAGATTTTTTTAGCTCTGCCACATAATACTTCAAAATCGGCAGAAAGTGAGGAACGGCTGTGGGAAAGAAGTAACTTAGGTAGAATTTGGCAGAGAGAACTTGGGAACCTAGTGAGGTTCCCATGTTCCTTCTGTCTAATCTACCATACGGGATACCGGTGCCGATTCTGTCACACGCAAAGTTTCGAAAGCTAGAAAAAGTGAGGAACGGAAGTGTGTTAATGAGAACGAAGAACCTTAGGCAGATTATACAGAGGGAACTTGGGAACTTAGTAAGGTTCCCAAGTTCCCTCTATCTAATCTGCCATACGGGATCCAGCGTGAAGATGTTATAAAAGTAAATCTAAACATAATACACCTTACAAAACCTGCCCGAGCGGATGCAAGCATCCTGGCACCAACCGGTTGCGGTTAAGCATCTTATTTTTTAATCTCGTCTCATTCCCACGATATTTGTAAATATGTTATAAAAATTTAAATTTTATATTAAATGTAGAAAGTTGATCGGAAGTAGGACATGCGATGGTGTTATGCTAAAGTGGTACAGTGTGTGACGTTGGGTTACGCAGTTAATGCGCGGCGTTGAGTTCCGTATCTCAGCAAGCAATGCCTATACGGCGGTACGTGGTAAACGGCACGGAGTTTTTAAACACTATATTTTCAAGTTCTCTCTGCCTACACTGCTATATGCGAGAAGCTAAAAAAAAATATAAATAAATGTCAATATTCTCTCTCTCGTCTCTCAGATTTTTAAATCTTGATTCAGAATGGAGTCCAATATAGACAAATTTGGGAGAAAATCACTTTCACTAACTCAGCTTCACGTTTAGAACGTTTCGTTTGATTGAATAATAACCTCCAGAGCTACAAGAAGGATTTTAAAAAAGAAACTATAACATTTTATCTATTTATTAGTTATTTGACACAACACGGCGTTGCATTCCAAAACCGTGCAATGTCTTGAAAATCATGCTCTGATCTGAAAGTGGTAATAAGGCAAAGCGCGGCGTTGAGTTCCGCCACTCAACACGCAGTGCCCCAAATTCGGCGGAAATTGAGTAACGTAAGTGGTACGTAGTGTCTTAACACTAGGGTCCCGGGTTCCCTCTGCCTACCCTGCCTCGTGCGGGATACAGCGTGAAGCTGAGAAAAGTGAATTATATTAACATAAGGTTCCCGATATTAATATATTTACCACTGAACCACGTTGACGTAAGCTTATCATGTAATAAAATACCCTAATGGATTATTGTTTCGACTGTGACCATATTCTCGATAAAACGACGCCCCCTTTTACGTTTTATCTGATACGTATGAATAATTTAATTTCAAGTCACTATGGTACAGTGGCAGGGCTTTTTACTGTTAATGCGAACGTTTTTGGTTCAATTTCTATAGCTCTTTTGGCAGAGAATAGATCTTATTTTTGTTATTTTCTCTTCTCCTAATCTTGTGAACAATGCGCGGCGTTAAGTTCTAGCACTTAATATGCAATTATTATTCGGAAATTATAGGTTCCAAGGTTCCCTCTGCGTGAAGCGTTCAGTTAAAAAACAATACAAAAGAATCGAACCAATAACCATTGCGTTGCAACATACTTCATTATGAAAATTTTAAAATTTGAAATATTATAACCCCTAAGCAGCAGAGCTTTTTTAAAGCTGATAATGCCTTTTTTAAGGAGACAAAAATACTTTGAACGAGATTATAATATGCAAAAAATTCATCACCAAGTATGTAGGTACTAGAGAGAATATATACATCAATGTATAAACTTGGCTATATCTATAAGGATAAGTAGAGTAAAATTGGATCAGCTTCACGCTGTATTATAATTAATTGGTTAGATAGAGGGAACCTGGGAACCTTGTACCCAATTATAGAATAAAATACTTTTGTTTAATTGCGTCACATAATGGCTCAAATTTGGCGGAAAATGGAGAACCAAACTACTGCCATTACCTACCTTTTTAAAAATAGTGTTTTAACACTAGGTTCCCAAGAACCACCTGCTTATTCTACCGTATGCGGGATACAGCGTGAAGCTGATGAGTATCTAAGTCTTTTCCCGCACTTTTATTTGAGTGAACTTCGCCACGTAAAATGGAGAATCCCGCTTTCTACCTACAAAACAATTTTCAGTTTGCTACGTCCAGTAGTTACTTTTGTGCGATACGTCCGCCACGAAGTAACGGAAGAATTTTATAGACGTTACAGTTTATTGAGAAATAGTTTGAAGATTTATAAATCTATATATCAAAACGTCAATGTTGTCTGTCCTATGAGACAAGCCTTGTAAGCAGTTCTGGCACATTTTCAAAATATAGATACGATACAAATTGTGATATCAATTGGGAAAGATTTTTTTATTTTATTTAAACCCGTCGTGGCGTAGTGTCACTAACATACGCTGTTAACAAGGCAGGTTGTGGGTTCGATCGCCACTTGAAGTATTGAATAAGGCAAATAGAAAAAATGAGGTAAGTCGCGGCGTTTAGTTCCGCGGAAAGTGGTGATTGAGAGAGAGTATTTTAGAACGAGTATCTTAAAACTAAGTTGCCAGGTTCTCTCCGCCTGTACTTATACATGCGACACAGTGTTAAACATAAACAAAACAATACATTAAACTCAACTCAGCTTCACGCTGTATCCCGAACATGGCAGGGTAGGCAGAGGGAACTTGGTATCCTAGTTTCAAGATACTCCGTTCCACTTTCGTTTTTTTTTTATGGAAGAGACGGCAAACGAGCGTACGGGTCACCTGATGGTAAATGATCACCGTCGCCCACGGCCCCGTGTAACTCCAGACAAGCTACAGGAGCGTTGCCGTCCTTTAAGGTGGAAGGGCACCGGGGCCCGGCATTACCTAATGCGAAGCGTAGTGGCCAAAGCCACTACTTAACGCCGGTCTTAAATGCCGGGGGTGGTAACATCCGGTCGAGTCTGCCCATGCGTGTTGCCATTACTAGCAACGTGACTCTACCACACGCACTTTAGTCGCCTCTTACGACACCATCAGTACCAGGGTGATCCTATTCTAAGCCGAGATCACACGGCAAAAACGTTCCTCACTTTCCGTGATGCATCGTTGAGGCATTGCGTGTTAAGTGTCGGAACTCAACGCCGCGTTTTGTCTTGCACCAGGTCGAAGAAATGAAAACATTAGATATTTAAATTGGAAATATTAAATATATCATTTCCTCGAGTCGGGATCGAACCCACAACCTGTCAGTTACAGTCACACGCTTGTGCCGCTGTGCCACGTCAGGCCTCTACAAAAAAATTCCACATTTAGTTATATTTCTTGGTACTAAATATTCTTTGCGTGTCAGTAATTTGAAGCTTAAATATTAATATATAATTTCATAACATATATAACATATAATAAAGTGGGGAACGGAAGTGGAATGGAGTGCCTTAACACTAGGTTCCCGGGACCCTCTGCGTACCCTGCCTCATGCGGGATACAGCGTGAAGTTAAAAAAATAACATAATTTTTATGGGTGCAAGCATAAAAACTTATTTTACTGCCGCTTTACGATATTTCAAAACATCTTAAATATACGAGTATAATATACAATAATAAACTGTGGATGGACACATAAAATTTCATAAATTAATCTTCAGTAGATACAAAGAAAATGTTTTCCAACGTTAAGGGCAGTGGTGTAGTAGTTGAATCATTTTAACTTAATTTTTCTAAAATGATTATTTTCAATTTTTCTTATACTTTGATATTATTTCGACATTTCCGATTTGGGAAATAGAAAGTTATAATTATATAACTAATATCTAAGTATAGTTTTTTCTAAGAACAAACTAAACAAATTTACACATTAAATGTATCCATGGTTTTAAAAATACATAAATAATTGAATTTAATTTGAACCCAAGACTATCACCGAATAATTTTCCACCAGCCAACTATAAGGTAGAAAAAGAATACCAAATAAAATTAGTCAAATGAAAACTTGTAGGTTTTTATAATCAATACTAACTAAAGAGCAATATGGTCGTGATTGAAATCGTAAAAGTGCAGGAAGCGTGAATCTGTACGTCTTCCGCTGTATTGTATATATAAAATAAGTTTTATTAATGAGTTTTTTAACACGCTTATCCTGCATGTAGCGGGATAAGCGTGATACGCGTGAAGATACAGCGTGAAAGTGAGATCTAAGTGTTACTTCATTCTTCATGTACTATTTATCAACTTTGGCATTATGTTTATGTTACAAGTACTGTTCAAGATACACAGGTTTAAGTCCCGTTACATTGATTTTTTTTGTTGTCATGGCAAAGTTGGCAGAGGGAACTTGGGAACCTAGTGTTAAGACACTCCGTTCCACTTTTATAAAAATATGTATTTTTGTATTATTTATATCGGTTTCACGCTGTATCCCGCATATTGCAGGCTAGGCAGAGAGAACTTGGGAACCTAGTGTTAAGACACACCGTTCCACTTTTGTAAAAAAAAGTATTTTTGTATTATTTTTATCGGCTTCTCGCTGTATCCCGCATATTGCAGGATAAACAAAGGTACACTTGTATAACATTAAGTTATAAATGAGAAAAACAAATTAAAAGTATCAAAATACTTTTATTATAAACTTAGTCTGAGATTGTAGGTGGTAGAGCAAATAGTAAGACGTATTTAATGAAAATAAATAATATTGAGGCCTGTCGTGACGCAGCGGCACAACCGTATGACTGTAACCGACAGGTTGTGGGTTCGATCCCCACTCGAGGAAATGAAATATTTAATATTTTCAATTTAAATATTTAATGTTTCATTTCTTCGCTCTGGTAATAAGGCAAAGCGCGGCGTTGAGTTCCGCCTCCCAGTCTTTACACTAGGTTCCCGGGTTCCCTCTGTCTACCGTGCCTCGCGCGGGATACAGCGTGAAACTGAGTGAGTGAAATAATATTAAACTCCCGATGAGAAAAAGGGGTGCTATTAATTTAACCTGTCTCTCCTTGTATCTGTGTCTTTGTCTATGACGTGCCTTTCCTTAATCGAAAGCCTTGTACCTCGTGGTGCTTTTTAGATATGTTTAATGAAAATCGAATCAGTAATTTAAGAGCTACAACCACTTTGCCAAGATGAGGTGTTGATTTTTAAGGCTTGAATCATAAATTTAAAATTTTGCTTGCTTGTTGTAATCTATATAATACTTTTAGAACACACTGTATAGTGATTAATCACTACCTTTTATTAAAGATTTTCTAGTTCTAAGCCAATTCAATAAAGAAGAAGTGGAAGAAGAATTGTAACAAATGCTAATGAAATAATGTGATGATAGTGAGAATATAACTTGCCCATACACGAACCTCAATTTAGGACCCACAAAAATTAAATATAGTAGTAGTATATATAACTTTAACTCTACACTACTCAGCTTCCCGCACATCGCATTGTAGGGGTCAGAGGGAACTTGGGAACCTAATGTTAAGATACTCCCGTTCCATTTCCGTTAACCACTTTCCGCCGAATTTGAGTTAAACTTGTATATAACTTGTAAGACAAAAAATATTTTAAATTATTTTGCACAAAAAAATTTTTACATTATTTGAGTTGTTACAAAAAAGTTTATCAAAAGCATTATTGTTTAAATAATTAAAAATAAAAAAGAAAAAAGTTTTGTTATTAAAGAATCGTGTAAAATCATTTACAAAATGTTAATATATATTAATTTATATCGAAAAAATTATATTCAAATTAATTTTATTCACTTTCTTTAGTGAACAAGCCGCGGCGTTGAGCTCCGCGTCTCAACATAATATTGAAATGGTAAAGAGCGAATAGGAAGGCTACGAAGTAAAGAATAAAGCGTCGTAACACTACGTACCCTTTTCTATCCCGCTTCTTGCGGGAATAACCGTGAAACTGGGTATGTTGTTAATATAGTATAGCAATAAATAAGTTTTATTATGATTATTATTATTATTTTATTCAAATTATATTCAATATTCCAGTTTGATACAAATGTGCATAAAATATGTATATTAAAACTTTAGCATTTTTTTTTATATATAAACAGTCTATGAAATGTAATAAAAAATATTTTTTTAATGTTAAGTTTTTTCAGAAAACTAGGCAGAAAAACCTTGGGAACCTATATCAAGACCCTCCCGCCCCTTAAGATATTATTATTCTCCACTTTCCACCGATTTTGAGGATTGTTAGTTGAGTGGCGTAACTCAACGCCGCGCTTTGCTTTATTACCAGAATGAAGAAATCAAATTATATATAAATTATTTTCGCCGAGTTGAGATCAAATAATAGTTTTCAATATGTCGCGTTTACAGTCTTACGTTTGTACCCGCCTTAAAATATTATTTTTAAAAAATATTTTTGTGACTTTAGCAACTCTAAACACGGGTATCAAACAAAATCTGCGAAGTGGGTGGATAGAGAATAAAGGAATGTTCAGTCACTATATTTTTTTCTTCACCTACCCTTAACTAAAATATGAATACCATAAAAGTTATAACTAAAAAAATTGAGCTTTAAAATTATATAAAACAATTTGATTTAAATATTTGTTTATAATTTTATTACTTTGTTGTAGGCTTTAAGGGGACGGAGTGTCTTATGACTAGGTTCCCAAGGTTCCCTATATGTACGTCATACGTGACAGGATATAGCGCTAAGCTCTTAGAAAAATATTTTGCTATATCACATTTCCTTAGAAAATATCTCTTTATTCAAAGCATTATTCGTTTTGGAACACGAAATTTTAGCACGTCCATTCTGACAGGTGTCTATATAAACGTATCGATTGTTCTAAAAGACGCTTAATTCTCTACGTACTGTTTAAAATTACCCGCATTATATAGAAATTGATAATATAATACAAAATCTACCCACAAATCATACATCTATTACGATATTATCTAAATAATATTAAACAAAAAATAATTAACAAACAAACGACAAAAAATATATATATTACCATTTCATCAAAAAAATCCACTGCCAACCAAAATTATGTGCACACACATTAAAATACAACACTATCAGTTTTTTTTTTCTTTCTTAATAAACACTGTATTTCACTGTATTCCGTCACTGATGCCACAGGTGTCGAACTGGCTACTGTCACACGACCGGCCGGCTCGGCGTCTCAACGCAAGTGCCGGGG
>CM032409.1:1610072-1718112 GCA_019049475.1 Eueides isabella | reverse complement strand
CTGAAGTGTCTGTCATTAACAATATTCACGAGTCTATTATCAATGTTTGATACGAAAAGACTTTAGAGAAGCTGTACATCTACTATTGATTTAATGGTGTGAGTAGATACGTTACGTTTACTTAAATTTGTGGACAATTGTGTGACTTGCACAGTTGTGAAACGTAAGATACAAGCTGAATGCAGACTATACCAATAGCTATCCCTTAGCATATTGTTCACATTTGATGTTACCGGTAAGTTGAGTGAAAAAGCGAACAATGGAAATACGTCTTCGTGTTGATCGACGTATTTACGAAGTAAATATTGTTCTACCATACTAAAATATTGACAGCAAAAGCAGTACTGGGGTAGTAAAGGACAGCGTGGCTCTTTTTAGAGCACCTGTACATATCATAGCAGAGTTTTGCGAGGGTAAGAACATCGCCCTTCATCTTATTGTCACAGGCACTTGTCGAAAAAGAGAAAGGATATTGAGCGTACTAAAGTCAATGTTAACAGCAGTTCAAACTGATAAGGATAACAATATGATGTAAAGCTTTGGTTAAAATAAAGGACGTACCCCGCTGAGTTTCTTTCGCCGGTTCTTCTCAGGTCTGAGGCAGTAACTTTAGTGAACCGGTGGTAAATTATCTGACGTTCAAAAAAAAAAAATCATAGCTTGTAACTTCTTTTGTTATATAAAATATTTGAATTTGATAACTTGTTGCAGGATTTATAAGAGCATGTGTTTAACTTTACTGTCAATAAAGTAACAAACGAGTCATTCGAAGCTTTTAATAGGAAAAGTCGCGCGCTCTCTTAATTTAATGGCTAATTACGATAATAACCGATATGTCTTGATGAAGTTAGGCAGGTAGCTTCCAATAATATTGAGATATCCGCGCGGTATGATAAAGATTGTTTCGATAAAATAAAGTAAACAGTTTTCGGTTTGCAGATTCGTTCTTATTGAGAACGAAGAGAGAAATCGGACAAAATAAGATGCCAAAATTTAGAGGTCCTTTTCCAAATTGTTGAAGTACTAGACGGTAATCGTTATGTCTTAAAGTCATTACTAACAATCGTTCATACAAATGTGCACACGATCGTATCCGTAAAATGCCTGAAGGTCAATCACCAATAGACGGAGGTGAAAATGATAATGTGGTTGAGGACTCTTGTTGAAGAGTCTAGTTAAGTTGTGAATCGGTGTTTACTCTTTGAAGTAGCCCGTGGGCAAGCAGTAGGCGGTAGCCCTGGGTGGTGCGGTCGGGTCTAGCCTTGTAGCGAAAACCGTAGAGTCAGGTGCGACTCGGCATTCCCTAGCGGAAGTGCATACAGAGCAAGTTTGTTGAAATATGTTTTAAAGCCGTGATTTGTTGTGATTGATGTGACACGATGTCATAGTTGATAGGCCTCAGACATAATAATTCAAATTAAATGAAACTAAATATTAAATTCGCTATACATAGTTATGAATACTGTTCTCTGCTTGATTGATTACAGATGGTAATTGTTGTGTAGGCTAAGAAATCTTAATATGAAGATACGGGTAACAGTAGTTCATTTTATTTTATGACGGTAAAAATCTTTTCTGGTAGGAATGGCCGAACGGTATTGTTCTCTTGTGATTGTTACAGAGTTACCAGACACACTATGAAGTTAAAAAGGTATTGTTTTAGAAGCACTCTTAAGTTTCGAGTTTAGAGTGACGTGGCCGTATCGGCTATGGGTGAAGTTAACGAAGCTGATGGATAACTTAACAACGCGAAAACAAACCGTGTGTTTATATTTGATTACTTTTTACGACATCACTGAATTCGTGTTTAATTTAACGAATTAATTTTGACTTGACACTTGACTGACAGATTTCTTAATTTGTGTTCAATTTAACGATTAGTTATGTTGCTCTTATATGGTCTTTTATAGGACATGACGTTTATGGGACAGACTTACCACTTCAATAATTTAAAGAAAAAGTTAAAGATATATGTTGGGCAAAGCATATTATTCAATTTAAGACTATTATCATAAAAAAAAGCGTGAGATTCAAAGCTGTTGTAATTTTGTTACATATTTTCTTTTATTTGTATTTTGAAAACGGCAACTGTTGAGTTTATTGCCGGCAGCCGGTGGTAGCTTCTTATAGGACTGACACTACAGACATTTAATGTAACGTGACGATTCAAAAGTAATTGTAGTAGCCTAAATGAATAAAGAATATTTTTATTTGTGGTCCTGTAACATGGCCAATATTAGCGCTGAGGCTATGAGACTAACGTGCTTATTTGTTTTGTGACGAGAGTGCAGACGGGATGTGATCCCTGATGCATAGCCAATATTAGCGCTGAGGCTATGAGGCTAACGTGTTTATTTATTTTGTGACGCGAGTGCAGACGGGATGTCATCCCTGATGCATGGCCAATATTAGCGCTGAGGCTATGAGGCAGACGTGTTTATTTGTTGTGTGACGAAGGGATGTGATCCCTGATGCATGGCCAATATTAGCGCTGAGGCTATGAGGCAGACGTGTTTTTTTATTGTGCGCCGACGGGATGTGATCCCTGACGCAATTGCTAATATTAGTGTTGTGAGTTTGAGTCTTATGTGGATAACTGTTATATTATTTCAGAGTTTTAAGTGAGTAGGCGCAGGGACGCGCCACTCATCAGAATGGCCGTATCGGCACGAAGGCAAAACGTAACTCAAATAGACGGTGAATTGACTCGTGTATCGGCGCGAATGCAAGACGGAACTCAAACAGATATTCTATTGACTCGTGTATCGGCGTGAATGCAAAACGGAACTCGAATAGATTGTCAATTGACTCGTGTTGTCAGTGTTCTGCTGTCAAATGTTTATGGTTTGAGTGCCATTTGTATTATAAATACGACGGGTTTTCATTCTCCGGTTCAGAAGCGAGCCAGCCACCGACTGAGGGGAACCTCTGGCTCCTGTGTCTCTGACACTCTGAATCTATTTTAAAATCAAATCGTATTGTTTGGTTTAAAATATTAAGGAAGTATTTAATTTAAATGTATTCAAATATTGCCATTTGTTTACTAATTATTCAATTAGTAATGATAATATCTATAATTAAATTAATATGTATTATTTACTTTTACCATATGTTTTCACTATATTTAAATGAAATAAACATGTATTCAATTAATCAATGTTATCTTTCTCTTACATATATATATATATATATATATATATATATATATATATATATATATATATATATATATATATATATATATATATATATATATACATACATATATATATATATATATATATTAAACTATCCCGCCCAAAGTGTTCTTTCCGCCGAATTTGAGACATTGCGTGTTGAGAAGCGGAATTCAACGCCGCGTTACCCGAATGGTAACAATAAGCGGTGGTGGAACTTAGGAACCTAGAACTAAAACACGCCGTTCTCATTTAGGTAGGTACTTGTATTCACTAATTTTTGTCGAATTACAGGCATTGCGTGTTGAATGCCAGAAGTGACCGTGGCTCTACGTCTTGTTACCAAAGTGAAGAATTGAAAATATTTAATAATTCATTTTATCGACTAGAATAATTATTATTAATTATATTTTTTTTTACTTCACGCTGTATCCCGCACATAGCAAGGAAAGCAGGATAGTGATAAGAACCTTCACTCCACTTGATTTTCCACTCATTTAATATTGTGTTGCTCTTTAGTATACGGACACTTTAGAAGAAAATTTCACCCAAAGCTCATGTTTCCGGTTCAAAGCTCCGATTCAAAGCTAAATTTACTTAAATAATAATTTTATTACAATATACAGTATATAGTAAGTATGTATCTAAAGATATCTATTCCGACAATTTTATATTAATTTATATTAAAAATCCTGTTCATCACGCGAAAACAAATTTGTCAGGATATTGTTGGCAATTTTCAACCCCACTTTAAACTGTACCCCGCAAATGGCAGAAGTAGGCCAAGGGAAGTTGGGAACCTTGTATAAAGACACTTCCATCCGGTCCAAACTAGAGGCATAGCATGCTGAATGCCGAAATTTAACTTTTCATTTCCAATTATATGAATACTGTACTTCCTAGAGTGGAAATCGAATTCACAACCTGTCGTTAACAGCCACAAACTTGTGTCCACAACAGGCCTCAATGTCTTTTAATGATCAATTTAGTCAAGATCATATATTTTTTATACAACAAGAGAAGGAAGTTCACGTGCAGTTCGGTATAGGTTTTGCATAGAATTTCATATAAAATGGAACAAAACGATGCATAAATGCTCCTATCGTTTGGTAACGTTGACTTAAAAGCTTGATTTTCTTTGTACTCCAAGAGACCAGACTTGAATATTCTATATTAACTTGATATCTTGGTTGAAATAAATGCTCTTGAAAGATAAAATATGTTAGGTTACGCTACAAAGGTTCCACTTTAAAAACCAGGATTTCTCCAACTACCTTAACTAAATAAGCTGTTTATTAAGAAAAAAAGAAAATAAACGCAAGCATTTTACCCTAAAAGTTATAACAAGAAAAGAATTTCTATAGAAGAATTGTATCGAGACTTCTTGAGACTACATACAAATGAACATAATACGGCGTTTAACAAAAACTAAGGCCTGCAATTGCTAAACAAAAGACGATAAAAACCGTCCCACGCACCTCCGTGACCCCACTGACTCATGATACGGTTCAGAGATCACAAGTTGAAGTGACCAACGTAGTCGGTGTATTTATATATGTATATATGTATACTCATTTCAGTCATAATGTGGTTATAGATGACGTGACTTGTTGTGGGTTCGATCCCCATCCCCGAAGTAAGGAAACATTTAATTTTTCTAAAATTAAGAACGTATAAAAATTTGAACGCAGCAGGATTTGAACCCGCGCCTCTTGGAAACCGTCCAAACCCTCTAACCAACTAAGCCATACGTTCTCACTAAGCTACGTCGAAATTCCTCAATTTGTCAGGTTCAAATCGTGCTTCGTTCAAATGTTTATACGTTCTTATATTTGGTATTTTTCGTCCCTGAGTGTAAAATAACACTTTAAATATGCATAGTATAAATATTTATTTTTTTATTGTCCCCCTACCTAAGGAACTAACTAAGCCCCCAGAGTTCGTAATGGGGAACGAAGTGTCTTAACACAGGTTCCCAGGTTCCCTTTGCCCACCCATAAATTTATAATCCTTATAGTCGGGATTAATGGAATGGCTTATGGATTCGATCACCATTTAAGGAATTTGGGATCGGAATTGGAGTGTCTAAACACTAGGTTCCCAGGTTCCCTCTGCCTAACTCGCTAGGTGGGAGATACAATACGTATAATATTACCCATTTACTCTATTTTAATTAGGTTAAAGGAGAAGAATTTTGGTATCTATGGTACAGCGGTATAGTATCTTGACATCTATGAAATAATTACCTGTGTTTATCTTACAAATCCGTGTTGAGTTACGCCACTCGGACAACAGAGTGTCTTGTAACTATATATATAGACACATATACCTACTATATCTAGGATTTAACTACAAAGGGTATCGAACAAATTTCATTATTATAAGTAGACGAGAAGTACATATGATAAAAAGTGACAAACTTACGTATCCGGGCGTATTCCCTAATTTTGTATGAAATCAATTGCAAATTTAAGTTTGTAATGATTATACGCTCAAAACCAAATAAACTCTTTACTGGTATGGGAATTGTTTATTTATAACTATGGAATATAATAGATTAGTATGAATTATAATTATAAATAAGTGTATCTGTACATTGAATATTTTTCAATAAAAATAAAACAGACGAGGCCTGTCGTGGCGCAGCGGCACAAGCGTGTGACTGTAACCGACAGGTTCTGGGTTCGATCCCCAGTCGAGGAAATGAAATATTTAAATTGTCAATTTAAATATTTAATGTTTCATTTTTCGCTCTGGTAATAAGGCAAAGCGCGACGTTGAGTTCCGCCACTCAACAAGCAATACCTCAACTTCGGCGAAAAGTGCGGAACAGAAGTGGAACGGAGTATTTTAACACTAGGTTCCCGGGTTCCCCCCCTGCCTATCCTGAAATAAAATAATAAAAAATAGGGTGATTAGGAAATAGTTAAAGTTGTCTCCACAAGCTAATTCCAGAACTAAGTAACAAAATTGAACGAATTTTTGTTATACAGCTGATAAGCATGGGCAACACATAGGGTATAATTTGTTCTAAAATCTGGAAGCCTGATGTAGAACCTTAGAAGACCAGAAAAACCATTAGATATATAAAATAGACGCCTTAAAAAAAGTCTGAAATTTGTGATTAGATTGGAGGTAGTTATGAAGATTTTTTTTCGTTTATGTTTTTCCAGCCACCATCTCGTAATACAATATATTTATAAAATAAAATAATAATTAAATAATGCGCCTGTCGTGGCGCAGCGGCACAAAAGTGTGACTGTAACCGACAGACAGGTTGTGGGCTCGATCTCCACTCAAGGAAATGAATATTAAATATTTTAAATATTTATCGTTGTTATTTCTTCGCTCTAGTTCAAGGCAAAACGCGGCGTTGAGTTCCGCCATTCAACACGCAACGCCCCGAATTCGACGGAAAGTGAAGAACCGAATTGGAACTGAGTTACTTAACACTAGGTTCCCAAGTTCCCTCTGCCTACCCCGCCATGACCAGAATACAGCGTGAAGCTGAGTATGAGTATGAGTAATTTAACAATAATTCCTTAGCTACGCAAATTCACTAACAAAATAACAGCTAAACATTCACACAAACAAATAGTCACATCCGGGATTTGAACCCACGATCTACCCGCAAACCGATCATTTGACGTAATCAAGGGCTTTTCACTTCACAATTGGCAAGGATATAACAAAGGTTTCTTAAATACTACTTTGTACTAAGTGCTTCAGTAATAACATATTACTTTAGTAGATAGATGTGGGAAGAGAGAAACAATTATAAAATGATATATAATTCCTAATGATGACCTAAACATTAGGGGCATAAGATGGTATTTAATTCCTAATGGTGACCTGAACGTTAGGGGCATGTCGTGGCACAGGGGCAGAAGAGTGCGATTGTAAACGCGACAATTTGTGGGTTGGATTCCGTTCAGAAAATGGAATATTTAATATTTCCATTTCCTCGAAAAAGGTGATGAGCTTGTACTTAAAAGAAGATTGCTGGTTTGAATCGATATGCGTCGATGGATCGATCTAATCGAAGTGGGGAACGGAAGTGGAAAGGAGTGTCTTAACACTAAGTTCCCGGGTTCCCTTTGCCTACCCTGCTTCGTGCGGGATACAGCGTGAAGCTGATCGAATCGATATATATCGACGTTTCTTGCCTAACCTTCTATGCAGCACCTCATCAAGAAAGATAAATTCCTATACCCTCCATTTCATCCTAATTTTTATCGTTATCATACTCACCTTCACGCTGTATCACTTTTCAGGGTTAGTAGAGGGAATTTGGGAACCTAATGTTAAGTTTACTTTCCAAATTTGAGGTATTGCGTGTTGAGGTATGAACACGCAATGCCTTAAAATAGTGCGTAGTGCTTGGAACGTCCTCTCTGGCATTTACAGAGTGCTAAGTAAGAAAGTAAGTAATTTTTCAAGTAAATAGTAATTTTCATTTCTTTTATGTTTTATACTAGAATGATTGCTTTTTCGTGACATCAGAGCAACATGAAAAATTACCATAATCCACGAACGGGCATCGAATTCCCAACCACCGTGCTTATAGTCAGACTCTGTACAGTGACAAGTATATATGAAATATTTTCTCGAATTTCACCTTATCATTTAAGCGGGGCGTTTCACGTGGATTGCACCTGTCGCGTGCATGATCTGACTTTATATAGCTATATTGACTCACCAAGTTGCAACTGTTTTATATATTTTAAAATTGCTTAAAGTTATTTTAGATAAAAATATTAGAATCTTCACTTAATCTTTAACTTTACGTTCTATCCTACATATAGTAGGGTACAGGGAACCTGGGAACCAGATGTTTGTACACACCGTTAGGTATCGTTTCGGTAGCCAAATAGAAACTGATGCTAAGATATACATACTCTTAACGTATCCTGTTATATGATATACCTCGTGGAAAAAACAAAACGTTTTCCACTTTCCGCAAAATTTTCGAGTAATTGCACACTGATTGGCGGAACACAACACCGCGCTTTATTACCAGAGCAAAGAAATCGAGATATTAAATATTTAATTTTCTCGAGTGGAGTCGATCCCTGAGGGGCTTGGAGTGGCGCCGCGGCACAAGCGAGTGAATGTAACCGACGGGTTGTGGGTTCGATCCTCACTCGAGCAAATGAACCATTTAATATTTTCAATTTAAATATTTAATGTTTTCATTTCTTCGCTCTGGTGCAAAGCAAAACGCGGCGTTGAGTTCCGCCACTGAACACGCAATGCCTCAAATTCGGCGAAAAATGAGGAAAGGAAGTGGAACGGAGTGTCTTAACACTAAGTTCCCGAGTTCCCTTTGCCTACCCTGCCATGTGCGGGTTAGAAGCACAAAGCTGAGAGTCGATCCCCATACCCACAGCCTATCAGGCTTACAGACACAGCCTTGTTTGTGGTCCTGACGCGACGACAGGCCCCAATAAATTAAACAACCATTGAAAACAAATACACAATCTTTCTTGTATATACGATTCAAAATCCATACCACATCCAATATTGATTACTTATATCATCAGTATGAGAAAGAAATGTGTTTTGAAGTAAAAAGCTTGTTTACATAACGTAAAAACAACGTGTTTGGCGTTTCCTTATTATATGGGTTCCCATGGAAAAATTACAATATACTTATTAATATATAATAGGAGCTTTATACTGACACTGATAATATTTTCAAATTAAATATTTAATATTTTCATTGCTTCGCTCTGGCTACAAGGCAAAGCGCGGCGTTGAGTTCCACCACTTAACACGCAATGCCTCAAATTCGGTGAAAAGTGGGGAACGGAAGTAGAACGGAGTGTCTTAACACTAAGTTCCCAAGTTCCCTACCTACCCTGCTGAGTTAGTAAGTATCTTTTTATGTATTCCGCACATGAGTTCACACAGAGTGAACTTGGGGACATAGTGTTAGGACATTCTACTCTATTCTCTATTATCCTTTTATTCGCCAAAGTTTTGGTTGAATTCTGACTTGGAGAAGTGAAATATTTTAATTTCCTCTCAAGTTTTGATCAAGCAGTCTTAACATTAGCTTTCCTATGTCTATCATGATATATGTGGGATACATCGGAAATCTAAAAACCGGCCAAGTGAGAGTTGGATTTGATCATTTCATGAGGGGTTCTATCTATAAAAAGTAAAAAATTCTCTCCATATAAAGTAAAAATATTTTGAGTGCATGGAAACTCCTTTAAATATTTATTTATTTTTCTGCTTTTTAGTTTTATTGTTGCCTTGTTAATTGTTGTTCGCCGTGTGTTTCCGGCTTAGAATAGGATCGCCCTGGTACTGATGGTGTCGTAGGCGACTAAAGTACGTGTGGGAGAGTCACGTTGTCAGAAATAGCAACACGCATGGACAGACTCCACCAGACCATTACCACCCTTGCATTTAAAACTGGCGTTAAGTAGTGGCTTCGGCCACTGCGTTTCGCATTGGGTAGTGCCAGGCCCCGGTGCCCATCCATCTTAAAGACGGGCAACGCTCCTGTAGCTCCTCTGGTGCTACACGGGGCCGTGGGCGGCGGTGATCACTTACCATCAGGTGACCCGTACGCTCGTTTGCCCAGTCTTACCCATAAAACAAAAGGTTGAACGGTGTTGAGGTTTCACTCAACAACGCAATACATCAAATTCGAAAAGTGGAGAACGAAACGGAGTATCTTAACACTAGGTTTCCAAGATCCCTCTGCCTACCCTGCTATGTGTGGGATGTGGCATGAAGCTGGAAAAAAGATATGTCAAGAAAAATACATCATCTGGAGATATTTTTTCTAACTATCACAGTTCCTGAGATACAGGCTGGTGACTGAGAGACAAACATCATAGTATTATGTGGGTCCTGTTTTACCTTTTGGCTTCGGAACCCTAAAGAAAGTCTTCTTCATAATCGGTTATATAATAGACAATTGAATATATTGCTCTTATGCAAATGCAATTTAATGAAGCGTAACATATGTACGTATTGGAATAAATGTGAGAAAATTATAAACAATAATTACTAAGATTTTGTAATTTATGTGTTTATAGATAACGAAGTATTCCTTTTTTTATTTGTTTTTTTTAGCTTCACGTTGTATCTCGAACATGGCAACATCAGTTGCGTACACAGTGTCATTTAATAGTAATTTTTTTTCTCTTTCTTCTTTTCAAATTCCAGCTGTACCCTGACCCTGTGAAATATGAAATATTTCACAGTTTCAGGGTAAGAAAAACGTGGCGTAGAGTTCCGTGAGGATGTATATTGTTGTGGACGCCTATGTGGTTTTATGGATTGGTTTGATTTTCGTTCGGAAAATTACATTTCCCGTCGCATTTGGAGGCTTGTCGTGGCGCAACGGCACAAGCGTGGTGCGACTGTAAACAGATTGTGAGTTCGATCACCACTCGAGGAAATTAAATATTAAAAATTTTCAAATTAAATATTAAACATTAAATATTTTATTTGAAAATTTTAAATATTCTTCGCTCTGGTAACAAGGCAAATTGCGGCGTTGAGTTCCGCCGCTCAACACGCAATGCTTTGGCACGAAATTTGGTGCAAAGTGGGCAACGTGAGTGGAACGGAATGTCTTGACAAGTTCCCTCTACCTACTCTGCCCCATAAGCGGGATACAGCGTGAAGCTGAGTGAGGGAGTGAACATTTCCCGTCTTAACATTATATTTCCAAGCTCCTGGTTAAACATTATTTATTAACGTTTCAGTTTTTAAAACATCATAACAATGGATAACGGAGGTCCTTTAACATTAAGTTTATTATAAACGTAGAGCTAAGACAATATTAATTTTTTTTAGAAAACGTGTAAGATTGGAATGCAGTGAGATTTGAACACGCACCTCTTGATAACCGACCATTCTCTGACCACCAAGCCATACGTTCGCATGTAGCTGAAACTGAAAGTCTTGTACATATGTATATCTTGCCAAATAATAATTATAAGCAATTAACTGTGTGGTCTGTGGATGTGTATCGTTAGCATATGGCTTAATTCAGCGCCGTTGGATGGATTTCAAGGAACGCGGGTTCAAATCCGGCGACATTTAAATTCTTATACGTTTCTTAAAATATAATCGCACATGGCGGGTTAAACAGAAAGAACTTATAAAATTGTGTTATGAAACAAGATATAGCTTATTGAGTGACGGTACTCACTCACTCACTCAGTTCACGCACATGGCAGGGTAGGCGGAGGAAACTTGGGAACCTAGTGATAAGACATTTCGTTCCTCACTTTTCGATGAATTTGAAGCATTACATGTTGAGTAGCGAACCTTAACGCCGCGCTTTGCCTTAATACCAGAGCGAAGAAGAAGAAATGAAAACATTAAATATTCATTTTGAAAATATTAAATATTTAATTTCCTTTGAGTGAAGATCGAACCCACAACCTATAGCTTCACAGTTACATGCTTGTGCCGCTGCACTACGACAGGCCAACTCAACACCACGAAATATCAAAAAATATATCCAAATATACAACTTCAAATTCAGCGGAAAGTGGGGAACGGAAGTGGAACGGAGTGTCTTAACACTAGGTTCCCGGGTTCCCTCTGCCTACCCTGCCTCGTGCGGGATACAGCGTGAAGCTAAATAAACAAACATAAACAATTCCAAAGAAAATTTACGCTAAAACGTAACACGTATATAAATAATCCAATTATCATTTCAACTAACAAGCGATAGTATTTTTTTTTTAATCTGTTCTTCAAGTTATTAAAAAAAAACTAAGCCACTCGAATTTTATAGGCGTAAATACAAGTATGTAATTACAATGTTCCCACGACGCATGAATGAAATTGTTCATACTCTATACACAGGTTCAATCCCTGCGGTTGTTAGGTGTCTTCACTTATGGTTATACAGCATGTTTGGAAAATATAATAATTTGATCTATATATATTTATTGTTTTTTTACAGCTTCACTTAGTACGTATAGCACTTTCTACTCAATTTTTGAGGCATTATGTGTCTTGTGGCGGCGCTTAACGCCACGTTTTGTATATCAAGTCGGGGAGTTGAAAATAAATTGGCCAAACCGCTTAACATTTTTTTTATAAAATATATAAATATATCATGTGGAATAACTGATAAGAGCTATCGAGTTTATTATCGAATTTTAATTGATTCTAATAAAGTGAATGGATTTGCAGGTCCATATTTATAAAAGACAATTTTCAAATATAAAAAAAAATATTAAAGACGAAGAAAATTAATTATAATTTCAAATTTCACTCTAAAGTATAGTATTCAGACTTAGTGCAGAGTTAAGCCCCGTTATATATTAAACGCATTTTTTTTTAAATAAACAGTTCAACAAATGAAATAAACGTTCAAAGCTTGGCCGGCTTAACTGTACGGCAGAAAGTTAGATATGAAACGAAGTGACCTAACACTAGGTTCCTTTTACCCAACCTGGCACGTGCGGGATACTGCGTGAAATTAAAACCGAAGAACTGAATGGCTTATTAAAAACAAAAATACATCTTACTTTTATGAATAAACATTTTACAACACCCTGTACATGTTATCTTAAAGTAACCCCAGCCGTCACACTCGGTGGGCACTGTGTGACCCTCCCATGACGGCCTTATAGTGGTCAGAAAATAAAAATTGATATAGTTATCTTTATAGATATTAAAAGTAAATTTGGTTATTACGTTAAACGACTGCGACGGGGGGGAATAGAGATGAAAATGTAAGGTAACACTATGGCATAGAGTATTGATGAAAAGACTTCGTCTGCAAGTTTGTTGCTGTTTCCCGCGTATGGTAGGGTAGAAATTGGGAACTTGGGAATCTAGTGTTAAAACACTTCGAATATAAGACATTGCGAGTTGAATTACGGAGCTCAACACCGCGTTTTGCCTAGTTACTAAAAGGAAATAATGAAAATATTAAATATTTCAATACCTCGTTTACACACAGCGTTGCTTATGCCCGTAATATCGTGACAAGATTAATTTGTAAAATATAAATTGTCGGATCTTCGCGTTTTCTTTAGAATTTCGAGAAATTATCGCTCGTGTTCCGATATACTCCCTAAACACAGTTGTTTTTGTAATAGTTCAAAAGTTCACATATTCCCAATATGTGAATTTTTGAACTATATATATATATATATATATATATATATATATATATATATATATATATATATATATATATATATATATATATATATATATATATATATATATATATATATATATATATATATATATATATATATATATATATATATATATTTGAATAGTGGTGCAAAAACAAATATTAAAAGATTTTTTTGAAAAAAAAAAAACATCAGTCGCCATGGCGCAGTAGGACAGTCTAACTAAAACCTACGGTTATGGGTTCACATATGATGTTTTTTCAGAATTATTACTCATTTGAAATGAAACAATATACATACCTACGTAATACATTTGTACGGGGCATGTCGTGGCGCAGCGGCACAAACGTGTGAGTGTAGCCGATGGGTTGTGAGTTCGATCTCCACTCGAGGAATTAAAATATTTAATATTTTGAATTTAAATATTTAATGTTTTCATTTCTTCGCTCTGGTACAAGGCAAAACGCGGTGTTGAGTTCCGCCACTCAACACGCTATGCCTCAAAATTCGGATACAGCGTGAAACTGAGTAGTACATTTGTATTATTTAAAAAGGCTATTTGTTCAAATTCCACTCGTGGGGTTAAATTATATATATTTAGTTGGTTGGGTAACGAGACAAGGTACTGTGGTGAATGTTACTTAATATGCCTAAAATACTTTACGATTTGTGAGGAACAGAGTGTGTTACCATTAGGTTAACTAGGTTCCCTCTCTACCCTAAAACGTGCCTAAAAATAAATACAATTTACTGTCTACCCACTAACCATCGATATTCTTTTTCAGCAAAACTGTACGTTGCTGTTTAAATCTCAGCACACTGGCCTAGTTTCTTGTCGTTAACACATTTTTTATTATTTATTAAGGTTAAAAATACAAATAAATATTAGTGTAGCAATTTGTTTTGCCTTTGAATTGTGATGATATTGTGTATATAAAAAAAAATAAATAAATAAATATGTTTTTATAAATTTATTAAATCATATAAAATTCAATTTAAATTGATAGTTTTACACAGTTTACTGTTAAACACTGCAGTGTTATATATTTTATATGAAGCTAACTAATTCCATAGTAAAAAGCGTTTTTGTTTTTATACTGAAGTTTAGCATATCAATGACTGTTATAAAGCAATCATTCTGTTATACCTATTCGAACTAAACAGTCTAGAGCCTAAATACGCGGCGTTCAGTTCCACCGTCCAATGTTTCAGATGATCTACATATCTTGTATATTATAAGTAGTATTAAAAAAATATTGTATGCAGGATTTTAAACCATATAAGGCAAAGCGCGGCGTTGAGTTCCGCTACTCAACACGCAATGCCTCAAATTCAGCGGAAAGTGGGGAACGGAAGTGGAACGGAGTGTCATAACACTAGGTTTCACTTTCGTTCCCTCTGCCTACCCTGCCTAGTGCGGGATACAGCGTGAAGCTGAAAAAAAAAATTCAAACCAATACATAAAAGTAACAAGTAGGTAGTGCTATATACGCAAATTGATTTTAAACATTTAAATAATATTTACTTCTCCAATTTTTGGCTGGCAGTGTACATACTTAAACGGTAACAACGTATTGTTAACAGCTGATATAGATATATGTAATTATGACTTTTTATAATCAAAATATCAATATACTAAATTCTTTCTATCTCTTAAGCACTTGACACGCAATCCCTCAACTTCCACGGAAAATGGGGAATAGAACGGAGTGTCTTAACACTACACTCCCAAATTCTCTCTAGCTAACCTGCCCTGGGCATGATACAACGTAAAACTGTCCTATGTGAATCCCAGCGAAATATTTAATATTTTCATTTCATCACTTTAATAACCAGATGAAGCACGGTGTGGAATTCCGCCAAAAATACGTAACATCTAAAATTCTTACTACCAACACGGGTACAGAAACGTTTTAGTAGGAATGGAGTGTCTTAACACTAGATTCCATTAGCCAGGGTAGATAGATGCCAGAGGATGGCATCGTGTATTGGATACAACTTAAAAAATAAACAATGATAAATCACTCCATTCTCAACATTTATTATATTTAATTATATATTAATAGTTTATATTTTTTTATATAATTAATATTTTTAAAATAAATTCCTATATGTACACTAAATTTGGCAGGCAGTGTACGTAACCGGTGTCGGCGTATTGTTAGCAGCTGACGGCGATCGTGAATTGAGCAATGCCACGAGCGTTATATTTTTTTGAAAAAGATCTTCTTGTTTCACCTTTTAAAATGTTCTTTTGAAGAAATTTTATTATAACTGTAATGGTATGCAGATGGTGTTTAGTAGAAGAATGTTAGTATACCGGTCGACAAGTTGTGTGGGTTCGATCCTCGCCCGAGGAAATGAAATATTAAATATTTTCTAATTAAATATTTAATATTTTCATTCGCTCTGGCAACAATGTAAGCTCTGCCATCATGCAAAGCTTCTATTTCTGTGGAAAGTGGGCAACAGAATGTAGTATCTTAACACCAGGTTCCTAAGTTCCCTCTGCTTACCCTGCTTTGTGCGAGATAGAGCGTGAAACTGGATATGTAAATTTATCACACCATAAGAGATCACAGTCTTCAAAAACTCTTTTCCCCATGCATCGCTTAATTTTTGAGACATTGTACGTTGAGTGGCGGAACTGAACGCCGCGCTCCGTATACAAAGACATTAATACATTATATAGGAAAGCTCGTGCTGATTTAGTTAAAATTACTGAAAAATGAACATACTAGGTACTTACAAATGTACATGTATATTAGTACATATGTATATTTCAAACCAATAAATTTCGAGATGAAATAACAATAAATGGATTCAACACATGTTTCCTGCAAAACATATTTCATATGAGAGTGGCGCGTTATATTGTATAATTAATTGTTACGAATATTTAGAGGCACGTTTCGAGGCCTGTCGTGGCGCAGCGGCACAAGTGTTTGACTGTATACGACAGGTTCTGGGTTCGATCCTCAGTCGAGGAAATGAAATATTTAATATTTTCAATTTAAATATTTTATGTTTCATTTCTTCGCCCTGTTAATAACGCAAAGCACGGCGTTGAGTTCCGTCACTCAACACGCAATGCCTCAAATCCGGGGGAAAGTGGGGAACGGAAGTGGAACGGAGTGTCTTAATACTAGGTTCCCGGGTTCTCTCTTCCTACCCTGCCTCGTGCGGGATACAGCGTGAAGCTAAGAGGCAAAGAGTAAGATTTAGAGGCACGTCGCGGTGCGGAGGCACAAGCGTGTGACTGTAAACGACCAATATTTTTCAGCTGTATCCCACACATGGCAGGGTAGGCTAAGGGAACTTGGGAATCTATTGTTAAAACACTCTGTTCCACTTTTTAAGACAATGCGTGGCGGGACTAAACGCCGCGATTTAAAATATTTAATTTAAGAATTAAATATTTCATTTCCTCGAGAAGGGATCGAATCCACAACCTGTCGTTTATCGTCACACGCTTGTAACGCCACGCAACGACAGATCTCTAAATATTTATTGTTTTCATTTCTCTGCTTTGATAACAAGACAAAGCACGGTGTTGAGTTGCGCCACTGCACACAGTCAGCTGATTCGGTGATAAGGACGGACGTGTGTTAATCGAATGGAACCCTAGCACCAGATTTCAAAAATTCCCTCTACCTAACGCGTCAAGGGGGTAGAACGTCAAAATGAAAAAAAAATATCATCATTTAGGGAACATTAGGTTCCCAAGTTCCTTCTGTCTACCCCGCCATGCGCGTACATAAACTGGTATATAATATGACCACTCTCTCTGAATCACTATACTCTCACATACGGATGCAAAAAATGAGTAAAACACAAAAATATGCAAAATTTATTTAAATAAGTCACGTCCCTAATTAATATGTCGGGTGTACACTTCCTAAAAGACTTTCGGTCCCGTCACTTTTGGACAGGATGTCGCATCACTATACTGCTTTGTGTATATAAGCTTTTATGTGACCATTAAGCTAGAATAGTGCAATTTTAATATAATATTGTTGGGATATAACTTGATATATCGTTTGTAAGCGCCTTGGTTGTAGGTTACAGAGTGCAACACGCAGTGCCTCAATTTAGGCAGAAAGAAGGGGAACGGAAGTGTAACGGAGTGTCTTAACACTGGGTTCCCGGGTTCCCTCTGTCTACCCTGCCTCGTGCGGGATACAGCGTGAAGCTGAGTATTTAATATTTTCATTACCTCGCGGAAATTTTTACCACACACGCACGCAAGACCTTAACAATTTGCCGGAAAACGGCCCTTCCGTTTTAATGAGAACGCAGTCTCACGGTGATACTATCACTACCACTACTGAGTACATATGTATATATATCTTAAATTCTAAAGCAGAATTCGAACTCGTTATCCATCCCATAAAAACAACGCTATTTTTAGCTATATCGTTGAATTTTGTATGACCGCCTCAGAAAGGCTGCTCATTTTATATGCAATGAAATTTTTTCCTGTATATTTTTGGTTGCGTTACAAAGAACATATATTTGTATGGAAAACTGCTGTTTTTTTTTTAGCTGTAAATTAATTAAATGTCTTTCATTATAAGTTTTGATAAAAAAGAGAGATATATTTTCAAGAATATTTTAGTATAGCAGTCGCTAAATAAGCATAATCCCTTTTTTTTTTATTTTCTTCCCTTACTATGTATTCCCCACATAGCAGCATAGATGGGGAGGGAACCTGGATACCTAATGTAAAGAAAGCCATTCACTTTGAATTGATAAATCATTCATCAGATTAATGTAACGAGGCAAAGTATTTATTTTCGGAACTCAACGCACAATGCCTCAACACTTCAATGGAAAGTGACGAAGCGTCTTAACACTAGGTTCCCATGTTCCCTCCACTTATCAAAAAAAAAGTAACAAACGCGAGAATCAAACTTGCACTATCTAATAGCAAAATATGATCCCAATCAAATGCACATTAATTACATATAGCTGTATGTGACACCGCTAGCCGGTTGTAACTGCATTAAACCGGATAATAAAGTGAATTATAATCGGATCGAACCGGTGTTACCCATAAATTATTACAATAAATAGGTGTTCTGTTAATTGAAATATTAATTGGTCCATTGTGTTAAAGCTTTGTTTTGTATTGGAAAGTTTTGCACATTTTATGCGGTTTTAAGTATTATTGTTGTGTTAAAATCTTTTTGAAGTGCCAATTGGTGCAGATTTTGCGTGAATGTTTTAATTTGTAATTGTGCCCTAGTTTTCATCCATAGTAGGGTAATCTAGCATCTAGGGAGATTTGGGAACTTAGTGTTAAGATAATTCGTTCCCTTCAAGACACTTAACACCTTTACAAAAACTAAGAAAAGGATATTTTAGAAATTATATGATTATGAACTCGGATAAATTCTTTTACTTACTAACTTAACTTAAAACTGTGTCCCTAACGGCGTAGCCAGAGAGGATGGAACGCCAAACGCTACAATCTCGGTATACCTCTTTCGCCTCGTCTACTGACTACGTGATCTTCCTTTCCATCATAAATACAATGTTTTCGGAGGTCTATCGAGGTCTCCCTCCTCTCTTATCACTCACTTTTCAGAGGAGGACAGACCTATCTATTATCAATACTAATTTTTATTAAGCACGTTAATCTCTCCTGCTGGTTTAGAATTTTGTATTGTCAATCGCCTTTAAAGTCTTTCACTATATCACTGCACAACAACAAGCTTTTTTCTTTATATATATATATATATATATATATATATATATATATATATATATATATATATATATATATATATATATATATATATATATATATATATATATATATAATAGTTTTTTTTTTTTTCAATTTATATCAACAACAGTTTCTGTGCAATTCATCTATATAGTATAAGTGAAGGTGATTTTATGGTTACGGTATAATTTGAAATATCAACACGACGGTTGCAGGTTCAATTCTCACTCAGGGTAGTGAAATATTAAGGGCTGGTTTCACTACTAGCTGATAGAGTACCGGGTAGCGTTATCTTGCAGATGAACAATATCATTTTTGCATTATTGAAGCCCCATCACATATTACGTGAGTGATTATTCTCTACCAGATTAGATGTAAGGGAATTTAATGGTGAAACAGAAACAAATATAAGCAACATATGTATGTGAGATAGCATTAGTTGTCAGATAACTATCTGTAACTTTATTCTTAACCTGTGGAACGGACCCAAAACATTTTCATTCCTTATTACTGGCATTGAGGCAATCCTAGAATCCAGAGAAAAATGGGGAATGGTTTGGTAAGCCACGAGGTTCCCATGTTCCCTCTGCCTACCACGCCAAAGTCAACTACTTACTTACTTACTTACTTAGCTTCACGCTATATCCCTAGCGGGGTAGGCAGAGAGAACGGAGCACCAAACGCTATGGTCTCGGCATAACTCTTCCGCCTCGTCCGCTGTCATCAGCCTCTTCATACATGCCCTCCGGGGGGTCCTCATGCTTTTTACGTGACCTTCCTCCAGTATCGTCGATACTGTGTTTTCGAAGGTCAACCAAGATCTCCCCCTCCCTCTCTTACCAATCACTTTTCCTTCATAAATCTTTCTTACCATTCTTTCTTCACTCATTCGCTCGACGTGCCCAAACCACCTGAGCACGTTCTTCTTCATTCTCACTGTGACATCCACGCTAGTACCTACCATTCTGTGTATCTCTTCATTTGGTATGCGATCAGCTAAACTGACTCCGCATATCCGACGAAGAGATCGCATCTCTACAGTATTCATCTTTCTTACATTCTTCTTCTGTAATACCCACGTTTCGCTGCCGTATAACAGTGTCGGTACCAACACTGCATTGTGTACGGCCAAACGCGCAGCTATGCTGACGTTTCGCCGTCATATTATTTTATTTATGTATAGTAAATATTTTTAAAAATATCATCCACCTTCATGTAACACCAGTTTAAATATATTTAAAAAAATGATTTTTTAAACCCAGCTTAAAAAAATACTAAACATGCTGAAAAATATTAAAATTGATGACAAGATTAAAGCTAGATGTTGTACAAATTTTACTTGGGTGACCGCCAAATAAAATTATATGTACTTATAAATATAAAAGATATGAGAGACCTGTCGTGGTACAGCGACACAAGTGTGTGACTATAAATGTTGGTTATAGTTTCGATTCCTACCTGGAGATGAAATAAATAATATTTTCATTTTCTCACTTTGCTTTGACAACAAGGACAACGCATCGTTTAAGTACACAAAAAATTAACACTATAGACGTTACTTTATAATTTAATCTCTTATCAAAACTTAGATTACTGATGACATGGGATGTCATCTTCACTTGGAAAAGTAAGTGGTAAAAATTTTCTCTAGAAACACAGAACACGGCGTTAAGCTCCGCTATTCAATACGCAATTAATATTATACGCAATAATTTTTTACCTACTTACTTACTTAGCTTCACGCTATATCCCTAGCGGGGTAGGCAGAGAGAACGGAGCGCCAAACGATACGGTCTCGGTCTCGGTTAAGAAATAGAATTTGACTCAATTGTAATTATGACGAGGTCTGTCGTGGTGCAGGGGCAGGGCTTGTTACTCTAAGCTTGACGGTTTGTGGGGTCGATCCAAACACTACTCTACTCTAGTCAGCTACACGCTATATCCCGCACTTGGCAAGGTAGGCAGAAGGCAGAAGGAACTTGGGAACCTAGTGTTACAACAATACGTTCCCCACTTTCCGCCGAAATAGAGGCATTGCGTGTTGTTTGGTGGAACTCAACGCCGCCTTTTGCCTTCTGCCAGAGCGAATAAATAAAAACATCAAATATTTAACTTGAAAATATTAAATATTTCATTTCCTCGAGTGGGGTTCGAACGCACAACCTATTGGTTACAGTCACATGCTTGTACCGCTGCGCCACAACAGGCCTCACTCTAGGCAATGTAATAAATTTAATATTTTCAATAAAAAAATAACAGTGAGTAGGACACAGTTCTAACGTTAATAACATTTAATTTTACGGTATAAATGTCAAAATGTTATATCAAAAATCACTTAAGATGACGTGTGAATGAATAAAAATTATAATAATACAAATATCATAAATTTCATTCATTTGCGTGTGGCAGAGTGACGTTGCCAGCAATGGCAACACGCATGGGCAGACTCGACCAGATTATTACCACCCTCGGCATTTAAGACCGGCGTTAAGTAGTGGCTTTGGCCACTGCGTTTCGCATTAGGTAATGCCGAGCCTTGGTGCCCATCCACTTTAAAAGACGGCAACGCTCCTGTAGCTCCTCTGGAGCTACACGGGGCCGTTGGCGACGGTGATCACTTTCCATCAGGTGACCCGTACGATCGTTTGCCGTCTCTTCCATAAAAAAAAAATATAGAATACAATGAATTTGAAAGTATGTAACTATGGATGTTAGTTCCAGTTTCATGTAAAAATTACTGAACAAATTTTGATGAAACTCTGCAATAATATAGCTTATACAAACGAATTACGTTTAATACAGTTTACGTAAATATGATAATAAATATAAGCGGGCGAAGCCGCCTGCCTCTAAATCGCTAGTTAACAGACTCCTAGTGGACCAAATTAAATTTTAACATAAAAATTATTCTAAATAATAAATCACTGGAAAACAACTTTACTTTTTCGATAAAAAAAAAGTAAGAAAAATAGTACATATAAACAAAGAAACAAGGGAAAGATTTTATCGCATACAATTAACCATTTCCAAAGGAAATCGTCTAAATGTTACGAGTACATTAATTAATGGTGGCAAATAGACTGTTGGAGGTCATAAATTTATTCATTAACTTGGTTTTATTATACTGTGGTTATACTGTGGGTTTGATGCCCATCTAGAACAAAAAAAACTGATATTTTACGGAGTAGATAGAACAATACAAATTTAACAGCGTTGAGCGCCGCGCCAAGCAACGTGTGATTCGGGAGGAAAGTAGACAATCAAAAACTTTCAGCATTTTATAACATCATTTATTACAATACGGATTATTGTGACGAAAGAAGTCAAATGTGTGAGTGTAGCTGCAAACGTAGGTTGTGAGTTCGATCCCATAGGAAATGAATTGTTTACAATGTTTATTACCTTGCTATTGTAAAAGTGGTAAATGATAGTATTTTAATAGAAATGACTTAACACTAGGTTCCCAGGTTCCTACGAACGAGATACAACGGAAACAAACACAATAAAAAAAAAACTAATTACAAAAAAAAGTGCATCCAAATAATTTCATTCAACACAAAACTACTCCCAATCCAAATCCCAAAAGAACAGGTTCACAAAAAATGAAATCAAAACAGACTTCCGTAGTAATTATACATACATATATCTATATAATATACATATAAATATATAATATGTATCACATCTGTCTCTCTGCACCTGCGGCTATCGACCTGCCACTTTTTACTGTAAACCGGTCCTGGTAACTATTGGAGAGCTTTATGCAATATTTAGGGATACTAAACTTACTTACTTACTTACTTAGCTTCACGCTATATCCCTAGCGGGGTAGGCAGAGAGAACGGAGCGCCAAACGCTACGGTCTCGGCATACCTTTTTCAAGGTTAACTAAGTTAAAATATACCCTATAGAAATGCGTTTAACTAAAATGTATAATATAAAAACATTAAATAATAATTAATTTGAAAATATTTCATTTCTACAAGTTGTGATTGAACCCACTACCTGTGTTTACAGTCACTTAATATTTTCACAAAAAAACTGTAAAAAGCTCGACTTTTAAAAAAAGCTCAGTCGCTTCCCTCTCGCATACAGATCTCCAGTAACTCGCTCCACCGGACGTACGCAGGTTTTTTTTCCTTTTGCGACATCAATGCCTTGTCTATTGGTTATCTTTCTGATAGCTTGTAAATAGTGTGAATGATGTTTTGTTGTATATTGGGGGTAGTTTTATAAAAAAAAATACGTTAGATCTAAATAAAGAAAAATTTTTTTTTACAAAAGCTGTTAATTTTGTATACAAATAAATATGTTATTTGTATAAGCGATAAGCGAATTTGATATAATAATAAGATATAAAATGGTACAGATCTATTGTCCGTAATGATATAGCATTCATTAAAGATAAAATATATTTATATACTTATTTATTTCAATAGAAAAAATAGTGATACAACACTCTATTTCCTATTCTAAAGTTACTATATAATTTTATAACTACTTGGCTTCACGCTATATCCCTAGCGGGGTAGGCAGAGAGAACGGAGCGCCAAACGATACGGTGTCGGTCTCTCTATTTTGTAACTAAATAATAATAATTAAGAAATAGAATTTGAGCCATTTATACCTAATTATGATGAGGTCTGTCGTTGTGCAGGGGCAGGGCTTGTTACTCTAAACTTGACGGATTGTAGGCTCGATCCACACTCTACTCTACTCAGCTTCACGCTGTATCCCGCATATGGCATGGTAGGTAACTTGGGAATTTAGTGTTAAGTCACTCTGTTCCAATTCCGTTACCCACTTTCCGCTGAATTTGAGGCATTGCGTGTCGAGAGGTGGAACTCAACACCGCGTTTTGTTTTGTACCAGAGTGATAAAATGAAAACATTACATTTTTAAATTGAAAACATAAAATATTTCATTTCCTCGAGTGGGGTTCGAACCCAAAACCTGTGTCACACGCTTGTGCCGCTGCACCACGACAGGCCTGACTCGAGACAATGAAATAGATTTAATATATTCATTTCTCCGCTCTGGTAACTAGGTGAAGCGCGGCGTTAAGTTTCGCTATTCAACACGCAATGCCTCACATTCATCAACATATTTAGCATTTGGCAAAACATTAGATTCCCAGTTCTGTCTGCCTACTCTGCCATGTGCTGGATACAACATAAACATAAAGAATAAAAAGAAATGAGCTGTTCATATAAGCCTATAATTATTATCCAACTTTTCCTCTACATATATTGTAAGTTTTCACTTTCAACCAAACGTAATAATTGACTATATATAGATACTCGTATTGAGTCCTACTGTAAAATTTAATACCCAGTAGTAGCAGTTAATTACGCTATGCATCTCATATAAAGTCAAGCAAACACAGTGCCCACTGGCATCTTCGAACTGAATTGGTTTTAAAGTTAACCTTTTTCAATGCTCCAAAACGCCCTGGGAGAATAAAATTTTGTTTGATATTAATTACCTCCAAGCGATCTACAAATAAATTTTCTTAGCAGACGGATGACGAATAAGCTAATCCTATAAGATACTTTTTAGATAACATATAAAAATTTAAGCGTAACGTAATTTGTACTGTATTTGTGCCTCTCGTAAACCAGTCTTGTTTTTTGAACCGTTTTTCTAACTATTTTCTCATCATTATTTTTTTTTAGCTTCACGCTGTATCCCGCACAAGCAGCGGTGGCAGAGGAAACCTGGGAACGATCCTCGATCCCCAGTCGAGGAAATGAAATATTTAATATTTTCAATTTAAATATTTAATGTTTCATTTATTCGCGCTGGTAATAAGGCAAAGCGCGGCGTTGAGTTCCGCCACTCAATAAATATATATATATATATATATATATATATATATATATATATATATATATATATATATATATATATATATATATATATATATATATATATATATATATATATATATATATATATATATATATATATATATATATATATATATATATATATATATATATATATATAATATTATAGTAGTAAATTCACACTAGGTTATCAAGTTCCCTCTGCCTACCCTGCCATGAAAATACTATAGTATTACATTGTCAGTTTGTTCAACATTTTCTGATGAGTTTAAAACCGTTACGTAAAAGACCCGTTTACAAAACACCACAAAAACTATTCCTACCAGCTAACGACTGATTGTAGAATTGCTACAAATGTATAGTATAGTCGTGTTTCTATATTTTTTTCCTAGCTTCACATTGTATAACGCATATGGTAAAGTAGGCAGAGGGAACTTAGGAACGTAGTGTTAAGACACTTTAATCCCTTCCCCACTTACCGTTAAATAAAGTGATTGAATTAAATGCTGCCGTTAAAACGAAACATGGAAAATATTAAATATTTGATTTCTTCGAATGGGGATCCCACCCAGAACCCGTGGCGTTTTACTGTCACTGATGTTCAGAGATTACTTGTTGAATAGCGAAACTCAACGCCGCGCTATGACTTGTCCTTTAATTCCTCCAAAATTACATCTCCCTTAGTGAAGATCAAACCCAAAACGAGTGAATTCTGCGCCACTGTACCACTACTGCCTTAACAATAAATAATTTCTATATAAAATCATAAAAAAAACATAACCTTACTATAAGTAAACGACAGCTATCAAGTGGTAATAGTACCAGATCGGCTTTACCATTTCTAGATGCAGTTATATAACACGAAGTTGTTTGCTTTTTAAACATTAATAAATATATGATTTTCATTTTCACGTTGAATCCCACAAATAAGGTAGGCAGAGGGAACCCGGGAACCTAGTGTTAAGACACTCCGTTTCAGTTGCGTTCCTCACTTACTGCCGAATTCGAAGCATAGCGTGTTGAGTGGCGGAACTCAACGCCGCGCTTTGCCTTATTACCAGAGCGAAGAAATGAAACATTAAATATTTAAATTGAAAATATTAAATATTTCATTTCCTCGGCTGGAGATAGAACCCAGAACCTGTTACAGTCACACTTTTGTGCCGCTGTGCCACAACAGGCCTTTTTACTATTTTTAAAGTGTTATTTTACACTTTCAAATTTTGTAGGAACCAAGTGTTAAGACACTTCCTTGTTTGTCATATTGAAAGTGACATTTCACACTTGGGAAAAAAAAATATTTTAAAAAAAGTATAAAAATGCAGTCCATTTGTATTGTTATCCTACTTTTGATGTCTTTAATTGCTGAAACGTTTATTCAAAGCTAGTTGTGGTTGTGACAGATTGTGGGTTCGATCCCACTCGAGTAAATGAAATATTTATCTAATATTTTCGTTTCTACCTTTCTTTTCTTATTTTTTTTTTTCAATTTGACTTGAGTTTCACCACTTACTAGGCCAAGGAAGTTTCTTAATATTAGGTTCCCAAGTTCCCTCTACTTACCCTGCTATGCACGAGATGCAGCGTGAAGCTGACAAAAAATTTTAAGTACTTTAACCATGTAACAATATTTGTTGTGTAGACAATCCCTAATAAACTAATATATAAATAAAAAAAAAGTTCCTGAAAAAAAGAACCCGCTACCTCCGTTTAGCTACATAGACTCATTGTCTAGAAGTACACTTAAGGGCAATCTACCTGTCATGAGAATGCAGTTACTCCAATCATTGCCATTTAAAAAGTCGTTATATTGCATTGTTCAGGGTTGATCAAACAAAAATCAGCATTTTTTTTTATTTATATTTTAGTGGGAGAAAGAAGCAAATGGGAAGAAGGAGAATGACTTACTCTACTAGTTTGTTTCATTTGTAAGATATATGAAAGCGTAATAAATTACGTAACTTAACGCCTTATGCTGTCCTCCGTTTTTTGACAGAAAAAAGCGCGCTGCTGAATTTTATCACTCTTAACAAGTAATATGTTTAATTAACGTGGTATCAAAGAATGGGGGAGACCTCGGTTGACCTTCGAAAACACAGTATCTACGATACTGGAGGAAGGTCACGTAAAAAGCAAGAGGAACCTTAGAATACGTATGAAGAGGCTGATGACAGTGGACGAGGCGAAAGAGGTATACCGAGACCGTAGTGTATGGCGCTCCGTTCGCTCTGCCTACCCCGGTAGGGAAATATAACGTTAAGCTAAGTTAAGTATGTTTAGTTAAAATGGAAATTCGGAAACGGAATGTCTTCTAAATTAGCTTTTTAAAAACGGACAAAAACTAATTATGTAAATAACAATAAATATTCATTAATCAATAAATTGGGGCTGTAGTGGGACAGGGACAAACGTTTGACTGTAAACGAGACCGGATGTGGATTCGTTATTCTTTCGTAAGTAGCCGTTAGTGTTTCATCCACTCAACACGCAATACCTTCAGAATGTGACGGAAATTGCGAACGGAAGTATATTAATGGGAATGGATAAGGCAAAGGTAAAGGGAACCTGGGCTACTAGTGTTAAGTTACACTTGTTTCTCAGGTTCCCTTTCCCGTGAACTTAAATAAAAATCATACATGGCCAATATATTAATATATTTATATGCCAGCTCGTTGTTTTACAATCCCTGCCATAGATTCTAGTAGTCTCTTTCACCAATAAGCCACATCTAGTAAGTAGCTTTTTCATCTACTTCCATACATTATAATAAAAACCAGCTCACAATTAAACTTGTTAAGACATTTTGTATAAAAAGCTTGAAAAGTTCATTACATTCTTGTTGAATATATAAAGAGCTTTTTACTGTGTAGATTACAGCTTTTCTTTTCAACTTTGTACGATGTATCCCGCATGTAGTAGGGTAGGTGTAAGGAGCATAGTGTTCAGACACTCCGCTTCTAACTCTAGGTAATGCGCGTTAAGTGGCAGAAGTTAAGGGTGGTTGCCCTCCAAAAAGAACTTTTTTTATTAGTATTTTTTTAATTAGGCATAAAATTATTTATAGCTTCACGCTGTGCATAGTAAATAAGACCGAGAGAACATAATGTTATCAACATTTCAAAATAGTGAGTGACGTAACTCAACGCCGTATTTTGTTTTAATACCAGAGGGGGACAATAACATATTTTATTTTTCTTCAAAGGAATCGAACTTATAGTTATCGATACGATTTCTAATTTTGATGATAAATATTACTTTCTTTTCGACTATAAGTAACTCAACATTTTTAAAATGTTATTTAAGTTTCCGTAGTGTAGCGGTTATCACGTGTGCTTCACACGCACAAGGTCCCCGGTTCGATCCCGGGCGGAAACATTTTTTTTTTTTTTGTAAAACAATAAAAAAATCTTTTTTTATATGTAATAGTTTTTTTTTTATTTTTTAACAATAGCTATAGTATATGTTACTTTATTATAATGAACTAAGTAGTGAAAAAAGTGACGCCTGTTCAAGTGTAAATGCAACAAGGTTGTGGGTTCGATTCTCTCTCAAAGATGTGAATGTGTTATATGAAAATATTTTCTCTTTCTGGGCGATGATGAGGCAAAGCGCGGCGTTGAGATCCGCCACTAGGAACAGACAGAAGACAGACATCGGAAGTTCTTTAATGTGAACTATGTCATCATCATCATGATATAAGGTGCCTAGGTTTCCCCTGGCTTCCTCTACAAGTATTTGCATACAGCGCGAAGACAAAAAAAAAATAAAAAATATATCTAACTAAAGCATCTTATCTCACTTTTATAGCTTTCACAAAAGTTCAATTGACACTTCTACACTACGAAAAAAATTCTAAAAAAAAAATCCAAAATGTTTTTTTTCACGCAAGCTTCACGCCGTTTCCCGCACATGGCATGGCAAAGGTAACTCGGGAACCTAGTGTTAAAATATTGCGTTCCATTCAATGTTGTCCTCCGCAATGGAGGCATTCCCTTTTGAGTGTCGTATCTCGACGCCACTCAAAAGTCAGTTAGAAATTTAATTTGATATTATATATTTAAATACTTCATTTCCTCAAGTGGGGAAGTGAAATTTTTAATTATTTCAAATTAAATATATAATGGTTTCATTTTGCTATTTGGGATCATACTCACAACCAGTGAAATTTACAGTCACAAGCTTGTACCCTACGCCACGACAGGCTCTCTTTTTTTTTGTTTTTTTTTTCAGCTTCACGCTGTATCCCGCACAAGGCAGGGTAGGCAGAGGGAACCCGGGAATCTAGTGTAAAGACACTCCGTTCCACTTCCGTTCCCCACTTTCCACCGAATTTGAGGCATTGCGTGGTGAGTGGCGGAACTCAACGCCGCGCTTTGCCTTATTACCAGGCTCTCTTAAGAGAAGAAATTCTCAAATTAATCGACTTTCCCTTTATGTTTTCAAATTTGAGAAAGTATTAATCCAAATTAAAAAAGAAAATCAATTATTTAGAAAACGTATAAAAAAAAATCGAAGCGAGATTCAAACCCGCACCTCATGGCTTGTTGGTTGGATGATATTCAAGAGGCGCGGTTTCAAAATCCACTACGCTAAAATGTTTATATTCACTCACTCACTCAGCTTCACGCTGTATCCCGCACATGGCGGGATAGGCAGAGGGAACCAGGTTCCTACTAATGTTAAGACACTGTGTTTCACTTTTGTTTCCCACTTTCCGCCGAAATTGAGCTATTGCGTGTTGAGTGGAGGAACACTACGCAGTATTTTGCCTTGTAACAGATAGAAAAAATTAAAACATTAATTTTATTTAAATTGAAAATTTTAAATATCTCATTTCCTCGAGTGAGGATCGAACCCACAATCTTTCGGTTAGTCACACGCTTGTGCCGCTGCGCCATGACAGATCTCATATAAAATGTTTATACATTTTCTAAATAAGTAAAAAACCTTTTTCTTATACAAAATGTTACAGCAATTATGTTTACGCTACATAATGCGGCATAAATCGTAGATTTCAAACACTTTGCGTCAATTTGGCGTCGGAAACGGAAGTTGGCGTTCCCGAAAAGCCGAAAAGCATAATTTTTTCGGGAACGCTTAAGCCGTCATGGCGGCACTTCCGGTGGATTTCCGGTGATGTCACGTGTTCACTTCCGGTTAGGGGATGACTTTGCTTAATTGAATGTATGTATACTGTCGTTCAGTCGATTAGATAAACTTACTTATAGTTGATGTGTTCAAAGATTTTGTTGAATAAGTAATATTAATATATTTTAGGTCTCATATGTCTAATAAATTCTCATTTTCGTATATTAATCTGTAAATGATCTATGCTAATAATGTTAAAAATAAAGTTTCCAGGTGAAAAAAATAATTTAGGTCAATGGTGTTGAAGGGCACAAACATGTGACTGTAAGCCACGACAGGTTGGGAGTTCGATTCCCGTTCAAAAAACTAAAACATTTTATATGTTTTATTATTTTATATGTTTCGTTCTGGTAAAAAGATAAAGGGCAGCGTTGAGTTCCGCTACTCGATACGTAATGTCTCAAGTTCAGGCGAATATGGGAAACGGGACGGAGTGTCTCTTTGCCTGCCCTGTCATGTGCGGTATACAACACGAAGCTATGAAAGCTGTAAGTAAAATTTTACCGAAGTCACCAGAACGAGAATCGAACCCATAACTGCCCCATATATAGTTAAAAACACGTCACTGCAGCGTTTAGCTGAAACTATATCTAATTTACTTTTAGTCCACATTATATTCAGGTCACGCTGCATGCAAAAACGTGACGCTTTAAATGACTAAGACCTATATTATATGTAGATTATCTAAATATATTTTGCTAGCAATCATAATGCGGCTTTGCCCGTTTAAAATTATAGTTTTCTATTATCTACTACTCTACTCTACACAGTTTCACGCTGTATCCCGCACATGGCAGGGTACGCAGGGGAAACTTGGGAACCTAGTGTTAAGACACTCCGTTCCATTTCCGTTACCCACTTTCCGTCGTATTCGAAGCATTGTGTGTTGAGTGGCGGAACTCAAAGCTGCGTTTTGCCTTGTACCAGAGCGAAGAAATGAAAGCATAAAATATTTGAATTTAAAATATTAAATATTTCATTTCCTCGAGTGGGGATCGAACCTAGAACCTGTCAGTTACAGTCACACGCTTGTGCCACTGTGCCACGTGAGCCACTGTGCCGCTGTGCCAAGTTTATACATTTTTTTGGTACCCGTTTTAGTTCGGCGCTGTCTTTTGACAGGTTAGCGCGAGGTGTATAGGTTCGATTCCCGTTTGAATGTGATTATTTTGTAAATTGACAAAACGCGGCCTTTAGCTTCGCTATATCATAAGTATTTTTTTAATAAAAATATACATATCAGTACGAAACGGAGAGTATAAGGTTCCTTCCGCTTACCTACTACGAATTATTTTTCTTACGGCCTTTGGGACTTTTAATCTTAAATAAATAAATAATAAAAAAAATTGCAAAACCAAATTCTTAAGATAAGTGTTATTTTTTTACTTGCTCATAACAGGATAACCGGAGGGAACCTGGGAACCTAGTATTAAGCCACTCTGTTCTCATTAAGACACTTATGTGCCTAACTTTCGGGTAAGTTTGCCTCGTCACAAGATTGATAAAGTGAAAAAAAATCTTCTCCGAGTGGGAGTCGAAGCCGCAATCCTGACTTCTGTTCCTGACCCACGATGTCCGCCTTATAAATGTTATATAGAAATAACATTTTTGATCCATGCTAATATAGTTTCCGTAGTGTAGCGGTTATCACGTGTGCTTCACACGCACAAGGTCCCCGGTTCGATCCCGGGCGGAAACAGATTTTTCTTTTATTTTTTTTTTCAATTATTATTATTGATATTTCTACATTAAAAATGGAAAAATCACTTCTAGGAAAAATGTTAAAAATAGTACTTTATATTTTAATTTGATAAACGTCAATCATGAACCGTGTAGAGAAAAAATCATTTGGAGATAATTTTATATGGGGCACGGCAGTACTCCCACAAAGTTCGACGGCAAGAAAAGCACTGCGGTTCCGTCCTTTACTGAAACCATTTTGGTATATTTTCTTGTCCATATTTGAGAACCTCTGGATAGTTTAACTTTTAAACTATCGTTTAATAGTAATTAAACTATAATTTCAAAACAGATTCCCTGAAATTTGAAATTTATAGATTATATATTCTATAAATTATAGTAAGTATTATAGTGAGTAAGTGTTGATTATATATTCAACACTTACTCACTTACTCACCCACTCACTTACTCACTCGCCCACTCACTAACTCTCTCATTGATCGTAAAAATATAACAAGTACTTCCCAAAGACCTAGAGAGCTTTATGAAATTTGCTACAGCGCTAGTGTTTATAGCCAACATAAAGAGAATACTATGAAACAATATTTGATAGTAAATATAGGAACATCGAAGATCTGGAGTACCTGATGACCATGCAACATATTGCGTTGATATGACATATTGCGTTTGCAAAATATATTTAGTGTGGTAGGGCTATCCTTTCGAATTGATATAGAAAATTTAATTTCTTGAGTATCTCGCATATGCAGAACCCTAATATCTGGACAAATTACGAGAGAAACGGATATGTCGCCTTTGCAAATGCTGTGTAGGAAACGGAATTATGTCATATTTTCATGTACTAGAAAGATCGAATATCTGGAGTACTTTTTTTTCCTGATGAGAAACCTTAAGAGCCGATTGGAAAAAAACCTGGTTTCTGGAAATTAAATCCCACAAAAGACATCATGTAAAATCCATCCAAATCCCGATGAGACTGTTTTTTTTTAATATAAAAAGTAGTGAAATCTCAAGATAGAGACCCAGTATATTATTTCGGCGTAACCTGATAAGATCCTATGGTTCAGTAGTTGAAGCGCTTTGACGTGATCGAAGAGGCTTGGGTTCGCAATGAAGGCAAGTCACGCTATATTTAAAACTCACTCACTCAGCTTTGCAACGTATCTCGCACATGGTAGGGTAGACAGATAGAACTTGGGAACCTAGAATTGAGGCGTTGCGTGTATCGCGGAACCCAACGCCGCTATTTGCCTTTGCCTTTTTTTCGAGCTCGAATTGGGACTGAACCCACAACTTGTCATATTTTTTAAGTCACGCTTGTGCGCCACGACAGGCCTCAGTCCTATAATTAAAAGTTTTTAACGAAAATATGTATATTGATTATGAAGTTTTTGTCCACTATACTTATTGCAGTACATAGTTGTGTATCTCTCAGCCATTGTGACATAAAAAGATATATACAAATCTAGTATACAAAAATTGTATACCAATAACAGTACAGATAAAAGTTTCCCCGCATCCTATCTTTCAAAATAAGTTGAATCTCATAAAGCTTTCCATTATTTTTTTTTCGGAGTGATCGAGAGCCTAGTGTTGAGGCACACTTTTCGGCGAATTTGGGATATTGCTTCTTGAATGGCGGCGCTCAACGCCATTCTTTACCATGTTACCAGAGCGAACCAATGTAAATATTAAATATTTCATTTCCTCGAGTGAGCCATAACCTATTACAGCCGACTAGCCTCAACTTACATACATGTAATATTAAAAAATATTAAATATGACTATTAAATAGAACGGAGTGTCTTAACACTAGGTTCCCGGGTTCCCTCTGCCTACCCTGCCCCGTGCGGGATACAGCGTGAAGCTGAGTAAATATAACTCAAGAAAGGACAAGCCAGGTATTTAATATGCAAGTATTTTTTCGCTTGTCGCATACGAGTGACGTTTCGGAGGCAGGAATTCGAAAAATTCCAATCTGTCGATTCCAGAAGCGCGGATTTAGGAGCGAATGCAATAGTGCTTTTTCAAAGCTTTTTTTTTATTATTTTTCCCTTTTTCTATATAGATTTTCTACGAAAATACTACACCCCGTATAAAACAATAATCTACATGTAAACTGGAACAGCTTTCTATGGAAAAACATGACAAGTGGCTGCTGTTATACAGATTGTTATAACTTTGTGTAATTAAAATATAAAGATTTTTTAAAGCTTTCGAAAGCTTTTTACTTAACAGCTTGTCATATTATTAGATTTGTATTGTAATTAACTTTTATATTATGTACTTTTTTATGCTTTATCACGCAACGAGCAAGAAAGGCAAAGGGAACCTAATTAAGATCGTCCCTTCTTCACTTTTCAACCAAAATTAGAAATGTCTTCCAGAGCAAAGTACTGAAAATAAATGAATCCTTCGAATGTAAATCGAACCCAATAATACCAATATACTCGAAGCCATCACAAAGATTTTGTATAAAGCTCTATTTATTGATATAGTGAAAGCTCACTGAAAAACATGTATCGCTTTCAACAAATAAAACGTATAGCGGCGCGGACATCCGGTGACGTCAGCTTTTAAATCCACTGGCAATCCAATATCTATGGAACCTGTGAAATGTTGGGATTTAACGATATATACGGATTTTTTAAACAGATTTTTTCTTAGCGGGATTCGAACTTGTGGTTTTTTTATGGAAAGACATGGCGCGCGTACGTACTGGTCACCTGATGGTAAGCGATTACCGCCGTCCCACGGCCCCGTGTAACACCAGTGGAGCTACAGGTGCGTTGCTGGTTTTTAAGGCGGATGGGCACCCGGGGTCCGGCATTACGCACGTAGAGGGATAGACAGAAAGAGCTTGAGAACCTGATATTAAGTCTCTCCCATTAAGGCACTTCTGTTCTCCACTGTCACCTGAATTTGAGGTATTGCGTGTTGAGTTGCGAAATTGAACGCCGCGCTATGCCTTATTATGATTAAATATTTCATTTCGTCGAGTGCAGATTAAACCCTTAACTTGTTACACACTTGTCCCCCTTAACCACCACAAACACTCGCTATTCTCAATAGATTGATCGATCGATGAAATATTGAGACATTGCTAAGTCTTAAACGTCACAAAATGTCTCACCAAAACCGAGAAATATAACAAAAATCCGAAATAAATTTTCCCTTAAATAAGAATCAAATCTACGTCCATTACGATTATAATCATTGTTCGACTGTGCCACGACCGCCACAAACAAACTGAAGTACAAATACACGGTGTTTAACGCTTCAACGACCGTACTGTGGCAAATTGTCAATGGGTTCAAATCCAAGTAACAGGAAATCTCATTGTTACGAAACACAATAGAATCTGGAGACAGCTAGCTAGCTATGTCCAATTCATTAGAAGTGATTTGTAAAATGTAATAAGGAATTGTATGTTTGTTTGTATTTTTTTGTTGAAATTGTAACGATACCTGACGTGGAGCAGCGGCACAAGCGTGTGACTGTAAACGATAGGTTGTGGGTTCGATCCTTGCTCGAACAAATAAATAGTTAATATTTTCAAAATAATTATATAATGTTCATTTCTTCGTTCTGATTACAAGGTAAAGCGCGGCGTTGAGTTCCGCCACTCAACACGCAATGCCTCAAGTTTGTCGAAAAGTGGTAAAGTAAATTGTATATTGAGCTAGCAGCTTATGATTGTAAGCAGTAATCAGACGAAGAACTATTTTCTATTCCTATTTGTGATAAGAAGACATAACGCGGTGTTTAATTCCACCACACACTTGAAAAACGTGGTTTCACAACACTTTTTCCTTTCAGCCCATTTTAGATAAAAATCAACAAAACTAATATATTTTATTCAATTTCTGACTGTGTCCCGCAGTACTTAGTGTTAATAAGCTTACGTTACTTGATGCATTGCGTGTTGAGTGGCGGAACTCAACACCGTGCTTTTGCCTTGTTACCAGAGTAAAGAAATGAAAACATCAACATTATTTAATATGAAAATATCAAATATTCCATTTCCTCGAATGGGCATCGAACCCACAGCCTCTCGTGTTTACAGTTAAACCATAGATATAAAAAATTTAAACTTAAATATTAAACATTTGTACGTTTTTACAACACTTTTAACTATTTATCCTCGTACAATAGTAAAAATAGTAACGTTTTTCAACAACAGGTGTCGCGACACCTGCACGGCAGGTGCGTGGTCACCTTTACCATCCTTTACGGGATCGACAGTTTAGTACGTCATAATTTCTATGTCAAGGTTTGTATGTCAGAACAGCGATATATTTGCCAAGGACAAAATAGTTTCTGTATGAATATTTTTAAGTTTGACAATAGTGCTTTTTGACCAGACGCTAAAAGGGGTGTTATGTACTAAACTTAAATTTAAAAAGCGTTTAAAAATTTTGAACGAAGCAGGATATGAACCCGCGCCTCTGGAAAACCGTTCCAGCGCTCTGACCAACTAAGCCATTCGTTCAAAATTTCTATACGCTTTTTAAATTTAAATTTAGTATATTTTCTGTCCTAAGTGTGGAATAACACTTTAAAACATAGTAAAAATGTTGGAACATAGTAAAAAGGTGTTATGTGTATGTCTGTCTCGGTAACTCCTAAATTTGTTTTGATTTTAAAATCTTGTTCGTCCCAATGATTTTTGCGAGCTTTGTATTATGAACATTAGAAGTTGGAGATTTCATTTTCTTCTTTATTTTTTTCTAGTGGCCCAATTTTACATTGAATGGCAGAGAGATCTGATAACCTATTGTAAAGATACTCCTGATCCTCAATATTTGATGTATTGTGGAGGCATTTCGTGTTAGGTAGCGAAACTTAACGCCGCGCTTTGCCGAGTTACCAGAGCGAAGACATGAAAATAGCAAATATTTTATTTCCTCGACTGGTAATTTAGCTCACAGCGTTTACAGTTGCACGCTTTGTCAGCTAAGATCTTAAACAATTTGAACTTATAACCACTGCGTTACTTATCACCACTGTACCATATTAAGCTCATTATTTTATACTGTCTGCTATAAATAAATCAATTAAAACGTTTTTGAGTGCACATAAACGAACACAAAATACATGGTTCGTCTTTAAATGGTTCGGACGCACCTGCTTCGCGCGTGCTAAGACCTTTATATATTTTGAGGTGCAAACTACAAGAGTATGCGGTTAATAGCTGATCTTTTATGGAAGAGACGGCAAACGAGCGTACGGGTCATCTGTTAGTAAGTGATCACCGTCGCCCACGGCCCCGTGTAACTCCAGAGGAGCTACAGGAGCGTTGCCGTCCTTTAAGGTGGATGGGCACCGGGGCCCGGCATTACCTAATGCGAAACGCAGTGGCCAAAGCCACAACTTAACGCCGGTCTTAAATGCCGGGGGTGGTAACAATCCAGTCGAGTCTGCCCGTGCGTGTTGCCATTGCTGGCAACGTGACTCTACCACACGCACTTTAGTTGCCTCTTACGACACCATCAGTACCAGGGTGATCTATTCTAAGCCGGGATCAAACGGCAAGCTGATCTTTGAAACTTTGAAAAGTTTGGTCGTGGGTTCAATTCCTACTCAGCGAAATGAAATACTCAATATTTTCATTTAATCGTTGTGATAAAAAGACAAAACTCGACGTTTAATTAGTCCATCAGACAATATTATAAATTACGTGAAAAATTACAATTATCTCTGTCTGCCCCACGTGCGGGATTTTTTTCTGTCTGCTCTATATGCGGGAAAATGCGTGAAATGAAAAAAAAAAAACAAACACGCTGTAAGTTCATAAATTGTAAACAATAGCGGAATAGTAAAAATCTATAATTATATATAGAATGTCACCTGCATCCACCTGTATTATATATTGGCAGCTTTCCGTAACTCCATTGAAATATGGTATAACGAGAACATTTAGTATAAATACGTAGTTGTTATTGAAATGAAAGGAATTTATCGTATGTGACTTATTTAATTGGTGCATAAATTATTATTTTTTTAGGCAAAAGCTTCGAAATGTCAACAGAGTTATTTGTATGAAAAGAGGTATGTAGAGGGAACCTGGGAACCTAATGTTAGAACAATCGAATTAAATTTCTATTATAAACGGGGGTTCCTACTTTTGTGTTTAACTTTTTAAATTTGAGGCATTGTGTATGGAGTGTCATGATCGCAACGCCATGATTTGTTTCGTCACCAGAGCAGAGAAATGAAAACGCTTAATATTTAATTTCCTCAAATGGGATTCAAAGCGACACTACACTGACTAACCTGATCTATCGCGTTTGAAATAATATTTTAGCATCTTTGGCGTAGGATGTAATAACCAATGTATATGTATTTTATATGTATTTTATCGAACATGAGGTACTTTTTTTTTGGTTAAATTTGATCTATTGGCCTTTAAAGCGACACTAAGTGGGGCGGGACAGTGGTACTCTGCCCCTACTCAGTTTCACCCTGTATCCCGCACGAGGCGGGGTAGGCAGAGGGAACCCGGGAACCTAGTGTAAAGACACTTCTGTTTACCACTTTCCGCCGAATTTGGAGCATAGCGTGTTGAGTGGCGGACTCAACGCCGCGCTTAGCCGTATTACCAGAGCGAAGAAATGAAACATTAAATATTTAAATTGAAAATATTAAATATTTCATTTCCTCGACTGGAGATCGAACCCAGAACCTGTCGGTTAAAGTCACACTCTTGTGACGCTGCGCCACGACAGGCCTCCCTAAGAAATAAAAGCTATGTGGGTTCTTGAAATTATATCGTAGGTGGTAGGAGCACCCCCTGTAGGACTCTAACCTTATAGAAAGGCGATAAATTTAGCTGGTATGGCCACGTATTAAGCTCTTGTTACCAAGTAACTGACAGATATCGCACAAAGGTAACTGCTGAATGATGAATGTTGAAATTTGGTTGGTTGACTACATATTGTCTTTTTGACATCCACACCACAAGTGCGTCAGAGAAAGAGAAAAATTGAAAACACAAATTCATCATTCATCAAAGTGCTAGTGTAGCTCTTTTTTGTTTTTTAGCTTCACGCTGTATCCCGCACGAGGCAGGGTAGGCAGAGGGAACTCGGGAACCTAGTGTAAAGAATCTCCGTTCCCCCCTTTCCGCCGAATTTGAGGCATTGGTTGGTTGATTGGCGGAACTCAACACCGCGCTTTGCCTTATTACCAGAGCGAAGAAGTGAAAAATTAAATATTTAAACTGAAAATATTAAAATATTTCATTTCCTAACTGGGGATCGATCGAACCCAGAACCTGTCGGTTACAGTCACACGCTTATGCCGCCACGCCACGACAGGTCTCAGAGCGTAGCTCTTAAATTACTACATTGATTTACATACGGCTTTTTATAAAAAAACCTCACTCGTATCCAGACCTGGATATGTGACTGTAAACAACAGGTTGTGGGTTTAATCCTCACTCGGAGAAATGAAGCTGAAAAAAAATAAAATAAAATAAAGTACATTATGATAATTTCCCTTTCACTAATTGGTATCGTTACCTACAGTCTTTTTTTTAATTCTCTTAATTAGACGTGCCTTTCTAAGGCAATTTGTAGGTGAATTAATGGTACGGCCTTTGTACTGACGCTTCTGGCCATTTTTGTTTCTGAAGTCCTATAGAAGTTGTATTTTAAATTAGTTTAATTTTTTCCCTTTTTTTGGTATTTTTTTTCTGTTTTGTTTTATTTTGTTTTAGAGTAACTAGAGGGATAATATGATTGACTTTTTTTTTAGCTTCACGCTGCATCCCGCAAATGCCAGGGTGGAAAGAGGGTACCTGGTAACCTAGGGTTAAGACAATCCTTCACGTTCCCAACTTTCAGTCAAATTTGAGGTCTTGCGTGTTGAGTGGCGGTATTCAACGACGCTTTGATTTATTAACAGAGCGAGAAAATTAAAATATTTTATTCTCTCGAAGGGGACTTGAATCTAAAATCATCACGTCGCACCATTTGCGCTACGATAGCATATTATTTATATTAATTTTCGTTATTTTTTATTATCGCTTTTCATCTCACATATAGAAGGGTAGCTTAAAAAGATTTTATTTCAAGACACTTCAATTCTACTACACGTCCTATACGCCCGATTTTGAGATATTATACATTCAACGCAGCTCAGTACCGCACTTTGTCTGTACTTGATCGGAAAACGGAAGTGAAACGGAGTGTCTTAACACTAGGTTCCCGGGTTCCCTCTGCCTACCCTGCTTCGTGCGGGATACAACGTGAGGCTGGATAATATTTTCATTCTCTTGTAAGGAGGCAAATGCCTCAAGAATTCAACAGAATGTGTAAAACGGCACTAGGTTCCCAGGTTCCCACTGCCTACCAAAATTATGCTGAAATAATAATATTGCTTATCTGGCAGATAAGCAATATCATATTCCCATTTCATACGTTTTGTCCCCAATAATGTGAGCTGATTATTGTCAAAATTGTTAGAAAAAGAATAAACAGCCTCTATCTGATAGATAGCACTAACTGTCAGATTACTATCTGAAACTATATTCGTAACCGGAACGACCATAAATAACTGAAACATTTAAAAAATATTCTTTAATATGGGAAATATCGTAATAACATCGCTTATACACAAATTGCTGCAAAAAAGCATCAACCTATTCGTCCGTAGAATTGGATTAGCGAGTGCGCGATAAATTTGATAACATGATATTTTTAATAGAATTATTGTGCTGATTTATGAAATAGCGGTTTAATTTAAATTGTTGAATGTTTCGTGGCTAGATTTTTTTATATTATACTCTAGGGATCTTGGCGACTTCGCCCGCTTGATTTCAGTGCTATATTTAAGGTCAATTATTATAGAAAATCTTTGTTCTTCATGTATTCTTTAAACTTGCGCGTCTTAACGTAATAGGTCGTGTGGTAATATCTTCTCTCGAGGAATTGAAATATTTCATATTTTTATTTTTTCGTTCGCAATTTCGAGAGAAACTAAAGAAGGAAATGAAGGGACTTAGTGTCTTAACACTAAGTTCGCAAATTTCATTCCTGTCATTGCTCCTACTGCCTACGCTGGCATGTGAGAGAAACAGCACGAAGCTGAGAACGAATGAATAAAATTACAAAAATAATACGTTATATGGTAAAGTTTCAAAAGTAAAGAATGAAGCCTAATTTAATATTATCTATTTCATTACTGCCTGACTGATAAACAGTATACAATACAGACGCGGCGTTAAACGCTGAAATATGTTTATTGGTGAGTGTGAAAGACATACAAAAACATACAAATATTAACATAAGTTTTTCCGTAACTTACATTGTTTATATACTATACTAGACTATATGTACTTTGGACTCTTTACAGAAAAAGTGCGTTCTAATTTCGTCTGCTTTTTATTATTGCCGAAATTTCCATAATTATATATAAGCATACAGTGAATCTGAGATATTCATTAAGCGTCATTACAGAATCAATACGTATATAACACATATTATATGCAAAGCTTCCCTCGTTTACTCTTACAAAATTGGTACAAGTATAAAGAAAGTACTCACTCACTCACTCGCTCAGCTTCACGCTGTATCACGCACATGGCAGGTTATGCAGAGGGAACTTGGGAACCTAGTGTGAGCATCTCTTTTTGACCGATGACGCAAAAAGAGGAGTATTATAAGTTTGACTTATCTGTGTGTATGTCCGCGACACCATAGCTCAAGGCACTCAAGAACCAATTTCAATGGTTTTTTTAACGAAAGCTTTGTTTATCTTGGTGTTATATGTAGCTATGTTTTATGAAAATTGGATAAGCATTTTAAGAACTACAAGCAAGTTGCCTGAGGTAGTGAATTTTCGAATAAGTTTTTTCTAACATAATATTTTTATTTTTTTGGTAAATGAAATTATACCTTATAGGAACTAATTTCAATGAAATTTAGGTATATTTTGAAAGAGATGCCATAACACTGCGTCACACTATAAACAAATGAGATATGTTGAAAATTATATTTTTCTTTTTCTCGCCCTTATAAACAGATAAAACGCGGCGTTAAGTTCCGCTAATCACTTAAACCACACAAAATAACGCCCAAAGGGAGCCAAAATATCATCCTATAATTTCTATATACAAAATAACCCATATATTATCCATTGATTCTTACAAGATAAGCCTTGTAATCTGATAACTTTGATATTCATTTAGAATTTTAATGATGTTTAGAAGATGCTATAGCGTTCGTTTACTTTAATATTGCGAAGGTCGTGGGTTCGATTATTTATGTAAACTGTAAATAAGCATCACGCTCCATCCCGCAGGGTACTTAAAAAAACCATTAAAAGTAAATAAGCAAAAAACGAACTTGTTACTTCCGTGCAAACAATACAATTTTAATACATGTCAACAACTCATATACTACTATATATCCCGCACATAGCAGGGTGGGCAGAGGGAACTTGGGAACATAGTATTAAGACACTCTGTTTCATTCCCAACTCTCCGCCGAAATGCGGCATTGCGTATGCCTTTTTACCAGAACGAAGAAATGAAAACATTAAATATTAAAATATAAAATGTTAAGTATTTCATTTCCTCGAGTGGAGATCGAACCCACAACCGGCCGTTTACAGTCACACGCTTGTGCCGCTGCGCCACGACAGGCCAATGAGTTAATTTTAAAATATTTTTAATAATTGTTAAATTTTCTGGAAAAATCATCAGATTCTCAACAAAGTTTTGATATGACATTAATATTTATATAAGCGACAATCTTTTGTTGGAACGACTTTTTAATTGTCCTAAATGTGGATGGTAGAAAATTTTGACAATCTTTTAAAAAATTATTTTTATTTATTAATTGAAAGCATAGGCTCTGAGGAACAGGCGTATAATTTTAAATGGAATGGTTCTGGGTTCAATTTCTATGCGTGGAAATGAAATATTTTATATTTTTATATCTTCTATCCGGTGGTGATTTCCACCACTCAACACGCAATGCCTTAAGAAAGAATGGGTATCAGAGTGTCTTAACTTTAGGTTCCCATGTTCCCTCAGCTTACCTTCAACAATGACTTACTTGCAATTATTTTTTATATAAAATTCAATATAAAAAATATCCCCAGAAGATACCGACTTGCCCGACAAAGTGCTTGAATTTATGAATCTATTAATCCGATCTTCATAAAACATAGCTAAAAACTATACAAAAAAACGGCTCTCAAATGACATCACTCATTTAACTACGGTGCTGAAGACAGACACACAAACAAACATACAGGTCAAATTTATAGAACCCCCTTCTTATAACCTAGTTAAGGAACTCTCCATCAATTTTTATTTTAGTACCACAAACACTTATTTACCCTCAGCTTCACGCTGTATCCCGCACCTGGCAAAGTAGGCGGGTTGACATTCCTTTCCACTTCCGTTCCCCACTTTGCGATGAATTTAAGACATTTCTTATTACCAGAACGAAAAGAGAAAACAATAAATATTTAATTGGAAAATATTAAATATTTCATTTTCTCGAGTGAAGATCGAAGTCACAACTCATCGTTTACAGTTACACGCTTGTGCCGCTGCGCCACAGCGGGCCTCAACTTATTTACCAATTTATTTACGAAAACTTATATCAAAACTGCGGCTTTGTCTCCATAATTACTTTAATTAATTATCACATACAACAATAAAATCTCAAGGGATAAAACAAACTTAGTGTGACATTAACATGTTGAATATATATGTGTGTGCCTTCTTTCAGCTTCACGTTGTATCCGCACATGGCAGGGGAGGCAGAGGGAACTTGGGAACCTTGTGTTATGGCACTTCGTTTCAGTCTCCACTTTCCGCTGCATTTGAGACATTGCATGTTGAGGAACGGAACTCAACGCCGCAGTTTGCCTTGTTACCAGAGCGAGGAACGAAAATACTAAATATTTTAATTTCTTGAACGGGTATTGAAGTTACGACCTGTTGCGTTTACGCTCGTGCCCTTGGAACGACAGGTTTCATTATAAAACATAGGATATTTTAATAAAATATGTGAGCTTATCCAAACATTGGTGCATCTTTAGGTGCAAGCTGTATGGAGCAGCGGCGTTAAACACCTGTTAATATTAATTAAAAATTGTTGACAGATGTGTTTGAATGTCAAGGAAAGATATTCGAGCTTTAATTTAAAAGTTTTATACGTATTTTTTCTAATACTTTGAAAGACATTTTTTTTATTTTTTGGCTGTAAAGTGGTAGTAGTGGGTGCGGGTTCGATATGTTTTATAGTCACGTTCTATCCTGCTTCTAGCAGAGTAGTCAGAGGGAACCTGGGAACCTAGTAAAAATTATACTGTTTTCATTAAGACATTTCCGTTTCCTACTTTCCGCTAAATTCTCGAGCAATTGCGTGTTGGGTCGTAATTTAACCGGGCAATGAAATAAAATATTAAATATTTCATATCCCCGAACGAGCATCGAACCACCAACTATCATGTTAACAAACCCACGCTTCTGCAATTTGTAAACTGTAGAAATCTAATATATTGAATACCATATCTCAAAATTGAACTTCGAACTGAATATTTTATAACAATTATCAAAATTATAAATTTTCAACTTTATTTCTAATAACATTAAAGTAGAAATTTCAATAGAATTTATTCAAAATACGAATATTGATAGGTAAAACATAACATATGGCAGTGTATGTGTCAATGCTTTTGAAATGCCTCTTTGTGAGTGACGGACGAATACTGCCTGTACATATATATTATGTATATATGTATATATATATGGCGTCGAAAACATTATGTGGTTGTATAGTAAATATTGTTTGTACATACAGACAGACAGTACTGTATGCTTCATGGGAATATACATAGAATTGTAATTCAGATGCGATACATATTATTTTAATTTGTGTGGCTTGTCGTGGTGCAGAGGCCACAAGCTTTTGGCTGTAAGCGCTACTGGTCGTGGGTTCTATCCGAACTCAAGGAAATTAAATATTTAGTAATTTTAGTTTAAATATTTAATTCGCTTTGGTAATCCACACGTAATGCCGCAAATTTGGTGAAAAGTGGAGAGGGGATCGGAAAGTAATTAACCTTAGGTTCCCAAGTTCCCTCTGGTAACCCTGTCATGTGACATACAGCGTGAAAGTGAAAAAAAAAAATTAATGTGGTATTGGTTATTTTGGTTTCCATTCCCCCTTTAGAAAATTTAATGTTAAATATTTTCATTTCTTCGCCCTGGTCAAATTTCAGCGGAAATAGGCAACGAAAGTGTCTTGGTAGGAACGGATTGTCTTAGCTATAGGTTTTTAAGTTCTACTGAACGTAGAAATCTAGTGATGAAGAGGCGAGTAGAGGTAGGCAGAGGTCTACTACCTCTACCCGCCTAGGCCTACCTTTCCAAGTACAGTATACAGCGTGAAGAAAAAAAAAAACTCTATTCACCCACAAAAAAACTCAAAAAGTGCATAGAAAGATAAAAACTGATTTTTTTTTTTATAGAAACCTAAAAAGTTAACTTAACTTAGCTTCACGCTATATCCCAAGCGGTGTAGAGAGAACGGAGCGCCAAACGCAACGGTAAAAAAGCCTAAAAAGTTTATATCAAAAACTTTAATAAATTTATAAAAAAATATAAAATTTAAATATATATACAAATATGTTTGTATTTCAGTATAATCTATGACAAAGTTCACTTGAAACGGAACATCCGGCCACAGGGGTGACACGACCCTTCACAGTGCAGTAGGTACTCTAGCGTGGATTAGTGCTTATATGGTGACTCGAGTTCAGATTTAAAACGCCTTTTTAATAGTTTTTCTCTTTTTCTGTCTGTCTCGAAAGTTTACTTATTATATATATGTGGTGGAGATATGTTCTTTTGTAATATATGTGATAGTTATAAATTTAATTCGCAATAGAAAGTGCTTTACTTGATTATAGTCAACTATTGAATGACGTTGAATTTATGTATATCATTGAAAAATGTTGTATAAAATAATTAATATTTTCTCTTTTCTCGCCAACGAGGCGCAGTAGAGTTTCGCAGCTCAACACCCAATTTCTCCATGATTCAGTGGAAAGTAGAGAACGGATTCATCTTAAACGGAGAGTCTTAACACTAGGTCCTACGTTTCTGCTATTTTTCGAATACATAATAAACCTGAACATGGAGTACAAAATATTTTACATATATAATTTTGGGAGAAATGCGAAACATACAAGATTTTTTTGTTACCACAATATTTTCATTACTTGTGAGGTTATTGTGATCTATTTATAAAATTTTCGTATTAGATCTTATTTTTTTCATCTTCATGCTATCCATGATAATTAAATTTGTAAAATTAAGAACATATCACATGTTCTCAGTTTTTCTTCATATAATGAAATTCATCATTCGTCAGACACCTAGACGGTTATAGATTCAATTCCCACTCTGAGAAATTAATTATTTAAATTTTCTTGATCTAGTAAGAGACTCAAAACTCTTTAATAATGTCTTTGATTCTGACACTAGTTACACATTTTAAATGAAATTCTTTTAAACGGAAACTGAGGTGGCATTTGTCTGTCGGTTGATATAATTATTATATCAAACTACCGCCAACGATTCCTTAATTGCCTCGCGTACTGCCCTGGATTCTTGCAGAACGAGCTTACTGTATCTGGTCCTCTGGTGTGGTGTGCTTGAGACTTTATTTTTTTTTAAGGGTGGGTCCTAGGTGGCGGAATGTTTCCAACCATCTTCTCCATTGAAATCAGGATGTTTTTGTATTTCAATAGCCTCGCGGATCATTCTAGGGATATATCTATTCTCCCTAGCGAGTATTTGGGGTTTGTCATGCCTGATGTAATGGTTAAATTTGTTAGATGTATGCTCACACACAGCTGACTTCGATACATGCCCATTCTTGACATCGGAGATGTGTTCCTTCACCCTAACACCGATGCTTCTCTTTGTTTGAATTCAATTTTTTTTTTTTAGATTTAACTGGAAAGCATAAAAAGAAATATTTTAAACTGCGTTTCACTGTACATATATTAACTTTTCATTTCACGCTATACAAGGGAAAGAGCGTGAACCTAATATTCCTTAAAAATATATAAACACTCGAAAGCGCTAAAACCATTAAAATATCTTTATCTGACCAAGCACTTAAAATGAAACATTAAAATCAGAACAATGTAACCCCAGTAGCGTATCTTGTATGGGAATATCAATAAAAATAAACGCAAACTACATTCTTAGCGTACGTTTGCGCTCGTACGAATGCGTGTGAAATCGTTTCGCTATGTTTAAAATAGATTTAGAATGCAATTTTCTTTTTCTGATCCATTTTTTTTTTTGCTCAGCTTCACGTTGTATCCTTTACATGACGGGGTACGCTAAGGGAACTTGGAAACCTAGTTATAAGTTTACATGCCTTTTCTACCTGTATCTTTTGATGTTCCTTTTTTTTTGTTACTCGCTCTATACTCAGCTTCACGCTGTATCTAGCACATGGCAGTGCAGGCAGAGGGAACTTGGGAACCTAATGTTAAGACACTCCGTTCCAATTCCGTTGCCCACTTTCCGCCGAATTTGAGGCATTGTGTTGAGTGGACTAACTCAACGCCGCATTTTGCCTTGTAACCATAGAAAACATTAAATATTTCAATTCTTCGAGTGGCAATCGAACCTGCAACCTGTCGGTTGCTGTCACACCCTTGTGCCGCTGCGCCACGACAGGTATTTTTTGTTCATATTTTAAATAAAAAAAAAATCCTTTCCCATATCCACTGTCATCAACTTCTCTAAGCATTTCAATAGCGGGTTTCTCATAATTTTTACGTGAAGTGAAGTGACGTTTTACAGTGTCACTTCACTGACTATTAATTCATTAATCGATTTTTGCCATTCTTTTGACGCAAAAACACATGTTAACAGGGTCTTCTTCATTCTCATTGTCATATCCTGAATGTATTGTTTTCTTGTATTATGTTTATTAAACTCAGTCTAGTTATGAAATATATGTCGGTAATTTCAGCTATTTAGTCAATATACATCGGAAAGGGATGATTGATGGGTTCGATTTACACTCGGGGGATCAAATACTTTGAGCCACTAAGGCCCATCACTCAAAATACAATGTCTTACTGACTGCCAATACTTGGCAAATATATTGCTTGAGAAACGGAATGCCTTAACTGCCTAGTGCCCAAGCCCAATTAGTCCTGGTTTTTTTTTTCAGCTTCACGCTGTATCCCGCACACGGCAGGCACATGAACGCGGAGGGAACTTGAGAACCCAGTGTTAAGGCCCTCCGTTTTCATTACGTGACATATTCGTTCCTCACTTTCCGTCTAATCTAAGGCATTGCGTGTTGAGTTTAAACTGAATGCCGCGCACTGCCTTGTTACCATAGCAAAGAAATTAAAATATTATATATTTAATTTCCTGACCTGATCAAATGAGGATCGAATCCATAACCTGTCGAGCTTATAATCACACTTGTGCCCCACACGAGGCCAGGCTTCCAAGCCTGATTAAGTTATATATACGGGATACAGCGTGAAAAACGCTTCCAAGCCATTAAACTTAGAGGGATACAGCGTGAAAAACGATTTTCTTTCCCAAATCTTGAAAGATATAGTAAACCAGCAAACAATAATAGATAGATAGATAGATAGACACAATCAGGAACTTTTCTAAACACCCATTATATTTGTTATATTATATCGGGTACATCCCAACCGTTCTGTCTGCGTAAATATCATTATTTATTTGGGGCATTACTTTGATTCATGTGACTTTATTGCCTTAGAACATAAACAGTTTAGAAATGGTAGTATATTATATTTTTATTTCTTTTTTTTTTTTTCAGCTTCACGCTGCATCCCGCATATGGCAGAAGGAACTTGGGAACCTAGTGTTAAGACACTCCATCTCCCACTTTTCACCGAATTTGAGACAATTGTGTCGCTGCGAAACTCAACGCTGTGCTTTGGCTGTTTACTAGAGTAGTTGAAAGAGAGGTTTAATTTGAAATTATTAAATAATTGATTGGATTGGTTTAATTTGAAATTATTAAATGATTTCTCGAGTGGAGGGTAAAATTCATTACCTGTCGCATTTACAGTCATAGGCTTGTGCCTCTGCCACACGAGATACCATCAATTAAATGAATAAATAATAGTTTTTGATATATGTATGTATGTAATATTTTTGTATAGCTGTCTTGTATTTGTTAGTAATTACAGGTGGTTCTAATCGTTGTTTAATTATATCAACATTTCTACACTTATTTTCTAAGTTCAAAAAAGTTTTACCTCACTAATCTCAGGAACTGTTACTTTAAATTGAAAAATTGTTATTATGATAGATTTACTAAGTAGCTTATGTGTCGTATTTTTATTTATAAAAACTTAAAACAGAGTGACTCGTCTCTAAGTTTTCGTAAATAAAAAGTTATATAAATAAAATGAACAATCTTTGAATTTACAGTTAAGTAAGTAACGCCACAAAGAATTAAACAGTACTTATTATAATATTTTCCACAATATTATATAGTTTGAGGCCGTCTTGGTGCAATGGCACAACCGTGCGATTGTAATCGCGGTAGCAGTGGCTTTAATTGCCTCTCAGAGAAATAAAATATTTATTGTTTTTATTTCGTTGTTCTAGTGACACAGCAAAGCGCGGCGTTGTTTGGGCCACGCACAAGGCCTTCAGGAAATTAAGTATAGAAGTGTCTTACTGGGAAAAAATATCAAAAACTAGGTTCCCATGTTCCCTCTGCCTAAAAATACCAATCTAAGGATAGAAAAAAAGAATTAAGTATCTAAAAATTAAATTCTCTTCCCTCGAATGTACAGACGTATGACACTTCTACCAATCAACTCTATGCCAATCAACCGACATTGGTGACATAAGATTCGTTATTGCACACATTTATTATATTAGATTTGTTATCATCTCCTTTGTTTATCTTTTATATTAATTTATATAATGTTTATTCTGTCAATATTGACTATATTGAAAATCCAGTATACGTTTATGTATGTTTATTGTATAGCTTTCTTGTTTATATTAGTAATTGTGGTTGCAGGTTCAAATCCTTGTGAAATTTCTTACTTATGTTTAAGAGAAAAAGAAGTATTTTGGTTTTGATATCACGATTCTAAGGAAGTGGTACTTCGAATTAAAAATTTCTTTTTGGGACAGATTTTTCATAAATCTAGTAGGGCTGTTAATATATCACTTAAATCCAATAGGCACTACTTTTATTATTTTTTTCAGTTTCAACGTACATCCTGCACATAGCTGGGTAAGTAGAGGAAGTGTGGTGTGGAAGTGTCAAGACATTTCCACTCTCCACTTTTTGAATTACTCTTGAAGCATTCCCTGTTGAATATATTTTTTTAGAAATAAAAATTATCAGATTCACGCTGTTTCCCGCACATACGTGATAGACATGATAGGCTGAGGGCACTTTAGAACTTAGTGCTAATACACTCCGTCTGTTCTCCACCTTCGGCTGAATTTAAGGCGTTGCGAGTTAAGCGGAGCTCAACGCCACGCTTGGCCTTTTTACGAGAGCGAAAAAAATAGACCATTAAATATTTAATTCAAAAATATTAAATAATTCGTCTTCAAGATTGAGGTTTGAACCCACAGCCTGTCACTTTAACAGCAAAAAATATAGTAATGTATCTCTATTCTCAGGAGCTTTTGTACTTAAACTTTTGTTTTTTTCTTCTCCGTGCTTCAGAAGGCACGCTAAACTGTCTAGCTTGTAGATGTAAAAGTGCAGTCATTATTTATACAAAAAGTATATAATTATGCTATATATTTGTAGAAAATTATATAATAGCATAATTAAATGCAATCAGAGGTTCTAAGTTCATATTTTCTTTAAGATAACATAATTATTATTTTTAAATTATCTTTAAGCAATAAAAAAAATTGCGGCGTTGAGTTGCGCAACTTAACACACATTACTTCAACAATAGACTCCTTTGCCTTCCCTAGGTTCCTCTGCCTATCGTGTGCGGGATACAGCGTGAAACGAAAAAAAATGAAGAGAAGTATAACAAGAATAGATTAAATCACTAAGTCACTTTACTGACAACGCTGACTCCACAATCTCGTATAAATATTTACTTGCTCAATGTATATATAAAAATGCAATAGTTTGTCTCTCGGTCGACAATCGGACATGCGGACTGAATTGAGCAGTTACGAAGCGGGTTGCTTTGGATAGGTTCGCCATGATTTGGGATGGATTTTAATATGGTTTTTTTAGTTTGCGTGTGAAGAATTAGATCTTGGGAAGAATGTGTGAAGAATTAGAGAAGAATATTTTATTCTCTAAAGTGGTATAAAAGCACTATAAACACACTTTTCTATGCCAAATTTGCAAATGTTATTAAAAGTGCTCGGAGTAATATACTATGTAAGCCTGGGTGTTAACCCCATTGTTTTACTTTACAATATTAATATTTCTTTTTGTTTTATTATAAGCCATAAAGAATATATAAAACTCGAGTGGCTTAGTAGCAACCTTTAAAAATTCCCTAATTCAAGTACTGGCTTCACCATCAGACGCTCGAATAAATTCAATATTGAATATTTTAATATCTTCTCTCTAGTAACAAGGCATACTGCGACGTTGAGTTCAGCCGCTTAACACGCAATGTCTCAAATATGTACGAGGAAAGTGGAGAGCGGAACGGAATGTTATAACACTTAGTTCCCAAGTTCCCTCTGCCTATCCTGCCATATGCGGGATACAGGATAAAGGCAAAAAAAAACTTTATTTTTTTTTTAAATATAAGGTGGTTACCCTACTTCAATGCAAACTACGAAGCTTCGAGATGGAAAAATAACGCAGTTTAAACTGTGGACGTTGTAACAGACGCCTTGAGGTGTCTTGCAAGCTTTCAATATACACATGTACACATTAAGTATGTATAGAAGTTTGTTCATTTTAAGTTAAATTGAAAATATTTTTATATTTCAGCCATATTTTCGTATTTTAAGTATTTTTTTTAATATAAGAGATAGTTATTCAGAATCTCAACACATAGCTATCTCAAATTGTTTTCAGGTTTTCCTTTTTAGAGTTCCGTATCCCAAAGGATTAAAAAAGGTAACCCTTTAGGGATCACTTTGTTGTTTGTCTGTGAAGAACATTCATCTCAAGATAGCATAGAAATACCTGGAGAAAATTAGCATCGAATATAAGTCTACAGTCCCTTGAAGCACAACAAAATCAAGTTTCTCAGTCAACATAATGAAAAGTTACCAGCATTTATGTATTTTTTTATCATTTATGTGTTGAGGCCTTTCGTGGCGCAGGCACAAGCGTATGACTGTAACCGACAGGTTCTGGGTTCGATCCCCAGTCGAGGAAATGAAATTTTTAATGTTTCATTTCTTTGCTCATGTAATAAGGCATAGCGCGGCGTTGATTTCCGCCACTCAACACGCAATGCCTCAAAATCGGCGGAAAGTGGGGAACGGAAGTGGAACGGAGTGCTTTAACACTAGGTTCCCGGGTTACTTCTGCCTACCCTGCCTCTTGCGGGATACAGCGTGAAGCTAAGAAATAAAGAAATATTTATGTGTTGTTTTATTTTCATCAAACTTAGTACGAAATGGAAACTTACAAGATAAAAAAAAGAATACAAAATCTTAAAGAGAAGTTTAGAGGTATTATATACTAAAACATCATTACAAACATTCGTAGTTATTTTTTTATAAAATGAATGCTGGTGCTGAAGTTAAATTTGTCAAGTGTTATAATTTTTACTCAAGTTGATAGGTAACTACATATAGATACAAACAGATAAAAATAAGTAAAAATAGATATAAAGCCTACAAAAAGATAAAAATATATGTAGTTAATCAGTAACAGTAAATATTTTTTTAGAGTCACGTCAAATGTTACAATTTAATTATATACTTACCCTTACTTTAGGATATATGTATGTATAATTTTATATCATATGTCATAAAATATTTATACAAACATTTACCATAAAATATTTCATAGTAAGTCTTCAATTTAGAAAACATAGTCTTCAACATTCCATACAGAATAAGAGCGGAAAGAAGAAAACCAATCAATTGCTTTCATTAAAACAATGGATTTTGATTTAACAAACTCCTTTATTATCGCTAAATGTGGTATAAGTGAAGAGACTACAGCGTGTTTAGTATTATTAGCTTGTTCACGCTCTTTCACGTATAGAAGAGTAGGCTACAAGTGAATTAGCGTGAAACTATAAGTGAAATAGCGTGAAGTGAAGACCAAGTAGGACCTTAATTATTCTTATCTTTCTTTTTATTGCTTATCATCATTTACGCAAAATGGGCCACATTTTGTTAACTTTTATTTATTTAAAGTCTGTGTTATTAATAATATTATCTCACCAATCGTGCTATACCAATCAACTTTTTTTAATATATATATATATATATATATATATATATATATATATATATATATATATATATATATATATATATATATATATATATATATATATATATATATATATATATATATATATATATATATATATATATATATATATATATATATATATATATATATATATATATATATATATATATATATATATATATATATATATAATCCATAGGTCATTGTTTATGGCGTATTCCGCACGTGACACTCCGTTCCATTTCCCGCTTAGAAAATTGTAAAACATTTAATTTCATTCCACACTTAATAGATAAAAATATTAAATATTTTTTTCTGCCTCTAGTGAGAATCGAACCCATAACCTGTCACGTTTACAGTGCTTGGTCCCCAGCGTTAGAACAGGCCTCAGTGTATATTATAGAATAAAACTAATTTAAGTATAAGTACCAATAGTAAAACCATTAGTTTGTGGTTACTTCAAAGGGTCTCGATTTTTGTTTCTTCTCTCTATCTTTTTATTCTGAATTCAATGGAGTCGTTTACACAAAATATATCTTTAATTGAACATAATTTTAACTCTTTTATTATAAAGCCTGAGTGCGACTGCATGGTCCAAAACACCCCGCGTTCTAGTTTCAAATCGGATTTGAGGAAAGGAAATAGCCTGTCGTGGCGCAGTGGCACTAAGGTGTGACTGTAACCGACAGGTTGTGGGTTCGATCCCCACTCGAGGAAATGAAATATTTAATATTTTCAATTTAAATATTTAATGTTTTCATTTCTTCGCTCTGGTACAAGGCAAAACGCGGTGTTGAGTTCCGCTACTCAACAAACACGCAAAGCCTCAAATTCGGCGGACTGTCTTAACACTAGGTTCCCAAGTTCCCTCTGCCTACCCTGCCATGTGCGGGATACAGCGTGAAGATACAGAGTAAGTAATTACATAAAATCGCTTGTCTCTTACAAATTAAGATCTAAAACTTGTAAACTCCAAGCTCAGCTATCGGACGGCGCTCATTGTTCCGCTTTCTATTATTTATTGAACGCTTTTCAGGCAATTAGCGGGATGGATATGATATGGCGCTGCTGTGGGGATTCAGAGGCTGTTGGTTCGATTCTCGATTTGATCAATATTAACTTATTTATCTTACATTTTACTAATTATGTTACAATTCTTATTCTTTCTCAATGTACGTGAAGAATATTTTAAGTGTCAAGATTTATTCGTTTATTTAGTTTCACTTTGTAACACATAGCAGTGTAGGCAGGGTACTTGGGAACCTAGTGTTAAGACACTCCGTTTTGTTTCTCTCTCTCCAAAATTGAGGTTTTACGTATTGAGTGGCGGAACTCAACGCCGCACTTTGCCTTGTTATCTGAAAGAAGAAAAAAAAATATTAAATAATTTAATTTGAAAATTTTAAATATCTCATTTCCTCGAGTGGTCGAAATGACAACCCAAAACCTAACCCATTTACATTTACACGCTTACGCCTCTCCGCCAAAGGTTTCAGTGTCAGTATACTCCATCAAATCTTCGTCTCGCAACAATGTGCACTTATTCACGGAGCTTAACGCCGCTCCACAATTTACTACAGAAATAATGTTTATTCAAATCCATACCCTGAGCTGATACTATAGCTTGCATATAAAATTAATTTCACTATGTAATTTAAAAGCATTGTTCCCATAACAATAATTTGAAATATAAAAAGTTAATAATGTAACATTGATCATTATTATTAAGAGATTGATAAAAATATTGTGTTTTCAATTCGCTACTTTTAATTTTGTACGAATAGAAAATACGATGGATCGAGATGTACTCGAGTGCATCGTTAACCTTCCAATGAGAGATATAATTAAAATTCTAATAATGCTACTCGAGACGCCGTCACAATGTAACTAAGTCAAGGTTGCAGGTTCAAATCGTTTTATTGGGGAAAAAAGTATGTTTTTCATGTATTTCTAAAGATTTCTTTGTTGCCATATTTTACTCAATCAGCTTCACGCTGTATCCCGCACATGATAGGTAGGCAGAGGGAACTTGGGAACCTAGTGTTAAGACACTCCGTTCTACTGTCGTTCCCCACTCTCCGCCGAATTTGAGGCATTGCGTGTTGTCGGAACTCAACGCCGCGTTTTGCCTTGTACCACAGCGAAGAAATGTAAACATTAAATAATTAATTTCAAAATATTAAATATTTCACTTACTCGAGTGGGGATCGAACTCACGACCTATCGGTTATAGTAACACGCTTGTACCACTGCGCCACGACAGGCCTGGCCACATTGTAAATAATAAATAAAATGCTTTTATTAATTTGTAGTAATGATTATGTCATTTTTACTGTGTTGAGACTATTATTGTATTTTAGTTATGTTAATTTTCATCCCCAATTCTTTTTTTTTTAATGGAGAAGACACGGCAAACGATCGTACGGGTCACCTGATGGTAAGTGATCACCATCGCCCACGGCCCTGAGTAACTCCAGAGGAGCTACGGAAGCGTTGCCGTCCTTTAAGGTGGAAGGGCACCGGGGCCCGGCATTACCTAATGCGAAGCGAAGCTTAACGCCGGTCTTAAATGCCGGGGGTGGTAATAATCCGGTTGAGTCTGCCCATGCGTGTTGCCATTGCTGGCAACGTGACTCTACCACACGCACTTTAGTCGCCTCTTACGACACCATCAGTACCAGGGTGATCCTATTCTAAGCCGGAATTACACGGCAAAAAAAATATTTAAGAATTTTGGTACATTCGCTTTGGTAAAGAGGCAAGATGCAGCGTGAAGTATATCCGGTCAACATGCAATGCCTTGATAATTTTAGGAAAGTGAGGATCGCAGGGGTCTGGTTTGGGATTAAAAAAAATGGCTGCTCTGTACTATAGTGTTTTGCCACTCAGAAGGCAGAACACTAAGGTACACATTTTTTTTTAGCATTTTCGTCTCATATGGTAAATTTGATATTAATTCGTTTTATGCAAGTAAGTTTTGTACCTCTTCTATTTTGTTTTAGCTTCATTTATATAGCAGAATAGGCTGGGAACCTAATGTTAAGACACTGCGTTCCCCACGTACTGTTATTTTTAAGACATTGCATCATGATTATCTGAACTCAACGCCGTCCTTTGTCGTTACTGATCTTTGTTTACAAGAATGTGAATACTAAAAATCAATACGTTCCTTTGTCTAGAAATCGATCCCAAAACCCGTGTATAATGAGACACTGCTGTTACCACGATGGCTGCTTAATAGTTCGTTAACTGAAGCAAAACGTTTGATGCAAATTAGTTGACTTATTCGTGCATTTTTAGGGTTCCGTACAACAAATGGTAAAAACGGAATCTTTACGTCTTTGTTGACGGTCAAGACCATTTTTTAGCCTCACGCAGCATATTGCACGTTGCAGAGAGAACTTGGGATTCTAGTGACAAGACACTCCGTTCCGTTAACCACTTTCCGCCGAATTTTAGGCAGGGCGTGTTAACTGACGGAACTCAACTACGCGTTTTGCCTTGTTACCAGAGTATAAAAATAAAAACATTTTTTTTTTTTCATTTAAAAATATTAAATATTTCATTTCCTCGAGTTAGCATCGAACCCACAACCTGTCGTTTACGGTCTCACGCCTGGGGCCCTGCACAACGACTAGCCTCAAGTTCAAAATAATTTTTCTTGAGAAACCGTGGAAGTATCGAAGTGAAACTTGTCTCAAATATGTCTTCAGGTCTTTGAAGCACAGAAAAAAATCAAGGTTTTAAATCAATAAATAAAAAAATATGCCCATTCATGTATTGTTTTTGCTGCATTTTGTATGAAAATCGCCACGTCATATAAATCTTCCTGATACCTTGTAGATATGGTTATAAAATTTGGTACGATGTAACCCATACCAAAAAATATATATATAGAGTATTTCTCGTACTCTTTTCATGCAGAGCAAATAAAAGTTATAATTAGTAATACAAATTTATAATTGTAATTAATTTCATACAAAATGAGCACAGATGCCTGTTAACTTAAATTTGTCAATTTTTGTCGGTCGTTTTTCCCATTCATATACAATCCTGACTGTTTTTAATAATTGTAAAATTTTAAAGTATCTTTTGTAAAAAATCTCCCTTCAGAGATGATAACAATGTAAATAAATTGTGACATATGGCTTTGTTGATCATAGGTCTTGGACAGATTTCAAGAGGCGCGGGTTCAAATCCTGCTACGTCCAAATTTTTAAACGTTTTCTAACCAAATACAATTGTATGATACGGAAACCTGGGTGGGCGAGTCCAACTCATACTTGACCAGTTTTTTTTAATCTCGATCCTTCATCAATAGTTTTTCTATAATGAAACCTAATATACCTTTATTAAATTGTCATCTAAATGAAATTTTTAATATTAAATCGTTGAAAATTTCATTAAAAATGAAAGGCTCAGTCATGCGGTACGCTCGTTCGAATCAATTACTCCATCGCTTTTTTATATGAGAAACGATCTGTATACGTTTTATTGGCTTTCTTATGTAGAAAAGAATGAGAAAGAAAATTATAGTGACTATTTATTCCTTTTTTAAAAGCATATTAGCATTATAATTTGTGTATACAATATTATAAAATTAAAGTTACTTACTTACTTAGATTAATATAATAAACTGTATCCCTAGCGAAGAAGCAGACAGATCGGAGCGCCAAACGCTACGGTCTCGGCATACCTCTTTCACCTCGTTCACTGTCATCAACATCTTGATGCCTTCCGGACGTCCTCATGTTTTTTACGTGACCTTGCTCTAGTATCGTTGATACTGTATTTGCGAAGGTCAACCGAGGTCTCCCCCTCCCTCTCTTACAACTCAATTTTCTTCATAAATCTTTTTTGCCGTTGTTTTATTACTCATTTCATTGAGATGCCCAAAGTATCTGAGCACGTTCTTCTTCATTCTCCCTGTGACATCTAAGCTAGTACTGGGCATGCGGTCAGCTAAACAGTCTGCGCTAATCCTATGAAGAGATCTCATTTCCACGGTATTCATCTTTCTTACAAATAAAGAGTTGGTTTATTTAAATGGACTAATCTATGGAACTCTTCGATGGAGTTGAAAAAAACAAATTTTTGTATACGATAGTCTTATAATAAAGGTAATGTGGGTGAAGCCTGTCATCCGACTGTAAACGGGGAGTAGGTTGTGCGTTTCCACTCCAGGAAATAAAATATTTAAGGTTTTTTTTTCTTCAATCTGGTAAACCTTGAAAAGCGCAGCGTTGAATTCCGCTACTTGATATACATATATATAATGTATGTAAAAAATATTTTTCAATTGAATTCATTTTGACGTTATTCTGGGTCTTACTTATAAAAATATCTAAATTGGGAGTGTTTTATTTTATAGCTCTTTAGTAAATACGATATCAGCATAGAGTATACATTGTAAAACGTTGAATTCAATGAACCATACTGATATTTCCCTTTCGTCTAAGTGAACGCTTACATAAAACTTGGTGTGTGTTTCCAATGTACAAAGACGATATTTTATATTTAAAAACAATAATAAAAACTAATTTGCATGAAACACTAGGCATCAGTTAAGAAGCCATCGTGACACAGCAATGTCTCATTGTACCCGAAAGGGGGTTTTGGGATCGATTTCTAGACAAAGGAACCTATTCATTTTTAGTGTTCACACTCTAGTTAATCAAAAATCTGTAAGGACGGCGTTGAGTTCAGATAACCATGACGCAATGTCTTAAAAATAAAGTAGTACGTGGGGAATGAAGTGTATTTACACTAAATTAAGCTACAACAGGTTCTGGGTTCGATCCCCAGTCGAGGAAATGAAATATTTAATATTTTTAATTCAAATATTTAATATTTCATTTCTTCGCTATGATAATAAGGCAAAGCGCGGCGTTGAGTTCCGCCACTCAACACGCAATGCCTCAAATTCGGCGGAAAGTGGGGAACGGAAGTGGAACGGAGTGTCTTTACGCTAGGTTCCCAGGCTCCCTCTGCCTACCCTGCCTCGTGCGTGAAGCTAAGAAAGAAAGAACAGCCCGACTCATACTTGGCCACATTTTTTACCTACTCAGCTTCAATCTGTATTCTGCATATGGCTGGGGAGGCAAAGGGAACTTGGGAACCTAATGTTAGGACACTCCGTTCCATTTCCCACGTACTGGGGGCATTGTAAACAAATAGATTGATAACACAGTTTAAATATGAATATATTAAAATTATCATTTGCTGTACATATGAGCCATAATTGTTAGTTTTATTAATTACCAATTAGCTCGGCTGTCCCATACCATGTAATTGAAAGTGTAAAGTTACAATAAATTATGGTATATTTGCGAGTGACAGAAATTATACAAAACCTTTACATGTATTGTAGCCTCTGTTACTATGACTTATTAGCATCAAAATCGGTGGACCAGTTTTTGTATGAAAATAGAGCAAAGTCTATCGAAATAAACTTTTGTTGATAATATTAGTAGGATTTTCGTTTTTTAAATTCTAAAAGAGTTATTTTCATTACTTCGCTCTGGTAACACAAAACGCACTTTTTTAAAATAAGGCAAAATGTGTGAAACATAGTATCTTAGTAATTTTCTCTTAAAATAAATCGATAATTAATACGGCGGAAAATTTAACTTTAAGACATTTACTGCCCTAATAGAAATAGATTGTCTCAACACTATGTTCCCAGGTTCCCTCCGCTTACCTTATATGTGGGATACAGCGTGAAACTAAAAAAAAAACACATCTAAAACACTTTTTTTACTATGTTTTAAAGTGTTATTCCACACTTAGGACAGAAAACGAAATCTTTGAACGAAGCAGGATTTGGTCAGAGCGCTGGAACGGTTTTCCAGAAGCGCGGGTTCAAATCCTGCATCGTTCAAGATTTTTATACGATTTTTAATTTAAGTTTAGTATTTTCTGTCCTAAGTGTGGAATAACACTTTAAAACATAGTAAAAATATTAAAATAAATAGTATTCTCTGTTGCCAAACGATAATTCTTACGAGTTGTCTTTGGGTAGCGGAAATTTGTAAAAATCTCCCTACAGAGATGCTAACAACACAAAAAAGTTGTAACAAGCGTATAAGAATTTCGACGAAGCTTGGTGAGAACGAATGGCTTAGTTGGTCAGAGCGCTGGAACGGTTTTCCAGAGGCGCGGGTTCAAATCCTGCTTCGTTCAAAATTTTTATACGCTTTTTAAATTTAAGTTTAGTATCTAAAACACTTTTCTAATCATTCAAACGATTTTCGTAAATATTTATAAACGCAGGAGCTTCACGCTATATCCCATACATGGATAGACAGAGGGAACTTGGGAACCTATTGTTATGACACTCCGTTCTATATCTGTTCCCACTCGCTTATACAATATTGCAAAATAACGTGGTATAACGCAAACGAGCAATGAGAATATCGAATGTGATTCGAAAAGTACCAATTTCGAGCACTTTGTCTTCAGACTTTGTGATTTGGCCTGAAACTTTCATGGACTCTGTAAATAGTGAAATTGGCAGACATATTGATTTTAGCTATTTATGCAAATATATTTTTACAAGCGGTTTTATTTGTTATTGAACGATTTCGGTTCATGTGTTTTTAATCTTGCGGCGTGGAGTTGATATATGGAGAGAACGGAGTGTCTTTACACTGGTTTGCCACTATCTATCTTGAAGCCTTATTTCTTTTGTATTAATTTGCATTTAACGAGGTATTAACGTTGCTCAGTTGTAAAGTTTCTGATTTTGAACCCGATGGTTACGGTTTCGACCTCTGATCAGAGGTATGAATTATTGTAATTTCCATATTTTGACAGCACAAAGCATTTCTTTTATTTCCCTCAAAGAGAATAAGATAGGATGGAGTAAAATTATATCCTCTAATCGACAATCATCATGTTCAAAGTGCTTGGATCACCATTGCAATCTAAAGGCTTTTTTTTAGCTTAACACTAAATTCCGCACATGACAGAGTAGACAGAGGAAACTTGGGAACCTAATACATAGACACTTATTTCGCCTTTTCTTTCTTCTTATTCCGTTCTCCACTTCCTATCGAATTTGATGAATTGCTTGTTGAATGGTGGAAGTTAACACCACGCTTTTCAACGCTACCAGAGCGAAGAAATGAAATATTGAATATTTCTTTACCAAATCGCGGCGATCGAACCCACAACCTGTCCTACAAAATGCATCTTCGATGTAAACAATATTATATTATATTTTAGCGTGAGGGGTCACCTAATGGTAAGTGATCACCGTCGCCCACGATCCTGTGTAACTCCAGAGGAGCGTTGCCGTCCTTTAAGGTAGATGGGTACCGCCGACATACCATACCGATGGGTATACCCGGCATTACGTAATGTGAAACGCAGTGGCCAAAGCCACTACTTAATGCCGGTCTTAAATGCCGAGGATGATTCTCTATGTGGCTGTGTTTCTTCTCATTATTTTTTCTGCATGTGACAATAAATATTTCATATTTCGTTTTGTGACGCTGAGTTCCGCCACTCAACACATATAGCCTCAAGATTTCAGAGGAAATTGGGGAACGCAAGTGTTTTAATAAAATTTAGTACCTTAAAACTAGGTTCCCAGATTTCTATCCCGCTACGCTCAGAACACAGCGGGAACCTAAAAAATCCCAATCTTAACTTAAAACAGCTTAACCAACTCAAAAGTAAACTACGAACTATCTCAGAGAATGCTTCTCTAATTGACATTGATTGATTAACTAAGTGTAATTACCGAAACGTTTCATATTAGCGTTATTCCTAATACACTGTTCAGTTCGGGATAGTGCTAATTATGAGTTATTAGATTGTATATGAGGCATGTCGTGGCACAAGCATATGACTCTCGTTGTGGGTTTAATTCCCACTCAAGGAAATGAAATATTTTCCATTTAAATATTTAATATTCTAATTCATTTGCTCTGGATAAAGCTAGGAGTTAAGTTCCGCCACTCAACACGCAATGCTTCGAATTCGGTGTATAGTTGGTATCAGAACTGAGTGTTTTAACACTAGGTTCCCAAGTTCCATCAGCCTACCCTGCTCCGTGCGGGATACAGCGTGAAGCTGAGTAAGTAAGTAGATTATATTTGCTTTTACTTGAGGGGGCGTGGCTTCTTTTAGTAGGGGATTTATTACATTTTATTATTATTGGATTTATTTACACAATTTTGAGTTACGAACTGAATTCGGTGTTTTTATGCCAGGTTCCCCAGGTTCCCTTTACTTACGTTGCTAAGTACATGAGTTGAAAAAAATTGAAAATCTATGTGCATAGGAAATTCTCTTATTAGGTACTTTTCAAGGCACGACACGACAACCATTTATTTATAGCATGACGCTTTATCCCTTGGGGTTGCCAGAGAGAACGAAGCTCTAAATGATATCTTTCTCGTTTACTGTCATTAACCTCTTTATACAAGCTCTCCGGGGTATCATTACCTTCTTTTTACGAATCTTCCTCTGTACCTAAGATATTGAAATAATGTCACAGTATCTTGGGATATTATGTTTACGAAGGTCGGAACGGACTGGAACGGAACAGATACCTAGTACCATTAATATTGTAGGAAAAATTAAAGTAAACTCATTGTAATTAACAAATTACATACCAAAATATGAAAAGTAATCGTAATCTTCATTTTTTTATGCTGTAACCAATACATCAAAGGATAATCCAAAGGAACCTGGGAATCTAGTGTTAAGACACCCCGTTCCTATTCAGACACTTCCGTTCCCCACTTTTCACTTAATTCTGGAGGCATTGAGTATTAACTGGCAAAACTCAACGTCGTTAAAACGTTATACCTCGTTACCAGAGCGAGGAAATAAAAATATTTCATTTTCTCGAGTACAAATCGAATCCATACCTTGTCACTTGGTTTTCAGCAACAGACTTACGGTCCAACGCTTAAACTGGCCTCAATCAACATTTTCATCGGAACGAATTAGAAAAAGTATATTTTCTACACATTTCAACTTTCATATACATAATTTAGCTAATATCTGGCACGCTATTAGATAAACGAAATACACTATTGTCTATGTTTTCCCATGTCAAGACTGATTTAGAACTAAAATGTCTTTGATTCCACACTGATAGATGTGCTATAGATATATTTCTCAATCCATACTAATATTATAAATTTGAAAGTATTTCTGTTTGTCCGTCTATCTGTGACGTCCAATTTGCTGAACCGATTGTGAAGAAATTTCACATAAACATTCTTGAGAGTTTTGAGATGAACATGGATCGTTTCTTTACATTTTGTTTAGTTTTTCTAGAACTTTGGACAAAAATGGGATTTCTGTCGTGCTTTCGCTTAATCTAATAGATACATGAAAGCAATATTGTCCTATAAAAACAATAAGGGGTGGTATATGTACGAGTATCAAAATTAAGACGTTAAAAAACAATTACTATAATTAATCTAACGCCTATCTGTCTGTATATCACAACACTTAGTTTGACAATCGATCATTAATCCCAGTACAGTGGGAAAGTGCAAATGGATAGTTATGAAAGAGGTAATTATTCTTTCATTATATTAAACTAATTGAATCCAATCGTTTTCTTGATTATTTTTTAAGTGAGCTAAAGCGGGGTGTTGAGTTCCGCTAATCATCGCATGATGTCTCGATTTGAGATCTTAGCATTAGCTTCTTCTGTCTACTTGGCAAAAAATAAGAAGATACTTTGTATTATTAAAAGAATCATAACTTAGTGAAATGCAAAGTACAAAGAGCCATCGAATCTATAATTTTTTACTTTCCCCATATAGCAGAGTTGGTAGAGAAAGCTCAGTACCCTAGTGTTAAGACAGTCGCATATATTACTTCCGGTCCTCAATTTAATAATTATTGAGGCATTGCGTACTGGGCGGTGGAACTTAACACCGCGTTTAACTTCCTCTTCAGCATATAATTTCCTCCAATAGAGATCGCACCTCCAAGCTATCGCGTTTACAGTCACTCTCTCATGCCCCTGTGTTATATTTAAGTAGCTATAAATTCATTACTGTTAAAATTAAGTTAAATGATTGTGGATACAAAAATTTTAATACACTAAAATAATAAATAAACGTATCATCCTTGTACTGATCATGTCGTAACCATCTATCTCAAAGACCAGCAACTCACCTGTAGCTCCTCTGGTGTTACACTGGAAAACGGAATATAGTGTCTAAGCACTCCAAGTTCCCTCTGCCAAACCTGCCAAGTGCAGAATCCAGCGTGAAGCAAAAAAAACCTTTAATCTCCGATTTTTTTTTTATTTTTATTTTTTTTTCTTTTAAGCTTCACGCTGTATCCCGCACGAGGCAGGGTAGGCAGAGGGAACCCGGGAACCTAGTGTTAGGACACTCCGTTCCACTTCCGTTCCCTACTTTCCGCTGAATTTTGAGGCACTGCCTTTTTACCAGAGCGAAGAAATGAAACATTAAATATTTAAATTGAAAATATTTTATATTTCATTTCCTCGACTGGGGATCGAACCCAGAACCTATCAATTACAGTCACACGATTTTTTAATCTAAAATAAGTAATAAGATTGTAAAATTAAATATAATCCCAATTAAAATCGAAAAGCGGAGTAAGTATAATAATAATATTCGCAAGTAAACAGGAAATACACATACAAACATACATACATACATACATTTATACATATATTTAAATCTTAATATTAAGTTAAATTGCTCGTGAGGCATTTAATTGCAAATCCTTCTTACATGAGAGTTCGCTCTTTTGTGTTTTAATCTTACAACTTCAAGGCGGGGTGCCGTTACACTGTGAAAGCTAAGATATATTTTCTTATATTTGTATATATCTTTATGCTTCGGTATATAGGAAAAACATAGATTCTAGATTTTAGACAAACCTATCATCAATTTACTTTCGCTTGACTTATTTAAAATATGTAGTATAATTCATGTACTTAACACTTTTCTTTCAAGTCATCTGTAAGTATGTATAGAAGTAAGTAAAAAATATTATTGAAAAAGCTTAGTTTCGACTAATTCTAATCTTTTATATTTTGTAAATTATCAAATTTACAATGATTTCGTGACAGTTCGTCAATATTTAAAACCTCAGCTTCACGAAGTATCCCGCACAGGGTAGTCAAAGGGAACCTGGGAACCTAGTGTTAAGACACTCCGTTTCGTTCCCAATTCTTTTGAATTTTTTGCTAGTTCTGTTTACCACGCTGTAAGTGGATGAAGCAAGCAAAAAAAATATGTATATCAGTTTCTAAATGTAAGCACGATAATAGTAGGTTCACAATCACATTCAGTCGAAAAATTTTATTTATTTTATTTCATTACTGTTATATATCTATAATCAAGCGTTGATTTTTGCGTTTTTCGACGCATTCTCAAAGACTGAACCAAAAAAATGTATAATCAGGCAAATCTTTTGAATAAAGTTGAGTTCCGCCACTCAGCACGCAATGCCTCAAATTCGGCGGAAAGTGGCAAACGGAAGTGGAACGGGGTGTTAACACTAGGTTCCCAAGTTCCCTTTGCCTACCCTGCCATGTGCATGGATACATCGTGAAGCTGAGAGAGTGAGAGTGTATATATAGCGTAGTGTCAGACTTCATCCCACAATTCGTACGGATAAGCAAATGTTGTCATATAACTCGACGCGTATAATTAAAGTGCGGATTCGACTATGTGAAGTGAGGTCGACGAGTCTTGGCCACTTTGAAGCCTTGCTAATGTATAGCTAGGTAGGTACAATAAAAAAAAATATCAAGAGATCGTTTTTCTTTTTTTTATTTTCTTTTCGAGTGAAAAAACCACGAAAGTTTCAGCATGGTACGTGTAAAAGAGGTACAATATTTTATAAAAGTCAAAACGGCCATTAGTCATCAACTATACTGTACCTACTTTTCTGGGACAGATACTGATAAGAGAGGAGGATACAATGTGATTACGATTTGTATTATAATGATGAATAAGAAGAGCGATACTCAAATTTCTCATATATATTTTCATGTGTTTATCATGTTTAATGATGTACAGGCGTGTCACAAGTGTGTGACTGTTAACGTGACAAGTTACGGGTTCGATCCCCACTCGAGGAAATGAAATATATATTATTTTATTTTAATCGCTCCCGTAAGAAGGCAAAGCTCAAGCAATGCCTCAAATTCAACGGAGAGTGGAGAACGAAACGGAATATTTTAACACTAGTTTGTCTAGTCCCTCTGCCTGCCCACTCTGTATTGTGCAGGATACAGCGTAAAATTGCGTAGATAATAAAAACGGTTTTAATCCTTATAGTATCAACTGCCAAGATAACTATGTTTTCTTTCCCCAAACAGAGATTGAAACCACATCCATTATATTTACAGTAATCCCTTCACCACTGCACCATAATGACCTTCAATTCTATTCAAGATTAATATCAATTAAAAATCATTCATAAGTATTTTAAACACATTTTCAGAAAATAAATATAAAAAATAATTTAGAAACAAGTAAATATATTTTATAGTGAATATATAAAAAAAATCAACCAGTGAAATTTGTACCTGCGAATCTTGGAAACTGTCCAACCTCATGAAAAAGCAAAAGAGAGACTCAAACCTGCACCTCTTGAAAGCAATCTTACCACTCTGACTTCTAATACATGCGTTCTTATCAAGCTTACTTATATGCTGAAAACTATAGAAATAAACAGACAAAAGTACAGAATGCCGATTATATAAACACATTTATATTTACAAATTTAAAAAACGTATAAAAAATTGAACGTAGCAGGATTTGAACCCGTGCCTCTTGGAAATTATCCAAGCTCTCTGATCAACTAAGCCATACGTTCCCACCCAGCTATGTCGTCGAAATTCTTATACGCCTGTTACAACGTTATTTATGTTGTTAGCATCTCTGTAGGGACGATTTTTACAAATTTCCACTGCCCAAAGACAATTCGTGCGAACTATTGTTTGGCAAGAGAAAATGCTATTTCTTATTTTTACTATGTTTAAAGAAAATATATTAAAATTTATATTTCTTCTTTCCTAAGAGTGGAATAACAGTTTAAATATAGCAAGAATCATTTATATTTTATTGCCCTACATCCTTATTAGCAAAATCATGTAACACTAGTTGGTAGTTGCGTATAAATCACCTCATTCATTGTTACTATTTCCTCAATAACAGCCATTGTGCATGAAACTAGTTAAATATCCAATTTTACGTTATAATTATAAGAAAAATAACATTTATTGTGCTTATTAAGCAGAATTTGGGGTGGTAATGCCCTAGGAGATCATCAACACCTATGGTGATTATCTCAGAAGTTTTTTTTCAGCTTCACGCTGTATCCCGCACGAGGCAGGGTAGGCAGAGGGAACCCGGGAACCTAGTGTTAAGACAATCCGTTCCACTTCTCTTCCCCACTTTCCGCCGAATTTGAGGCATTGCGTGTTGAGTGGTGGAACACAACGCCGCGCTTTGCTGTATTACCAGAGCGAAGAAATGAAACATTAAATATTTAAATTGAAAATATTAAATATTTCATTTCCTCGAGTGGGGATCGAATCCAGAACCTGTCGGTTACAGTCACACGCTTGTGCCGCTGCGCCACGACAGGCCTCAGAAGTGCGTCTTCTTTTTCTTCCATCACATGCAAAACGCTTTGCTAGAGTACACAGCAAAAGTTAGGGAGACTATTATACGAAACCTGCTAAGAGCGTTACTTAAAGAAAAGAAAGCCACCATATATATAAAAAACAATGATACCGAAATGGCACAGAAGTAGAGCACCTACATATATTAAATAATAACAAATTAAAATATTTAGGAAATCACCTAATTTCCGCATATGACGGCTTACCTTGAGTATGATGATTTAGTATAGACAGACGAACGAAAAATACATAGCTAATTTTTTTTTAATACTGCACATAGCAGGGTAGACGGCGGGGCCCCGGGAACCTAATATTAAAATCTTTTGTTCTCCACGATTGCCTTTATCTCCACATTGTATACGGAATATATGCAAAAAAGCTACAAACATACATAAATACAGATTCATATTCAACTTAATTTTAACTTATCGGTTGTAAATCAATCATGTATATGATTACGTATCGATCGTAAAGTTATGGCTACGCAAGAAATATAGAAAACAATGGGGTATAATGGTGTTACCATATAAACACCATAGCGGTGTAGTGGTTATGGGTTCGATGCCCGTAGGAGAATATTACAAACTTATAACTGTAGCTTATTTCATACAAATTATGTGCTTCCGTCTGTATATCTAAATATGTCAATTTTTTTAAGTCACGTTTACAATAACGTATGATCGGGTTTTTAACACGCTTTTATTAGCTTCTGTCGTTTGTATATATATATGTATGTATGTCTCTCTCATTCTCATTCTCGTTCTCACTCTTACTGATCTTCACGCTGTATCCCGCACATGGCAGGATAGGCAAAGGGAATTTGAGAATCTAGTATTAAGAGACTCTGTTCCGTTTACCATTTCACGGCGAACATGAGGCATTGCGTGTTAAGTGGTTATCAGAACGACGAAGAAATGATAATATTAAATATTTAATCAAGGCAAAGTGCGGCGTTGAGTTCCGCGACTCATCATGCAATGACTCAAATTCAGCGGAAATTGGGGAACAGAAGTGGAATGGAGTGCCTTAACACTGGGTTCCCAAGTTCCCTCTGCTACTTTGCCACGTGCGGGATATAGCATTTAATTTTGCTCTAGTCCCACTGGGTATCGAACCCACTACCATTAGTATAATTTTATTTAAATATAAACATATTTTTGTAATATACGAAAGTAGGAAGACCAGTTTCATAATAAACGTAACCGCAATATAATTATTATATTCTGCGGTCAACTCTTAATTATTACATATAAATTATATAAGAGGCAATCGATATTATCGTATCGCAGTGGAACAGTGCTCGGCTGTTCAGACGATGGTCACAAGTTCGATTCTTCTTTGGAGCAACCTTTCTGATAAAAAAAGATCTTTCCTAGCTTTGTCGTACTGTAAGTATAGAATATTTTACAAAGTTTTTTGTCTAATCACTTGTAATATTTTACAAAGTGGTTAGACAAAAAACGGCGTTTAACTTCGTTCTTAGACAAAGATTAAAACGATCTAGGATTGCTGTCTGTTTATTTAGACTAATTATCTCAAGTTTGCGTGGAAGTATTGAGCTGACATGATTGTCAAATATTTCGGGTCCACGATCCCTTGAAGCACAAAAAAAAATCTAATTTCTAATTACATATAGTAGACTGTAAATACTACAAGTTGTGAGTTCGATACCTACTATGGGAAATTAAATATTTCTTATTTTCATTTCATCGCTCTGGTAGTAAAGCGCGGCGTTGAGTTCCGCCACTCAACACGCAATGCCACAATTGCTCTGCCTACCCTACCGTCTGCGGGATACAGCGTGAAGCTGTGAAAAAATATACAAAATGTATGCAAACGCCTGCAAATTAATTTTGTTAGCTAAAAGGTATTCAAATTTATATATAGCGGTTAATCAAAACAAAACTGGTTGTTCCTGAGATTAGTATGTTCAATCAAACAAACACTTAAACAACGCATATACATACATATATGTATATATACAAAAAGCAAATAAATTTTGTGCTATCTTTATATAACACTGTCGTGGCGCAGAAGTGCAAATTGTTGACTAGAAGCTAGACAGATTGTGGGTTCGATCCTCACCCTAGATAATGAAATATTGTATATTTTTATTTCCTCGCTCTGGTAACGGGGTCAAGCACGGCGTTGAATTCTCCCACTCGCCACAGCGTTAACACGCAAAGCAACAAATTCGCCAGAATGTCTAATTTAGGTTCCCAAGTTCCCTGTACTTACCTTGTCATATGCGGGATAAAAAAAACGTAAAATAAAATATATACATATATATATATATATATATATATATATATATATATATATATATATATATATATATATATATATATATATATATATATATATATATATATATATATATATATATATATATATATATATATATATATATATATATATATATATATATATATATATATATATATATATATATATATATATATATATATATATATATATATATATATATATATATATATATATATATATATATATATATATATATATATATATATATATATATATATATATATATATATATATATATATATATATATATATATATATATATATATATATATACATATATATATTTCAAGTCTCTCTCATTATACATATTACAATATTGAATACGCTACGCTTGTTATAAAGTTCTATAACTCATGAAACTTTTACAAATGATAGTACTTGTCTTATCTTTAGAAAACTTTGTAAGTATCCAATTTTCGTTAAACCAACCTGACGCGGTGATACTTATTATAATAGATGCCTATTGATGGTACCGAGTTTGAATATAAATAAATATAGACAAAAGTATTTAATATCTAGTACAAATATCTACCCGTTAGTCAGCTTCACGCTGTATCCCGCACATGGCAGGGTAGGAAGAGGGAACTTGGGAACTTAGTGTTAAGTCACTCTGTTCCACTTGCGTTCCCCAATTTTCTGCTGAATTTGAGGCAATGCGTGTTTAGTGGTGGGACTCAACGCCGCGCTGAGCCTTGTTACCAGAGCGAAGAAATGAAAACATTAAATATTTAATTTGAAAATTATAAATATTTCATTTCCTCGAGTGGCAATCGAACCCACAACCTATCACGATAAAGTCACCCTTGTTCCGCTGCGCCACGAGATCATCACCATCATCACCATGATCATCATTACCTGATTAAATGAAAATAATCACGCCCCCAAAATGGAATCGAACCCAATATCTCTTTAAAAGGCCTAATTAAAACAATAGCAGTAAAATACCACTTAACATGTATTAATACGTTGTTAACATGTCGTAATGTGTGCCAAAAACAGCAACTAAATCATCCCGCGTGAATAACTAATTAGCGATGGGCTTCATTTAATTGTTACATCATTTTTATAGTGTGAATATTTTGATTTGGTTATAAGCGCGGTTGTTGCCAGTTCGATTTCCGTTTATATATAAGAACATATATACTGTATCCCGTTCATGGTGGGATAGAGAGAGGGAAGAGTGGCGTAACTTAACGCCGTTAGTATGATAACGCTATGATAACCAGGCCTGTTGTAGCAATTTAATCGAGAAATGTTTTGAGTTCCGTTGTCACTCGAGAGAAATTATATATTTAGTACCTCATTGTCTTTAGGGTTTGAGGTTTGGACGGTCTCCAAGGGCCATAAGTTCAAATCCCGATACGTTAAAATTGTTGTACGTTTTGTAAAAATAATATTATTCTTTCTGAAGTGTGGAATATCATATTAATATCAAATTTAAAATCGTATAAACATTTCTACAAGCAGGATTTGAACCCGCGCCTCTTGGGAACCGTCCAAGCGCTCTGACCAACTAAGCCATTCGTTGTCACCAAGTCACGACGGAGTTCTCTTAACGCTTCTAATGTTCTACGCTTGTTACAGTACATTTAGTATTTCTTCTTTCCTAAGTATGGATAACACTTTAAAAATAGTTAAACATAGTAGGTATATTAAATATGTTAAAAATAATTATATATAGAGGCCTGTCGAGGCGCAGCGGCACGAACGTGTGACTGTAACCCCCCCACTTGAGGAAATGAAATATTATATATTTTCAAGTTAAATAATTAATGTTTGCACTTCTTCGCTTTGGTATAAGGCAAAACGTGGCATTAAGTTCCACCACTCAACACGCTACGCCTTAAAATTCGGCGGAAAGTGGGAAACGGAAGTGGAACGGAGTGTCTTAACACTAGGTTCCCAAGTTCCCTCTGTCTACCCTGCCATGTGCGGGATACAGCGTGAAGCTGAGTAGAGTAATTATATATAAATTGTATTAATTTCAATGCTCAAGTGTAAAACGTGTTGTCTTCAATAAATTAAGGTGGATATTGGAAGTCTCTATTTCCTCCATTGTCTATTCTCCTATTAACATAATTTAAAAGAAAAATAGAGACTATATCTTGCCTTTTTTATTCACAAATCCCGCATATAGAAGGGTATGCAGAGTGTACTTAGGATCCTGGTGTTAAAATACTCCGTTCCACTTTCTTTCTCCACTTTCTGCTGAATTTTAGGCCGCACTTTGCCTTGTTTCCAGAACGAAGAAATAAAAAGATTAAATATTTAATTTGAACACATTAAATATTACATTTTCTCGATTGGGAACCCACAACCTGTCGTGTACAGTCATTCGCTTGTGCCGCTGCGCCGCAGGCCTATATATTATCATAGTAAAGTACTTAAATCTATAGTTAAAATCTAAAAGCCAGTAGTATACAAACATAAGAAGACAGCGTCAAGTCCATTTCAAAACGGCAGATATTTTAAAATCTTCCTTTTAAAAATGCAATGAAAACATAATTCTTGTTCCGACAAAGGCAACTCGAGGAACGGAAGTGAACAAATAAAAAAGCTGCCTCTTGGCCTATTAAAGACAATCGCGACGCCTTGCCTTCTTTACAAATATTATGTTTTTTTGCAAAGTATATAGGTGTTTTTGGTATGGAGTAAATGTTTGACTTAAAAAGTTTAATAAATATTATATTTTCTTATGTTTTTTAGGGTTGTGTTCTGGCGCAAGATGTGGATTCGATTCCCACTCGGAGTAATCTATATGGATATCCTGGATACCCCAGGCAAAATATATGTAAACATGTATTTGTTTTATAATGTGTAATACTGAAAGTTGTATACAACAAGCTTAATTGATAATATTTTTTTTTGAATCATTACATAATGACAAAAATTTGTGTATATATGTTTTCACTAAAATCCCGTTCTGGCAGACAAAGCACAGCGTTGAGTACTGCTGTGTAATGGAATGTCTTATTAATAGAGATCCTCTACCTTTCTATATTGGGGATACAACGTAAAAAGTAATATATATTTACTTAAAATTATATTTTAATTTTATCTGACTGAACGTTAATCAGTCTTGTCGACTGAAATATAATCTGGCAGAGTAGGCAGAGGAATCTTGGGAACCTAGTGTTAAGGAATTCCATTCCATTCCTCATTTTCCACTGAATTTGAGGCATTTCGTCTAAAAGTTGTACTAACAACATTTATTTATTTACAGTAAGTAAACAACAGCCAGCTCCTTGCCTATTGTAAGCAATAATACAATCTGAAGTATCCATATTGTTTGCATTTACAAATCGATTGGTAATTTCCTTTTGTGTAGAAATTTATTTATTCTCTTCTATTATTTGTTACTTTGTTTTGTTTTTTTTTTTAATATCTTTTGTGTTTTTTGTATGTGAATTGAAAAAAATAATAATAATGTAATATATACATTCATTTTTTTTTTAATTGAGGCGTGTTGGGGAACTGAGACACAAGTGCTGAATATAAACGATAGGTTGTTGGTTCGATTCCCACTCGAGGAAATGAAATATTTAATAATTTCAATATTAACATTTAATGTTTTCATTTCTTCGCTCTGGTATTCGGTTATGGGCGGCGTTGTGTTCCGCCACTTAACACATAATGTTTTAAAATCGGCGGTAAGTGGGGAACGAATGGAGTGTCTTATCACTAGGCTCCGAACTTCCCTCTAAAAAGCAATGAATATATATAATATATTTTAAATTATTGTTTTGGAGTGTTAAGTGATGAATAGAGAAGTCAAAACTGGAATCTATCTTACCAGAAAAAGTTTCACGCTGTATCTCGCACATGGCAGAGTAACCAGAGGGAACTTGGGAACCTCATTCCGTTGTTCAATTTCCACCGAACTTGAGGCATTGAGTGATAGAATTCAACGACGGGCTTTGCCTTGATATCAGAGCGAAGAAATGAAAATATTTAATACAACCGTTCGCTTGTGCCCGTACGCCACGACAGACTGTCAGGGCACAAGTCATTTGTACAAATTATTGGAGCATCTGGCTCTACTTGTATACAAAACAATTATTTAGTTACTAAGTCATATTACTTAGGTGAAACGCTCCGTTGAATTGTACAATCAATGAAACTCATCAATAGTTTGGTTAGAATAGCGATTATAGATATTAAAGTATATAATAATCTTACGTGGGGAACGGAAGTGGAACGGAGTGTCATAACACTAGGTTTCACTTCCGTTCCCTCTGCCTACCCTGCCTAGTGCGGGATACAGCGTGAAGCTGAAAAAAAAAATCTTACGAGGCCTGTCAGGGCACAAGGGCACAAGCATGTGACTTTAAATGCCACAGGTAGCGGATTCGATCCCCACTCGAGGAAATGGAATATTTCCAATTTAAATATTTAATATTTTTCATTTCTTCACTCTAGTAAACAGCACAAAGCGGGGCATAGTTATGCCACTCACCACGCAAAAAGTCTCCAATTTGGAAAAAAAACTGGGAACAAAACGGCGTGTCTTAATAATATTAATTTTCAAGTTTTCTCTGCCTACCCTGTCAAAAAATCATAGAAAAAAATATTCTGTATTCAATTAGGCCATTTGAATCGCACTTTGGAATCGTCAAATTACATAATAATGTCTTTAGTGTCACTCCTACAGGAAACTACCATCGGCTCGGAAAGCGGGTCTGCTGAGAAGAGACGGCAAGAAACTCAACATTTGATTTGTCAAGATATAAATTAAAGTAAATACATAACATAATTAGCTTCCTGAGTGAATACCAACAGCATTTAATCCCACACATTGTTATCATGATAATAATCTTGAATTAAATAATACACTTTGCCGACAACATATTTTTAACTTTCACTTAATTTTTTTGAAGTGGCAAGTTTAAAATCACTTGTAGGATTTTATTGTACATACGTGTACCATGCCCCATAAAAGATCTACTAACTTTTTCAACAAAAAACTATGTATGATTAGCTTATTTTTACTGCTTGCATTGATATCAAGTAGTTGTGGATGTTTTTGCGAACAAGTACTTATTATATTATCATATATGTACTGTGATGCAACCGTTAGAATACCGTATACTAATAGATAGATAGATTCGATATCTGCAGTTTTGCCCCAAAGAAGCATTCCATATGACAATAAACTATAGTTATGAAAATAGTTAAAGTACACTAGCCGAGCAGTATCAACATCGTAAGCTGCCTCACTTTTCTAACAGCGCAAGCATCGGAGCTCAGTCTTCCCACAAGAGAACACAGATGTGGAAGTTTTTTTTTTTCTTTTTTTTTTTTTCTTTTTTTTCAGCTTCACGCTGTATCCCGCACTAGGCAGGGTAGGCAGAGGGAACGGAAGTGAAACCTAGTGTTATGACACTCCGTTCCACTTCCGTTCCCCACTTTCCGCCGAATTTGAGGCATTGCGTGTTGAGTGGCGGAACTCAACGCCGCGCTTTGCCTTATTACCAGAGCGAAGAAATGAAACATTAAATATTTAAGTTGAAAATATTAAATATTTCATTTCCTCGACTGGTGATCAAACCCAGAACCTGTCGGTTACAGTCCCACTCTTGTGCCGCTGCGCCACAACAGGCCTCAAATGGGATGGCTTTAAAGATTTTAAGTTTCGAATAGACTAAAGAAATAAAAACATTATATACTCAAATTAAAATAATAAATATTTCATTTCCTCGAGTGGGTATCGAACCCACAACCTATCGTTTACAGTCACACGCTTCTGCGCTACGATAGGCTTTGGTTAATTTTCAGAGAAAAAAAAAGCACAATATTACATTAAAGTAATGTGAAGGTAAACTGACACATTCAATTTAAGTAAGTTCATTCGACTAGGTACATTCTTGAGAGACAGCCATAGTTCTATTATTGGATAGACATGTCAAAAATTTAAATATATTTGCTGTCAAGATCTTAGAGGATTTAAGGGAAACGTGACAGGTTGTGGGTTCAAATCCCACTCGACCAAATTTAATATAAAATATTTTAATATCTTGGCTTTCGTAACAGGGCAAAGCGCGGTGTTGAGTTTCGCAACTCAACATGCAATGCCTTAAATTTGGGAGAGAGCTTTCAGAATACTGCTTAAAGTCGAAAAAATATAAACGATTACATTTCGCCTGTCTCTGAATTATTTGTTAGTCATAAAGAGAGAGAAAAGATATATATATATATATATATATATATATATATATATATATATATATATATATATATATATATATATATATATATATATATATATATATAAATATGAATTATGTGGTGAAAATCATAATATAATTTGCTGTAAAACATTTGTGAGTACAAACCAAACCAGTACCAAATGATTAGTCACAAGTTTCAAATATTCACAAATTAAATTTATACTTTTTAAATATTTACGAGTGCCATTAAAGGAAGTTTCGTTATAGGCCTTCGTTACGTTTGATCCCCACTCGGGACCCTGCTATATGGAATACAGAAGACTAAAAAACCAACTATGTATTATTATTATCTAATAAAATTTCAATATCTTTAGAAATGGGCAAAAACTAGGTAATATAAATGTGTTAATGAGTATGGAGTATCTTAGGTTCCCAGGTTCCCTCTGCCTACTATATCTCTATTCTGAGGTATAGGATATATATTAAAAAAATATATGCCACTTCTACACTTACTCTGTTATAGACAAAGAAAATGGTAGACATTATTTTAACGACAGCGTCACCGCGGGACGTGTGATGTGCCATTATATCCTAACGCCGCGATTGGATACAATGGTTATAGCAATAAATCTGTTAAACACATAATTCCTCTTTAAAAATATTTGTATGTAAATCTTGAAAAAAATAGTATGGCGCCGGGTCAAAACAAACGTGTGACAGTAAACTACAGGTTGTGGGTTCGATCTCCATTCGAGAAAATTAAATATTAAACATTTTCTGATTTAAATATTTTTATTTCTTCGCTCTGGTATCGAGGCACAACGAGTTCCGCAACTCAACATACAAGGCCTCAAATTTGGCGGTAAATGGGGAACGGAACAATAGGTTCCCAAGTTCCTTTTGCCTACCGTGGTATTTCCGGGATACAGCGTGAAGCTGAGTATTTAATACAAATGATAATAGACAATCATGTCACAGTGGCATGACAAGCGCAAGGCTTGTTGATTTAATTCCCATCAGGGTTTGATTTATTTTTATTCACTTCTCCATCATTTTAGTCGTATTCTTCACGATTCATGATGTCCCTGAAATGCCTTCACGGGTTCGTAGTGAAGCTTCTTCGATCTGATTCAGTTTATTCCCTTACTCTGGTAAAAAGACAAACTGTTGAGTCTCGAAATTTAAGCCAATTTGACACAAGGTTCCTTGAAATTACCCTACTAATGCAAAATACTATAAAAAAAATATAAAAAGAACAGAAGAAAAGATATTAAAAAACAACATTTCTATATATTTTTTACATAAAAGTTTAATATCGTGTGGCACAAGTATGTGATTCTAAACGCCACAGCTGGTGTGGTTTCGATCTCGACTTGAGCTTTTTTTTAACTTAGCCTACTAAAATAAATTAAGTCTCGAGACATAAGTAAGAAAACTTTCAGTCGTCCCAAAGATAAGGGAAATAGCTTGAACTTCCGAGTGACGCCGCGTGCGTCTACTATACGGTACCTGCTCTTTGTAGAAAAGTGCTTTTCAATAGGGTTGTCGCTTACAATATTTTTTTTTTATGGAAAAGACGGCAAACGAACGGCGCCGTGTAACTCCAGAGGAGCTACAGGAGCATTGCCGTCCTTTAAGGTAGAAGGGCACCGGGGCCCGGCATCACTTAATGCGAAACGCAGTGGCCAAAGCCACTACTTGGTAATAATCCGGTTGAGTCTGCCCATGCGTGTTGCCATTGCTGGCAACGTGACTCTACCACACGCACTTTAGTCGCCTCTTATTTTTTTTTTTATTTTCACGCTGTATCCCGCACATAGCGGGGTAGACAAAGAGCTAAGATTTTTACTATGTTTTAAAGTGTTATTCCACACTTAGGACAGAAAATACTAAACTTAAATTTAAAAAGCGTATAAAAATTTTGAACGAAGCAGGATTTGAACCCGCGCCTCTGGAATACCGTTCCAGCGCTCTGACCACTAAGCCATTCGTTCTCACCGAGCTCCGTCGAAATTCTTATACGCTTGTTACAACTTATTTTTGTTGTTAGCATCTCTGTAGGGATATTTTTACAAATTTCCGCTACCCAAAGACAACTCGTAAGAATTATCGTTTGGCAAGAGAGAATACTATTTACTTTTAATATTTTTACTATGTTTTAAAGTGTTATTCCACACTTAGGACAGAAAATACTAAACTTAAATTAAAAAGCGTATAAAAATTTTGAACGAAGCAGGATTTGAACCCGCGCCTCTGGAATACCGTTCCAGCGCTCTGACCACTAAGCCATTCGTTCTCACCGAGCTCCGTCGAAATTCTTATACGCTTGTTACAACTTATTTTTGTTGTTAGCATCTCTGTAGGGAGATTTTTACAAATTTCCGCTACCCAAAGACAACTCGTAAGAATTATCGTTTGGCAAGAGAGAATACTATTTACTTTTAATATTTTTACTATGTTTTAAAGTGTTATTCCACACTTAGGACAGAAAATACTAAACTTAAATTTAAAAGCGTATAAAAATTTTGAACGAAGCAGGATTTGAACCCGCGCCTCTGGAATACCGTTCCAGCGCTCTGACCACTAAGCCATTCGTTCTCACCGAGCTCCGTCGAAATTCTTATACGCTTGTTACAACTTATTTTTGTTGTTAGCATCTCTGTAGGGATATTTTTACAAATTTCCGCTACCCAAAGACAACTCGTAAGAATTATCGTTTGGCAAGAGAGAATACTGTTGTATTTTAATATTTTTACTATGTTTTAAAGTGTTATTCCACACTTAGGACAGAAAATACTAAACTTAAATTTAAAAAGCGTATAAAAATTTTGAACGAAGCAGGATTTGAACCCGCGCCTCTGGAATACCGTTCCAGCGCTCTGACCACTAAGCCATTCGTTCTCACCGAGCTCCGTCGAAATTCTTATACGCTTGTTACAACTTATTTTTGTTGTTGGCATCTCTGTAGGGATATTTTTACAAATTTCCGCTACCCAAAGACAACTCAAATGCTAACAACAAAATAAGTTGTAACAAGCGTATAAGAATTTCGACGGAGCTCGGTGAGAACGAATGGCTTAGTGGTCAGAGCGCTGGAACGGTATTCCAGAGGCGCGGGTTCAAATCCTGCTTCGTTCAAAATTTTTATACGCTTTTTAATTTAAGTTTAGTATTTTCTGTCCTAAGTGTGGAATAACACTTTAAAACATAGTAAAAATATTAAAAGTAAATAGTATTCTCTCTTGCCAAACGATAATTCTTACGAGTTGTCTTTGGGTAGCGGAAATTTGTAAAAATATCCCTACAGAGATGCTAACAACAAAAATAAGTTGTAACAAGCGTATAAGAATTTCGACGGAGCTCGGTGAGAACGAATGGCTTAGTGGTCAGAGCGCTGGAACGGTATTCCAGAGGCGCGGGTTCAAATCCTGCTTCGTTCAAAATTTTTATACGCTTTTTAAATTTAAGTTTAGTATTTTCTGTCCTAAGTGTGGAATAACACTTTAAAACATAGTACAAATATTACAACTCTACAGTATTCTCTCTTGCCAAATGATAATTCTTACGAGTTGTCTTTGGGTAGCGGAAATTTGTAAAAATCTCCCTACAGAGATGCTAACAACAAAAATAAGTTGTAACAAGCGTATAAGAATTTCGACGGAGCTCGGTGAGAACGAATGGCTTAGTGGTCAGAGCGCTGGAACGGTATTCCAGAGGCGCGGGTTCAAATCCTGCTTCGTTCAAAATTTTTATACGCTTTTTAAATTTAAGTTTAGTATTTTCTGTCCTAAGTGTGGAATAACACTTTAAAACATAGTAAAAATATTAAAAGTAAATAGTATTCTCTCTTGCCAAACGATAATTCTTACGAGTTGTCTTTGGGTAGCGGAAATTTGTAAAAATATCCCTACAGAGATGCTAACAACAAAAATAAGTTGTAACAAGCGTATAAGAATTTCGACGGAGCTCGGTGAGAACGAATGGCTTAGTGGTCAGAGCGCTGGAACGGTATTCCAGAGGCGCGGGTTCAAATCCTGCTTCGTTCAAAATTTTTATACGCTTTTTAAATTTAAGTTTAGTAAGAGCTAAGATACTTTCATTCCCCACTTGCCGAGTACGTCATACCTTACGTGATCAATATTGGAACTCAATATCGCACTTTGTCTTATCATCAGAGTGAGGATATATTCATAACCCTAAATTGGGATCGAACCCACAGGCATCGCGCTTATAGTCAAAATATGTGCTACTAAATCACTACGTGAAAGAGAGTTTTATTATTGTTTTTTATTCCTACTATTCAGGTTCGCGCTGTACCCCGCGCATGGCAGGGTTGGCAGAGGGAACTTGGGAACATAGTGGTAACACTCCGTTCCGATCCCGCCGAATTTGAGGCATTGCGTGTTGAGTGCGCTTAACGCCATCGCCATTTTATTATATTTACAATAATTACAATCAAGTTCTATATAAATAAAGTATTAATTAAAGATACATTTAAAAAAAAATAAGTCACAAAGTATTTTATTTCATTAGATTTTACAAATTAAGCACTTTTAATTGGTGCTCATACAAGGGTTGTAGCATAATTTTTTATCTGTAAACTTACAGAGGCCATTTTTGATCATCTACAATATTGATAATATGTAAACTCAACGCCACGAGAAAAGAATTCGTAACCCAATTTTCTGCTCAATTGTATAATGGGAAAAGTTTGTAAGATTTCGCATATACTTACTTATATACACCGCTCAGCTTCACGCTGTATCAAGGCAGGGTAGGCAGAGGGAACTTGGGAACCTAGTGTTAAGACACTCCGTTTCACTTCCGTTCCCCACTTTCCGCCGAATTTGAGGCATTGCATGTTGAGTGGCAGAAATTAACGCCGGGTTTTGCCTTATACCACATTGAAGAAATGAAAATATTAAATATTTAAATTGAAAATATTAAATATTTCATTTCCTCGAGTCGGGATCAAACCCACAACCTGTCGGTTACAGTCACACACTTGTGCCGCTGCGCCACGACAGGCCGGCCGAGTTTTTACAATGTCTTCCTTCTGGATTCCCTTATATATGATAAAAATATATTGTTGGGCAAAGCATATTATTCAATTCAAAAATATTATTAATCAAAAATATTAATACCACGATAAGAATGCGTGGGATTAAATACTGTTGGTACTCATTCAGGAAGCTAACTATATTATATATCAACTTTAATTGATATTTTGAAAAGAGCAACTGTTGAGTTTGTTGCTGGCTCTTCTCAGCAGACCCGCCTTCCGAGCCGGTGGTAGCTTCCTGTAGGACTAACACTACAGACATGTCTATGTAACTTGACGATTCAAATTTGCTTGTAATGGCCTATTTGAATAAAAAAATTTTATTTGATTTGCATTTATGCTACTATTGTGTTCAGTCCTTAATGTATATAAAATAACTTATGTTTATTATTTTAATTCCCTCGCTTCGCTATATATATATATATATATATATATATATATATATATATATATATATATATATATATATATATATATATATATATATATATATATATATATATATATATATATTTATATATATATATATATATATATATATATATATATATATATATATATATATATATATATATATATATATATATATACCCATTAAAACAAAATACCCAATGCAAGCCCTAGCGCTAGCGTACAAAGCGTCCCGTCTCGCCTCAACCTTCGTTTCCTTCCTGTACAACTACAAGGGATTGTAATTTTCGTAATTTTATCCTTTCCTCGCGAGCCTGAAGTCTGCGCGTTCCTTGAAAAATGATTGTTGTAAAATAGCTATATAAATAGAGTTGAAGTTTCAACTTATACTATACGCTTTAAGATTGCCTTTGTACAGTTACCATATAGCTTCATGCTGTACTCCGCATATGGCAGAGTAGGCAGAGGGAACTTGGGAACCTAGTGCTAAGGCACACCATTTCATTACGTATTTCTGCCGAGTTTGAGGCAATGTATGTTGAGTGGTGGAACTCAACGCCGCGATGCGAGCCGCCTAGTGCGAGCAAATGAAAACATTAAAAACTTTATTTCCCCGAATGGAGATCGAACCGACAACCTGTCGTTTACAGTCACACTCTTGTGCCGCAGAGCCACTACAGGCCACGAGGCCTTTTTAAAATATTATTCTTTTTTTTTCAGCTTGTAACGCTGTATGCACGAGGCATGGTAGGCAGAGGGAACCCGGGAACTTAGTGTTAAGACACTTCATTCCACTTTCGTTCCCCACTTTTACTTCTTTTATTTAAAATCCCTAATCTCCCTTTCTCTTTAAGTATGAAATTCCTAAAGATATCATGTAATCACTTAATACAGATTACGTATATATAACGAACTAAAACTGAACTATTTCTAGGAAATAATATTTTCGTTGTCATGGCAACTAAATACTTGTTAAGACACGGTAGAACTCTACATCCGGCATTAATCCTTGATGCTTCAGTTTCTACGAAATAAAGCTATTTATTAATGATATTTATAGTGAAATAAGATAGAATACCGTGTAAGTTCAATGAACGAGTCATGTGTTTTCCTGTAAATTAAAATAAAGGAGCTTGAGAACTTTGAATGGCGGAACTCAACGCCGCGCTTTGTTTTGCCAGCTAAACGTGACAGCCGTACGTTCCCCGCTTTCCGCCAAATTTGAGGCATTTGCATGTTGAGTGGTGCTTACGTAACTTAACATCGCGCTTTGGCTTGTTACTAGAGCGAAGAAATGAAAACATTAAATATTTAAATTGAAAACATTCTATATCTATAAGTTCTTTTAGCCTTGTTAAAAGAAGTATTCATATTTTGTACCTCCTGTTGGAAAATGTAAGAAAAAATATTTTTACATTGTTTTTACATTTTAAATATATATATATATATATATATATATATATATATATATATATATATATATATATATATATATATATATATATATATATATATATATATATATATATATATATATATATATATATATATATATATATATATATATATATATATATATATATATATATATATATATATATATATATATATAACCTGGGAACTTTGTGCCAGTTCTGTATACGTTGAGTGCCTCAACAACGTCAATGTGCCTCGTTACCAGAGGGAAGAAATGAAAACATAAAAAAAAAAATTCTCCAGTGGGGATTGAACCTACAACCAAGGCTGATTTAAAGTCACGTCCCTGCGCCACGACAGGCCCCATAAATATATTAATCTATATACCATTTATTAAAACATGTACTTTGTATTGTAAAGTAGGCTAAGGGCACGTTAAGATATTCCGTTCCCTACTTTAATTTATATTTGTACCAAATCTTGTCTTCTAAAATCTAAACAATACAAAACTTGCTGGCCCCATAACAATGAGGTTTTCACTCATATATAGGCGTATTGTGTAAGGGTTGGCTAATGTGTGCCCTTCGAGATTCACTAGATAATGCCAAGATTCTTGTACGGTCTGCATACAAATTTTTGTGTTTTTATTTTTTATTAAAATGTTTAAAGTGCAATATAAGCGATATCCGGTTAAATTAGTTTGATTTCAAAAATCAAATAAATTGTTAGTATAGAGGTCATTTTTATCGCTACAATAGTTATTGAAATAAAGTTTATGGGTTCAATTCTCACTCGAGGAAATGAATTATTTAACATTTCCAAATTAAAGAACAACTCAACACGCTATGCCTCAAATTCGGCGGAAACTGGGGAACGGAAATGGAACGGAGTGCCTTAACACTAGATTTCCCAAGTTTCCTATGCCTACACTGCCATGTGCGGGATGCAGCGCGAAGTATGAGAGTACTATTTTCATTTCTTCGCTCTAATAACAAGGCAAAGCGTAGCGTTGAGTTTCGCCACTCAACACTTAATTTCTCAAATTCAGCCGAAAAAGGGAAACGGAACGGAATCTTAACACTAGGTTCCCAGGTCTCATTGACTTCCCTGTCATGTGCGTGTATATATAAAGTTGTAACCTAACTATGAGACGTTAAAAAAGTATAACTTGATATTATTCTCAGGTGACTAAACGTGACTATTTTGATTTTCCCACTCAGCTTAATTAAATATTTTACTTTACTCTTGTAATAAGAGTAAACGCGGCGTTAAGTTCTACCACTTATCACGCAGTGTTTCGAAAAGTAGATGTAGAAGTAGAAAAGGGAACACAAGGTTCCCTCTGCCTACTCAGCTTTTCGGACTAGACTATGTACCTATATACATTTACAATCGTGATATAACGTGAAATTTGAGAAAGACATTATATATTTCTATTCACCCCACAAAAAGTAACAAACGGATGTCTTATGAAAAATACCAGATAACTGAACTGTACAGTCTAAGAATACTATGTATATTAAATTGTTTTATCATACAATGTACGACTATAATGAAAATAATGCCTTTAAGGAGCAATACAGGCATGTCTTCATATGAATAACAATATTTACAAAGGCGGTGAGATAATAAGATTTTATATTAGAAAATGCTTTGGGCTATATTTGTTGGGCTGATACGTTTTTTAACTAGTTATGTTTTATGATTTTGCTTGTGAATTTTAGATATTATGGATGTATGTAGATTTAATATATCTTTTTTTATGTAAGTCTTTTGAGGCCTGTCGTGGCTCAAGGGCACAAGCATGTGACTTTAATCGCGACATCGCGGTTGTGAGTTCGATTACCACTCGAGGAAATTAAATATTATATATTTTCAATTTAAATATTTAATGTTTCTATAATGAAATATTTAATATTTTCAATTCAAATGTTCAATGTTTTCATTTCTTCGCTCTGGTACAAGGCAAACTGGATAAGGAGTTCCGCCGCTCAACACGGTATGCCCCGAAATTCGGCGGAAAGTGGGGAACGGAGTGTCTTAACACTAGGTTCCCAAGTTCCTTCCTACCCTGCCATGTGCGGGATACAGCGTGAAGCTGAGCAATGTTTTCGTTTCTTCGCTCTGGTAACAAGACAAAGCGCGGCGTTGTGTTCCGCCACTCAACAAACAATGCCCTAAAGTCTTAAAAATAAGTTTCCAAATTCTCTCCGTCTACCCTGTAATGTTTGAGACATACAGCTTAAAATTTATTGAATGTATGAGTATAGTAAGCAATAATTTAAGAAAACTACGATACGTTACATAGAAATATTGCTTAATTGAATAGAAAATTAAAATAACAACGTTCTTATTTTGCATTTTTAATTTAGGAAAACTCCAAAACGCGCGATTTCAAATCCAGCTTACTTTCAATTTTTTATACGTTTTAAATAAGTATTTATCTTTCTTAATATGAGTTAAAATACTAATACCTCATTATTTTAACAGTATTGTTTTGATAGTATATACATCAGTGGTAAGCTACAAAGTGTGTTTAACACACGGCCAAAACATGAAAATAAAATATAATAAAATGAGTTAACCTAACCAAGTTAATTGAAATGAGTCGCCTTTATAACCACACGCTTACGTTTCTGAAAGTTTCTCTAGACATTATTCTAGAGCCTATAAAATAATGGAATTAATAAATACCTCACTTCACCAAATATAAATCGAATTTATAGCCAATGAGATGGTCACTTATTTCTTTTCCTGCGCTACAACAGACTCTTCCTCTAGTCCACGAAATTTACAAACAACCAATTTAAAATCAAAATTTTACATTTAATTAATAAAATAACTTTAATTATTCCGACGTTGAGGTTCACCACTCAAGACTCAGGCAACACTCAACACTCAGGCAAAGTAGGCAGAGGGAACTTGGGAACCTAATGTTAAGACACTCCGTTCTACTTGCGTTCCCCACTCTCCACCGAATTCGAGGCATTGCGAATTGAGTGGCGGAACTCAACGCCGTGCTTTGCCTTACCACTCAACACGCAATGCCTCAAATTCAGCAGAAATTGGGGAACGAAACGGAGTGTCTTTCATAAGGTTCCCAAGTGGATACAGCGGGAGAGAAAGAGATATTATATATCCATTAGCATTTATCTGCTGACCGTACCAGACCGCAGGGCGGGGTAATTTATCGCTCGTTTTTGGCATCTGTCCGTAGTTCGTAAGCTGTTGTCCGTTATGTTCTAATTTAACATGCTGTATATATACTGTAGATTATATGTGACTTTGATTGTTTAATCTTACGTACTCTTATATAGCTGTAGGGAGACCTACCGTAGATATTGTAGGAATAAATCTCTTTAAAGAAAATAATTCCTTTTAAATTCATACATATTAATATATATTGAAACATTTATTGAGATATTTTTATCGTTATTTTTAAATATTTTTTCAGGTTCACGATGTATCCCGCGCGACGATTTGAGCTTACAGTAAATTTACGTTTGAGCTTTTGCGCCACGTTAGGTATCATTTTATATCATGCTCATTAGAAATTAAAAGCATTTTAACATTAAAACAATCAGAAAAAGAATTAAGTGTGAATACAGTCAGTTTGATTAGCGTAACTCAACGCCATTCAAGATATTTCACTTATTTTCTAGGACGGCTATGGGAATCGAACCCACCATCTGTCACGTTTACAGTCACACACTTAAGCCTGGCCTCAACCAAACACATACTATATATTTATATATGTATGTACATATGTCCGTATATCCAATTCAAAACATTTCTAAAAATAAATCAAGGGTTTCAACGGAACGAAGCTTTCACACGAAATTGATAAACGCTGCCTATTCCGCATTTATTTGTTTCCTTTTTTTACGTCGCCAATCTGATAAGCTTTTATAGGGGGGTATGGTTTTCTGTTGATGTATTTATTATTATATAGCTATTCTTACAGCCATAGACTACTTCCTTCTTGGTTTTGATTTTTTATTACGAAAAATATTATAAGAATATTTAATGTTTATACTTGAAGCCTGTCGTGGCGAAGGGCGCAAGGGTGTGATATTTTTTTTTGTTTTTGTTTTTATAGCTTGACGCTGTATTCCGCACGAGGCAGGGTAGCCAGAGGGAACCCGGGAACCCAGTGTTCAGACACTCTGTTTCAATTCCGTGCCCCACTTTTCGCCGAATTTGAGGCATTGCGTGTTGAGTGGCGGGACTCAACGCCGCGCTTTGTCTTATTGCCAGAGCGAAGAAATGAAACATTAAATATTTTAAATTGAAAATATTAAATATTTCATTTCCTCGACTGGGGATCGAAACCACAACCTGTCGGTTACAGTCACACGCTTGTGCCGCTGCGCCACGACAGGCCTCAGGGTGTGATATAAGGATTCTATTACCATTCGAAATGAATTCGATATACTTATATTATGTTTTCATTTCTTTTTAACAATAAGGCAAAGCGCGGCGTTAAAATCCACCACTTAACAAGCAATGCCTTGATGTATACGGAAAATGTATAAGGGAACGGAGTGTCTTAACACTAGTTTCCCAAGCTCTCTGGCTACTCTGTCACGTGAGGGATACAGCGTGAAGTTGAGTATTTAATGTTTATATTTTTTTTAGCTAAACTAATTGTTAAAGGTAATCAAGTCTCAGAGGCACACGCGTGTCTGTAAATGCGACGGATGAAGATTCGTATGTTACTTGAAGGAAATAAAATATTTATTTCTTCGCCCCGGTATCGATTAAGAACGCACTCGCTCTACTAAGACATCTGCAGAAAGTGGCGAAACTCAACGCCGTACTTTGCCCTATTACTACAGCAAAGAGAAACGTGTACCACAACGAATAATATATATTTTTATATAGCTTAAGCAAGTATGCTTTTATTTATATAAATATCAAAATTATCACCGTTGCCTTGCTTTGATAAGCCATAACGCGGCGTTAAGATCCACCACTACAAATCAACATGCAACTCCTTAAATTTATAATGAAATATTTATGCTCATAGTACTAAATAAAAACCCTTAACGGGGATTGAACTTGCTACCATCGCGTGCATATTAAGAAATCTTTTGATCTTACTAATTGCAAGTGCCCTCGTCACGGGAATGAATCAAGAAATGCCAGATTTGTTTCACGCGTATCAGGTTCTATGGGAATGCTTTAAGTAACTTCTACAATGTTTATATATGGAAACTAGTGTTATATAAAAATAATTAAAACCCTCGCTGAGCAGCTTCACGCTTTTTCCCGTGAAACACGGTAGAGTCAGCCCCCTCTCATTTTTAATACTACATGCCTAGTGGCGTAGCTCAACGCCGCGCTTTGTCACTTACCCTGAGCTGAGAACATGAAAATATGCTGCTTCTTCCCAGCAGTAATAAACAGAACCTGCAACAATCGTTTTTACAGGCAAAACTTTTACTGTGCAACGATGAAATCCACATTTTTTTTTTATTGAGAGAAAACTCCCGATTCTAAGGCATTTTTTAAAGTATTCCGGGTCTAAACGCCGCGCTTTGCCTCAATTCCATAGTAAGAAAGTAAAATAAATATTTCATTTCTTCAAAAGGGGATCGAACCCACAACCTGTCGCAGGTACATATGTCCCCTGTGCCACGACGGGCCTATTATTTTATTAACAAAAAATATTATTAATAAGAAATCTTAAAGCAGAGACTCGCATTTTCAAGTACTTTCCATGACTACTTCAATTAAAATAAATGCTTAATTAAAATTATTCGATTATATTCTTTAAAGCTTTTAAAAGTTCTTACGGAGCTTTCTGTATAATTTTTCTATTGAAATTCTCGTTTTTTTTTTTGTTGGTGGAGAAACAAAAGAATTTTTTTACTAGGTTATAATTACTATTTGTTAAATATATTTTTTATGCCTTTCGCTATGAGAATATGGGGTACAATGGGGTGATATACGACAATTATTAAATTTGCGGAACTCAACGCCGCTCTTCAGTATAGGGAAATGAAAAGTAGGAAACAGTACTTTGGTATTTAGTGTGAGTTGAACTTGCACCCATTGTGTTTAAGTACAGGCTTAGCAAAGATAACTTGGGAACTTGGTTTTTAGTCATTCCGTTCCCATTGAAACACTTGCGTTCCCCACTTTCCACCGAACTTGACGCATTGCGTGTTGAGTGGTGGAACTCAACGCCGCGCTTTGCCTTTTACTTTTAACATCTTTTCACACTTTCTAAGTATTTTTTGTCTACAAAAAACTAGATATTATTATAAACTTGAATCATTAAAATAGTTTAAAATATCAACTTAATTAAAAGTTTTGATATAATTCAAAAGTGGCATAACGAGTTTGTTAGCTAAGATCTAGTTATAGGCAAATGTGTTTAATTTGGGAGATATATATGTACCTAACATACATATATACATACATAAATTATTTAATGAATTAAATTGTTATCAGTTTTTTGCAAGACTTAACACCTTAGTTTAGAAATCGGTATAAAAATTGAAAGTTAGACCAGAATTCTTATGTTAAATCAATACGCGGCGTTGAGTTCCGCCACGCAGGACGCAATGTTATTATTAATAGAGTATCAGTGCAACAAGTTCATTCTGACTTTTTTGTCAAATACACTTTCGAATATTTTCTTTTATTGAGTAATATAAGGCCAGTCGTGGCGACGAGGTACAAGCGTGTGAGCAGCTATGATTATAACTTCATACCTGTGATCAAGTAGTCAATCAACGAGTTGACGATTTATTTATTTTTTGGCTTCACGCTGTATCCCGCAAAAGGCAGGGTAAGCTGACGGAAGTTGGTAACCTAGTGATACGACACTCCGTTGCATTCTCTAATTTCCACGAAACTTGAGACATTGCATGTTAAGCGGCGGAACTCAACACCGCACTCTCCCTTGTTTCTAGATAAATGAAAATATTAAATATTTTGCCTCGAATCGGGATCGAACCCACATCCTGTCGCGTTAACAGCGTTTGTACACACAAAATGTCTCAAAAGCATACAGAACCATAATATTTAAATTATTTTTAAAGGACGAAAGCCTACATATTTTTATATCTGCTACCGTGGGAACAGTGTAAGACAAATTTAGTATCACATTATTTACAAATTTATATAAAACAGTTAGTTTCATCCTTATTTATATAGAAATAAAGGTTAATTATATATATTTCAACCGAATATAGTATAATGTTTAAACCTGTTTAGAATATATATACAACATCCGTTAATATCAATTGAAATGCATTGAAAATCAATGCGAATTTGAATTTTAATCAATGTTTTATATAAAGTGGCTTTTTTTTACGATATTTTTTTACATTACCATTGAATTTTGTAATTTTTTTGATGTATTATTGGGTAAATGTGACTTGGGTTGGTTCAATTCCATTTTAGGTTATTATTTTTACTCTACTTAGCTTCACGCTGTATGTCATACATGGCAGGGTAGGCAGAGGGAACTTGGGAACCTAGTGTGAAGACACTCCGTTCCACTTCCGCTCCCCACCGAAAGTGAAACGGAGTGTCTTAACACTAGGTTCCCAAGTCTGCTTCACGTTGTATCACACACATATAGTAGACTTCCTAGGAACATACCATATTTAAGGCATTGCGTCTTAAGTGGCAGAAAACAACGTCGCGCTTTGTCTTGATACCAGAGAAAAGAAATGAAGACATCAAAGGTTCAATTTGAAAAAAATATTTATTTTTAATTTTCTCGAGTTTATATTGATTAAAATTTTCAATTTCTCGATCTGATAGATTAAGGCACAACGTTATGATCCATTATTTATAAAGAATTAATTTTATCTTCACTCTGTATCCTGCGGAGGTAACCTGGGAACCTACTTAAAACAAAAATACGAACACTTAAGGCATGCCATATAGCGAGACTAAACACCATTTATTGTTTTCGTTCAACCACCTTCAACAAACGATGCCTCAATAACAACATCTATATCAGCTTCACGTTGTATCTGTTGTAATTAAAAAGAGTTTTATAATGATATTTTGTTTTATTTCGTAAGTTATTAAATCTAGGTACATCACAGCACGGTATTCGGAGCAGAGAGAGCTTACAGCGCTCTTACGTTGCAACTTGTCAAAATGACATTAGTAGAAAAGCGGCAATTTCAAATATACTTCAACACTCTCTCCAAATTGCAACTTTCTCTTTTACATTAAACATTATGACAATTTAATTGGTACATTCTATAAATTTATGTGTACATTCATAAGTTACTTTCAGTATAACATAACATAACAACAATCATTAAGCCTTTCAAAAAAAAAAAAAAAACTTTAACTAACTTAACTTTTAACATTAGTTACCTTAACACACTAGTTTACAATAACTCTGAACTAATGTTGTGATATTATTTCTTACAGCTTACAGATACCTAATTTATTTCTTAAATATTGAAATTTAGTTTTGCACAAAGGTTTAGTAAATATATCAGCACATTGTTCATTAGTATTTATATACTTTAAAGCAATAAGATTTTCTTCATATTTTTCTTTTACAAACTTATATTTTATATCAATGTGTTTACACCGTTTATGATAGTTATCATTTTTTATGACAGAAATTGCACTCTGATTATCTATATTCAAGCTGAAAGATACCTGGTTACATTCATCTATGTCTAACAAAAGCTGTTTCAACCAAATTGTTTCTTTAGTAGCACTACAGGCAGCCATGAATTCTGCCTCTGTTGTTGATAATGCTATGCTTTGCTGACGCTGACTAGCCCATGTTATAGCGGCACCATTTTTAATAAAAACATATCCTGTCATTGATCGTCTTGTTTCTGTATCATTTGCATAATCTGCATCACTATAACTTTCCACTACATTTGGTTGTCTAGGAGTGAAGTATAGACCATATTCCTTTGTGTCTTTTAGGTATTTGATAATCCTTTTAACTGCATTCCAATGACTATCATCATAGCTATCTAAATACCTACTCACTAAGCTTACAGCATACATTATATCTGGTCTACTTACAATGGCCAAATGCATTAAGGAGCCCACTGCCTCTCTGTATGGTATTTTCTTATTCAATTCTCCATTATTCTTCTCAAGCTTTGTATTTATATCAACTGGTATACAGTTTGCATTTGCATTGCTCATATTGAATTTACATATTATTTTCTCTATATATTTAGTTTGGTGTAAGAATATGTAACCATCTCCTCTTTTAATTTCAAGTCCAACAAAGTTTTTGGGTTCACAAGTTTTTATTTCAAAATTTTCTTTCAGGTCATTAATTACTTTATCTAATATATATTGTTCTTTTGAGATTATTAATCCATCGTCTACATATAAGACCAAATACACTTTAATTCCATCCAATTCACCAGAGTATACACATCCATCTGAATGACTATTAGTGAAACCAAATCTCTTTAACACAGAATCAAATTTCTGGTTCCAGCACCTAGGTGCTTGCTTTAACCCATATAGGGACTTCTTAAGTTTACAAATGAAACCTTCTTTAATACTCAAACCTTCAGGTGGAGTCATATATATGTCCTCATTTATATTTCCATAGAGAAAAGCCGTTTTAATATCGAATTGAACCATTTTTAGATTATCTTGACAAACTTTAGAAAGCATTACTCTTAGTGAATCATATCTGACTGTTGGTGAGAATGTCTCTGTGTAGTCCACCTGATACTTCTGTGAACATCCCATGGCACACAGCCGTGACTTATATCGTACACTATCATTCTCATCTTTAATTCTGAAAATCCACTTACAGCCGATGATTTTCACTCCATCAGGTTTCTTCACCAGCTCCCAGGTTTCATTCTTTTCATGTGCTTTCAGCTCGTCCTGTATAGACTTTTCCCATTTTTCTTTTTCAGCAGAAGACAGCGCTTCCTGGTAAGTCCTTGGCTTTTCCTCTATGTGATGATCTCCACCTTGACAAAGGTAAGTATTAGTTTCCTGTTTATTTTTCAATTTTTTAGATCGCGTGGTTATATTACTAATCTGATTTAGGTTTACTTCTCTTTTAGGTACATATAAAGAATCATCATCAGAATAAAAGGACTCATCATCATCATCTGATGATCGTACCTCACATGATTTCTGAAGATTTTGTGACTCGGAACTCTCAGAACATGTTTTAATATCAGTTAAATTATTAGTAAATTCTTTATCAGAAATTGTTACAGTAGTAAACTTTCTCATAATACTGTTTTCTAGGAATACAACATCTCTACTAATAACAATTTTCTTTGTTTTTGTATCTAAAAATCGATAACCTTTAGTGGTTTCTGAATAACCAACAAAAAACATTTTACTTGCCTTAGATTCCAGTTTCTGACGTTTTGTGTTAGGCACATGGACCAACGCTTCACATCCAAAGATTCTTATATGTTCAGGTTAGGCTTCTTACCGGACCATAACTCTTCAGGTGTCACATATGAGAGCGACCTTGTTGGACATCTGTTTGTTATATAAGCTGCTGTAGCAACAGCTTCTGCCCAATAAGATTTCTGAAAATTGGCATTTATTAACATACAGCGAGTTCTCTCCATAAGGGTGCGGTTCATACGCTCCGCTAACCCATTCTGCTGTGGAGTGCATGGATTAGAAGTTTCATGAATTATTCCTGAATTCTGCATATATTCTTTGAATTGATTACTAAGATACTCAGTACCATTATCAGTTCTTAGTCTTTTAATTTTTAAATCCAGTTGGTTTTCTACTAAAACTTTAAACAATTTAAATTTACTAAATACTTCAGACTTACTATTAAGAAAATAGACAAATACTTTCCTGGTAAAATCGTCCACAAATGTCAAGAAGTATTTTGCCCCACCAAGTGACTTGACTTCTAACGGGCCGCAAACATCCGAATGAACAAGTTCCAAAGGTTTCTTCGCACGGGAGCCTTCTTTGGGAAACGGCAGTCTTGACTGTTTTCCCTCTTGACAATACTCGCACACCATGTTCATTTTAGTTTCATTTAACTTGACACCTTCTGTGCAATTAGGTAATTTGCTAAGATCAGATAAGTTGAGATGACTCATCCTTTGATGCCATAAGTAGCTGTCATTGTCACCTGAGCTACTGACATATGCCATCACAGTACTTCCATTTAGGCAATACATATTATTTATTAACTTGCATGACACAATTTCTTCCTTTGAGTTGTTGTGTATTTTACAGATGTCATCATGAAACTGTACAGAATACCCCTTCTTTACAAGCTGACTCACTGAGAGAAGATTACTTGATAACTCCGGTACAAATAATACATTTGTTATTTGTATAAGTTTTGTTTGTCTATTTTTATCAGTTATTGACATATTCACTTTTCCACAACCCTTTACTGCAAGCATTTTATCATTGGCGATACGGATGCTACTCACAGGTGCTGGTGATAAATCATACAGCCAGTCCTCTCTCATAGTTAGGTGCATGGATGCTCCGGAGTCAATAAACCAATTATTTTTATCATTTGAAGTCAATGCTGAGAATACTGCAACATAACCATTTTCAATTTTTTCTTTCTGAGTTTGATCCTTCCTTTTGTTTTACAGTACTTGCTAATGTGACCATGTCGATTACACTTGTAGCAACGGGGACCTTAACTACTTTCTCAGTATTTGCTTGTGCTCTCTGCTTATATCTATTCCCGGCATATAATGCCACTGACTCGGAGCTCTTAATTTCCTGTAAGAGCTTAGTTTTCACTGAATCCGCTGTAATGGACACTCCAGAACTTTCCATTGCCATTATCATAGGCTTGTACATTTCGGGTAAGCCGGCAAGTAGAAGAGTACCCAGCCACTCATCATTTACTTCAAATGAGATGTTTCGCAATTTATGTGCTGTTGTCATTATCTTATTGACATAGTCTTCTATATCTTGACAGGTATCTAGTGAGGTTGTTATAAGATCTTTGAGTAGACCCACACGGCGAGTTAATCCTTGGTCATCGAAAGCCTTCTGTAAGTTAGTCCAGACTTCCTTTGCGGTTTGGCCTCTTGAATATGTATGTAGTTTACTGAGTCTACTAATAATATGATTTTTGATTTAGCTTTCAGATCAAGTTTTGAATCAACACTTTTACCTTCATTTTCTATGCAGCACCAAAGCTCTTCATGCTGCAAGTACGTTTTTACCGCAAACCTCCAGGTATTATAGTTATCCCGTCCAACCAGTTTTTCAATTAATACCATTGAATTTGACGACATCTTCAAGTAATTACAATTTTTATTTCCGACCGCGTGTTCAAGAGAGGTTATGTCTTATCACTTTATGACCGGCGACATATACGTTTATTATTTTTGACTTTCTGCAACTTTCGCGGCTAGATTATGGTCTGGGCCCATAACCTGTTGTAATTAAAAAGAGTTTATAATGATATTTTGTTTTATTTCGTAAGTTATTAAATCTAGGTACATCACAGCACGGTATTCGGAGCAGAGAGAGCTTACAGCGCTCTTACGTTGCAACTTGTCAAAATGACATTAGTAGAAAAAGCGGCAATTTCAAATATACTTCAACAGTATCCCGCACATGGCAGGATAGGCCGAAGGAACTCAATAAATCATAATAAATAAACTACAAAACTTTTTATTACAGTAACATGTTCAAGAATTTCTATGTAATATAAACATTATTGGGTGGTCTGCATGTGTGTACTCTTCTTAGAATTTTTTCTAAGAAACAACTATTTATTATATTTAATATTTATACTGAGGCTTGTCGTGGTGCGACTGTAAACACAATCAGTTATGGGTTCAATCCCCATTTGAGGTAATATTTAAAACCAAACGTTCGAAATCCTGCGCCATGACAGTCCTATACCACGTAATACTAAATTAATATATAATAATGATAATCTTTTTTCAACTTCGCGCTGTATCTGGCATATTGCTAACCGCCAAAAGTAATTAGGGTACCTAGTGTTGAGACACTCCGTTTCGTTCCTCACTTTCCACAAAATTTGAAGCATTGCGTGTTGAGTGGCGGAACACAACGCTGTGCTTGACCTCGTTACCAGAACGAAGAAATGGCGAGTCAGTGTCTACGTTTAATTGTCTTCTGAAATGTAAGATGGAAACCAGAAGTGCTTTTCCAAAACATACGAAAACGTAGAGGGTCCCAATTTCTCTCTATCCTGCCCCTAGTGTTAAGACACTCCGCACCGTTTTCCACTTTTTGCTGAATTCCATAAGTTGAGTGGCGGAATTCAACGCCGTGCTTTGCCTTGTTACCAAAGCAAAGAAACAAATACATTAAATATTTAAATTAAAAATATTAAAAAATCAGTCATTCGAATGGGGATTGAACATACAATTTATCGCTTTTACAGTACAAAATAAACCTAATTTCCTACTAAAATTTTACATTGACAATCGTCCCAAAAACTTAATTTAAAATTTGAATAAATCCAAACCAGTATACCGAAGCAAGTGGAACATGCGCCTACGCATCACTCTTTATTTCATTAACAGTTATGTTTAATGAGGGTCTCTTCACATTTGGTGATGTATATATTAATTAAAATTTTTTTTAGAAAATATTTAAAAAAGAAATAATGCATGGAAAAGTGTAGAGTTTATTTAAATGTGTTAAAATTAATATTAATCATATTAAGATATCGATAACCCCAGGTTGAAATTACTTCCCTTGAAAGTATATTGATAGTCCCAGATTTAACGTACTGAACGTAGAAGGAACATAGTGTTAAAAAATCCGTCCCTCATATACATTCCGATTATTTTTAGCTTAACACTGTATCCCGCACGAGGCAGGGTAGGCAGAGGGAACCCGGGAACCTAGTGTTAAGACACTCCGTTCCACTTCCGTTCCACACTTTCCGCTGAATTTGAGTCATTGCGTGTTGAGTGGCAGAACTCCACGCTGCGCTTTGCCTTATTTCCTCAAGTGGGGATCGAACTGACGACCTCACGCACTTAAAGTTGCATTCTGCTGCTGCCTGCGTTACGAGTTGCCACTTATACATATACTATAAATTTATAAAATATATAAGACTACACGAACGAATGTGCTTAATCCCAAAACTTGCAGCAATTTGATTAGACTTCCTGTTACACCCGATTCCCATGTCGAGATCGGAGATAGAAAATTTTAATTATATACATAATGCCTAATTAAATATATCATCGTGTATTTGGGTTCAAATCTGACTCGAGGGAATTTTTGTTTTATGTTTATGTTTTGTTTCCGCAATCTATTTTCACGTAATTTATATATATAACGCGGTGTTAAGTTGCGTCAATAATCTCTTTCATAGTGATGATAAGATAATCCAGTTATGTAGTTACGTTATGTCTTTCAAATTATGAAACACATTTTAATGTGGTTTTCACTACTAAATAGATTATTATTATGGAGGTCTGTCGTGGGGCAGAGGCGTCTTCGTGTGGCTGTAAACGACAGGTTGTAGGTTCGAACCCACTTGAGGAAATATTTTCTTAATATTCTGAAATTAAATAAGTAATGTATTTATTTCTTCACTCTAGTAACGAGACAAAGCGTGGCATTGAGTTCCGCCGCTCAACACGCAATGCCTCAAATTTAGCGGAAAGTGGGGAATGGAAGTGAAACGGAGTGTCTTAACACTAGGTTCCCAAGTTCCTTCTGCTTACCCTGCCGTGTGCGTGATACAGCGTGAAACTGAGTGTTATTAAAAAGAAATATTTTTTTACACGTGTACAATGTATGGTTATTTATTTAAATCCATGCACGTAAAACCGCAAACCGAACAATATTTATGTAATATTTCAAGCTTTTGTTGCGCTGAGCTGTTTATAGTTGGCTAAAAAATTAAATTATAATATTTAATGTTTTTAGATACAATTGAATGTGAGACTGTAGATGTGCCAGTTGCAAGTTCGATTCCCAGTTTCGAAAATGAATATTTGATATTCTTATAACTATGCTCTGGTAACATGGCAAGGCGTGACAGGCGTAGAGTTCTGTCAAAAAACAGGCTATGTTTCAAATTTAGCGGAAAAAAATAGGTTCCCAAGTTCCCAAGTTCCCTCATCTAGTCTACCTTGTGCGTATTATTCACCTAAAAAAGACAATCACACTATAAATAGCCATGAAAAAGATCATAGCAATTCTATGTAAAACCAACGGATGTACATAATTTGCTCCACTATAATCTAACATTGAAATTTTACGTTTCGTTCATAACACTGGTCTGGGAGGAAGGCGAGTCATTTTATTACAACGAACTGGTTTCTACAACTTGTATTGTTGGTGTATGGTCTAGAATGTGAAAAAGGAGCGATTTTTTTTTTTATAATTTTATAAGATAATTAGGCTAAGAATTGAAATCATCATGTTTAGTCTGACGGTGTGTATCGCACGTGGAGAAGGAACAAGAGTGAACTTGGGAACCTCACTTTCACTCGTATTAGAGTCATTTCGTGTTGAGTGTCAGAATGTAACCCAGCTTTGGGCAGAGTGAAGAAATTAAAATATTAAATATTTAATTTCCTTGAGAGGGAATCGAAATCCACACGCTGTCGTCTTAAATATTTCCACTTCTCCACACTAATAAAAGTCAAATCACAGCGTTGAGTTCCGCCACTCAACACGCAAAGCCATCATATTCAGCGAAAAGAGAATGGAACAGAGTGTTTTAACACTATGTGCCTTATGCTTATAACCCCTTAATCCCTTATAACTTGTACATACAACAAAACCAGTTGCCACTCGATACGAGTACGAAATTGTGAATGGAAGGAAACGAGCGGTGTAGTGAAGGCTGTGTTCACACTAATGTTTACAAAAAATAAACTATTACTTAGCTTTTCTATGATTTTTTATATATTTTAATACATTTCTTTTTTTGGTATAGCATATTATAGTGATGTGTCACTCTGTCACTTTCTTAATAATTATATTCATAATATGTAGCTTTTATCAGTAACTTGAGATTGTAATTAAATGCTTAAGAAACTATTTTGTTTTTATAGGAACAGAATGTCTTAACATTAGGTTCCCAGGTTCCCTCTGAGTCCACATAGCTTTGTGGGGTATAGTGTGCAGTTAGGAAAAAAAAATATTTGTCTAAAAATAATCTCGTGAACTAATTTAGATTTTTACTCTACTACTCAACTTCATTCTGTATCCCACACATGGTAGGGTAGGCAGAGGGAACTTGGGAACCTAGTGTTAAGGTACTCCGTTCCACTTCTGTTCCCCACTTTCCGCTGAATTTAAGGCATTGCGTGTTGAGTGGCAAAAATCAAGAATAATATTCCAGTGCGAATAATAAATAGTTCTTGAGTTTCACATAATATAAATATCGAAATATAGTTTTTTTTATTTTTGTATATATAGAACATTGCGTCTGAGAGTTCATCCATACATTTGATGTCGTAAAAATATATATTTTTTAAAAGTGATGATAACACTAGTCTTTTTTTATAAATACTACAAAGCTACACAGCGTTGGGTTCACCGGGGCTCAGCTCAATGTAGTGATAGATACTGTCTCAGCTCACATCCAAGACCAGCCTCCGTGGCTGATGATATATGCCGATGACATAGCACTCATTGAAAAGAACTGGCTGACGTTAGAGCGTAAAGTGAACCTCTGGAATAGTACGCTTGAGAACGGCGGTCTTAAACTATATGTGTCGAAGACCGAATTTCATTGCTTGCGGGAGACCAGACTTGAGCACTGTCCATATACGTACTGAACCAGCCGTTAACTTGGAAAAGTTGAGGTACCTCGGATCCATTATGTACGAGTCTGGAGGCATCGATGACGATGTTCATGGCCGAATAAACGCAGCGTGGGCCAAATGGCCGGAGACCACAGGTGTGGTCTGCGATCGCAGAATACCAACCAAACTCAAGGGGCTGATATACAAGACCATCGTTCGACCGGTTCTTTTATACGGCAGCGAATGTTGGCCAGTACTATCTCGGCACACTCAGGAGAACTGGCCGCATACGTAATACATTCATTCGAAGTAATCTTGAAGTCCGTCACATAGTCGATAAGCTCCTAGAGCATCGCCAAAGATGGTATGGCCACGTTACGCGCCGTCCTAGGAACTATGTCGGACACAAGTGCCTTGATATGTTTGTCCCTGGAGTAAGTGACATTACAAATGCCCAACGAAACGCTGGTTTGATGTCGTGATGCAGGATATGAGAACCAATGTTCTGACCACCGAACGTAAAAGATCCTGTAAAGTGGAGTAGGTTCAGTAGGAAGGCAAATTCTAGCACAGCACGCCGGGATTAATGCCATATATATATATATATATATATATAATATATATATATATATATATATATATATATATATATATATATATATATATATATATATATATATATATATATATATATATCTATAGATATATATATATATATATATATATATATATATATATATATATATATATATATATATATATATTATATATATATATATATATATATATATATATATATATATATATATATATATATATATATATATATATATATATATATATATATATATATAATTAGTGTATTAATTACATAATTATTTCTATAGCGTTTGGGAATTATCATATTTTTTATATTTAATGTGACAATTTTATTGATCGACACATTAGCATGAATGCAGATTGAAAAGTTATGGGTTCAAGGACAAAAATTTAGTTTTAATTATCTTTGTTTTTTAAGGAAGAAAAAGTTGATTTTACATTGATTTGAAGCAAATGTTACGTTATAAATATGTAGCAAAATATTGTCATAAAATATATTAATAATAATATCCCGGGAACCTTGTCGTGGCTTGGTGGCGGAGCTTAACGCCGCACTTTGTCTCGTTACTAGAATGAGGATAATAAAAATTCTTTATCCTCCGAGTAGGAATCGAATACGCAACTGTCGTGATTTGAAATTGCATGCTCGTGCCCCTGCGATACCCTTCCATACAATTCATATATGTTATACTACAAAATTACTATTGTACAAATTGTCAATAATATCTATTCTCCGCTTTTCCAAATCAATATATTATAAGAACGGGGGAAAATACAATGCCTCAAACATTCGGAAAAGTAAGAAACGGGAACAAAATATTATAACATTAAAGAAGACAAAGCAAAGCGTTTATTTCCGCAACTAAAAAACGGAACCTGGGAACCTTCTACGTATAAGCTTATCGATATCAATCACAAGTGTGCATACACCGCTAGTTTCATTCAAGCCTACCCGTATAATAAATTAACGTATAAATATAATGAGTTTCTTAATCTTTGCTCTTAACAACGGACGGACAGGTTTTTGTATATACTTATATATATATTTTTTTTTATACTTTTTATAACATTCATTCATGTTTATCGAGGTCGATATTTGGTTGATATTGATTGATATAAAGTAATACAAGTAGTCAAATACACACATATGTGTTAATAATAAACAATGTTTAAATGAGAACGGAGTGCCTTAACACTAGGTTCCTTTCAAGTTCCTAGTGCGGCACAGTATCTGACATAAGCAGAATACAGAGTTAAGTTAAAAAAAAAGGTTTTATTAGGGATGTCAAGAAACTGCGCGTGGGAAACGGAACGGAGTGTCTTAACACTGGGTTCCCAAGTTCCCTCCGCCTACCCTGCTGTGTGCGGGATACAGCGTGAAGCTGAGTAAGTGAACGAGTAAGACACTGCATATCATTTTTCCATTTTCTGCCAAATTTAAGGCATTGCGCGTAGATTGGCGCAACTTAACGCCACGCCTTAACTTATTTCCTCGAACGGAGATCCCACGCCTATCGCGTTTACAGTCAAACGGTTTTACCACGACGGGCCTTAATTTTTTTTATATTTTTTGTCACATTTATACAACTTTATCGATATTCGGTTGATATGATATAATACAAGAAGTCTGGTTCTTTGAAGGTGTTAATTTTATATCCTTATATATTATGTAGAGATAAAAGATAACCATTTATGGGGACAAAATGATTTGATACCTTATCTCTATCTAAAAAAGATAACTGAATGGTTTAATTTTAAGATTCTTTTTAAGAAAAAAGAATATTTGTTTTCTGCCATCATCTTCTCGCTGTATCCTGCATCATTTAGTGTTGGCAGAGGGAACATGGGAACCTAGTGTTAAGATTCTTCGTTTTTATACAGGCACTTTAGTTTTCCACTCTCCGTCGAATTCTTGAGACATTGTGTGTTGAGTTACGGAACTAAACACCGCGTCTTATCGTTGCCAGAGCGAGAGAATGACATTATTAAAGAAAAAATAACATTTATTTTAGCTTCACGCTGCATATAGTAGTGTCGGCAGAGGAAACATGGGAACCTTGTGTTAAGATTCTCCGTTTTAAATAAGGCACATCATTTTCTAGTCTCCGTAGAATTCTTGAGGCATTGCGTGTTGAGTTACGGAACCAAACACCGCGTTTTACCTCCTTGCCAGAGATAGAAAATGAAATTATGAAATATTTAAAAATATGTCATAGCAAATAAAAGTAAAGCAATATTTTACAAACAATTCCGTTCGCGGAAACTGTATATTTGCTCTTATTTTTGGAAAGCATTCAGCTTTCAGGGAATTAAAGCAACTGTCGTTGTTCTCGTTTTTAGTTTCATGCTGTATCCCGCATAAAGCTGGGAGGCAGATCGAACCTAAAGTTGAGACACTTCCGTTTCCCGTTTCCATCTAATGCTTCATCTCATGCTCATCTCCATCTCAGCTCAAGGCTGAGGAAGTAAAAATACTGAAAACTTAATTTCCTCAAGCGGGAATCGATCCTACACCCTCTTGCATTTACAAAAGCACCACGATACCATCGGGCCGCGAGTAATCTCAGTTATACAAGTTTTTAATTATGTCATTTATTATAAGTAGTCAGTACTAGACTGTGTTTTGTTTTCAACCAGAGCGGATTTCTCAGCTTGACGCTGTATCCCGCACGAGGCACGGTAGGCAGAGGGAACTTGGGAACCTAGTGTTAATTCACTCAGTGTGTTCCTCACCTTCCGCCGAATTTGAGGCATTGCGTGTTGAGTGGCGAAACTCAACGCCGGGTTTTGTCTTGCTACCAGAGCGAAGAAATGAAAATATTTAATATTTAATTTAAAAATATTAAATATTTCACTGCCTCGAATGGGGATCGAGCTCAAAACCTGTCAAACTACATAATTTTAATATACGCATTATATATATAAATTTTCCTCACACGAAATCGAACCCGCACAATCGAATCAAGCACCGAACTACTCCAATAGACGGAGTAAAACCTCTAAATCATTAGCCAGGCATTTCAAACTACAGACTACCGACTTCCAACTGCCGATCCATTGTGAATGGGACACGCAGGGACGATTAAAATAGTACCCCTGATGTGATTACGGTAATGAACCAGATCTTTTACGAAAGATTTATGAGGATATTCCTAAAGAATTAGTTTTTCTGCTTCACGCTGTATCACGCAGATGACAGGGTGGGCAGAGGAAAACTTAGTGTTAAGACACTCCATTCCGTTCTACTTTTCGCTGAATTTGAGGTAAGCGTGTCGAGTGGCGTAACTCAACGCCGCCCTTTGCCTTCTTACCAGAGAGAAGATATATTAATATTGAAAATATGAAATATTTCATTTCCTCGAGTGTGTATGACGATTTCCGATCGAATTAATTATTTTTATTATTTCTTATTGGTAATACAAAGCGTGGTGGGTGAATCGTGCACGCAAATGTCTTGGAGATTGAGAACGAGAAATCTTTACTAGGGAGCCTAGTGACTTCCCCAGGGAACCTGGAGAAGGTTCCCTCTGCTTACCTTTCGCTTCTGTTACTTTAAGTGGATTATAGCGTGAAGCTAAAATAAATGTACAACTCTGAAGTTAGTTTCCAAGTACTAAAAAATGAAACAAAAGACCTAACCTAGAAATCACTACTTCAACTTGACAAAGCTTTAAAGCCGATAATCCGATTTTCATAATATATAGTAGCTGTTGTGTGGAGGCCTGTCGTGGCGAAGAGACACAGGCGTGTGACTGTAAAGGACAGGTTGTGGGTTCGATTCCCACTCGAGGAAATTAAATATTTAATATTTTCACTCAGCTTCACGCTGTATCCCGCATGTGGCAGGGGAGGCAGAATGAGCCTTCATTTCCCCGTGTGGGAATCGAAACAACAACCTGTCGGTTACAGTAACACACTTGTGCCGCTGCGCCACGACATGCTTTTAATATTTTCAATTTAAATATATAATATATTCGCCTTCGCTCTGGTTACCGGGCTGTATACCACACATGGTAGAGAAATCAAAGAGAACTTGGAAACCTTGTGTTGAGACACTCCGTTCCGTTCCCAACTTTCCACCGAATTCGAGACATTGTGTGTTGAATGGCGGGACACAACGTCGCGATTGGTCTTATAACGAGATTAAATATCCTATTTCCTAGGATCAAACCCACAACCTGTTATGTTTACAGTTACTTATTGCCGTTATATATATATATATATATATATATATATATATATATATATATATATATATCTATATATATATATATATATAATATATATATATATATATATAATATATATATATATATATATATATATATATATATATATATATATATATATATATATATAGATATATATATATATATATATATATATATATATATATATATATTATATATATATATACTATATATATATTATCCTATATCTATATATATATATATATATTATATATACTATACATATATATATATATATATATATATATATATATATATATATATATATATATAATATATACATATATATATATATATATATAATATATCTATATATAATATATATATATATACATACATATATTATATCCATTTAATGAAATCCATATTAAAAGCACTAATGGAGTCCGCGTTAATATCTTAATATTAAGTGGTAGAAGTGAATCTAGGAATTAACACATGAATGCTAAAACCTACATGAAGTATATATAACTAAAGTTTGGTTAAAATTTGTTTATTGCTTGGTATTGGTATCTTCTTCTTGATTGTATACACTTAGCACTAGGTTCCCGTGTTCTACCCTGCCATACGAAGGGTACAAAGTGAAATTAAAAAATATATTATTTCTATACATAATTAATATCTATCGTATAATATTATTATTTTTATTTATTTAAGTAAACGTAAGTATTATTTTAACCGGCGTATTTACGCGGCCGTGGATTTGTTACCCAGTGGGGGTGTTAGTGTGTTAACACTAGGTTCCCATGTTCCCTCTGCTTACCCCTGCCATATTCGGTATACAGAGTGTAACTAAAAAAATATTATTTATGTACATAATGATATTTATATACGTAAAATCTCACTCTCTCAGCTTCACGCTGTATCCCGCACTAGGCAGGGTAGGCAGAGGAAACGAAAGTGAAACCTAGTGTTATGACACTCCGTTCCACTTCGTTCCCCACTTCCGCCGAATTTGAGGCATTGCGTGTTGAGTGGCGGAACTCAACGCCGCGCTTTGCCTTATTACCAGAGCGAAGAAATGAAACATTAAATATTAAATTGAAAATAATAAACATTTCATTTCCGCGACTGGGGATCGAACCCAGAACCTGTCAGTTACAGTCACACTCTTGTGCCGCTGCGCCACGACAGGCCTCAACGTAAAAACATATTATTTTTAACTTAACATTATGTTTATTTTTATAATTTTTTTAAATTAATTTACTATATACTTACCAATTTTAACTACCATGTGCTACTGCACCTTTGCGTTTAACGACTTGCGAGGCTTCACAAGACAAACACTAAAACCAAATTCAAGTAATTAATTAAAGTTAGGCAAGTTGGCCGAGTCAACCGCTCTGGGGCATCGGATTAACTGGAAAGCTTTGAGTAACGCGTTAAAGGAGCTTTGTGGATATCCTATTAATATTATACGTACATTCTATTGTAGTATAATAATAATAATATTAATTATCAGCTTCACGCACATGGCAGGGTAGGCAGAGGCAACTTGGGAACCTAGTGTTAAGACACTCTGTTTCACTTCCGTTTCCCACTTTCCGTCGAATTTGAGGCATTGCGTGTTGACAGGCGGAACTAAACGCCGCGCTTCGCCTTGTTAACAGAGCGAAGAAATGAAAATATTAAATATTTCATTTCCTCTAGTAGGGATCGAACCAACAACTTGTCATTTGCAGTTACACGCTTGTGCCGCTGCGCCACGACAGGCCTCTATTAATATTAATAATGTGAAAATATGTGAATATGGATGTTTGTTCCATTTTTACTCAAAAAACTACCGAATAGATTTTAATAAGTCTAGTAATATACTCACTCTCTCACGCTGTATCCTGCACATGGCAGGGTAGGAAGAGGGAACTTGGGAACCTAGTGTTCAGACCCTCCGTTCCTCTTCTGTTCTTCACTTTCCGCCAAATTTGAGGCATTGCGTGTTGAGTGGCGGAACTCAACGCCGGGTTTTGCCATGTACCAGAGTGAAGAAACGAACGTATTAAATATTTGAATTGATTGAAAATATTAAATGTTTAATTTTCAGTAATATAGCTTATCATATATAGTTCATTATATACATCAAAATAATAAATAGTGATGTTCACGGGAACCTAATATGCTAGATAGACTTTTACTTAACAAAATCGTTTGAAATTTCTGGTTTCTTTATTTTGATGATGTTTTCAATTTAAATATTAACCTTTTCATTACTTCACTCTGGTAAAAAGAAAAACACACGGCGTTGAGTTCCGTTCCTCAAAACACGATGCCTTATACTCGGTGGAAAGTGGGGAACAGAAGTGGAACGGAGTGTCTTAACACTAAGATAAGTGAAGCTGAGAGAGAGAAAGAAAATTTACTTAATGCAATAACTGCCTTTGTTCAGAAGGACCATCTATCTAAATGGCAGGAATGAGGGAACCTTGGTGTCTAGTTTGACCCTCTGTTCCTTATTAAACACTTCCGTTGTCCACTTTTCACCAAATTTACGAAGAATTGCGTGTTAAGTGGAAGAACTCAACGCAATGCTTAGCCTCGTTACCAAAGCGATAACATGAATAATATATAATATTTTCAGGCAAAGCACGGCATTAAGCTCTGTATCTCAGCTTTAACACAATGGCTCACGATGGGAAGTGAAGAACGGAAATATCTTTCCGAAAGCGAAATATCTTAACACTAGTGTCAAAATTCTCTGTCTACCCTGAAATGTGAGAGATACAATGCTAAAAGAAAATTTATTTATATATAATATATTCTAGATAATATAAGCTTGCTCTTTGATGTTAGGAAATAAAACGTAGCCCTAATATTTGGCAATAATTAAGCAAACTTTCAATTTGACCCAAAACTCATCAAAGTACACTGCGGGACAATATTAAGGGTACAATAATTATATAAGTTTCTTAAACATATTGTGGTTAATAATGTTACTTTGCTGAAATATTACGTTATTGTTATTATTACTGGCCTGATGGTGCATGGACACAAGCATGCGACTGTACGTGACCAGGTTCTGGGTTCGATCGTCATTCGGGGGAATGAATTATTTGATTTTTTACATTTTTTCATACTGAGAACAAGGCAAACGCGGCGTAAAGTTCCGACATTCGACACGCATTGTCTCAGTCGACAGCAAGTAGGAGACAGGAGCGAAGGAAGTGTTTCAATAGGGGACAGAGTCTTTTATCACTGAATTCAATTTGCCCTATCCTGCCTGAAATGTGCGGGATACAGCCGTCGAAGCTAAAAGAATACTGTAAATTAGAATATTTTTT